>OX421977.1:77792358-78392358 GCA_949128135.1 Parasteatoda lunata
TAGAGCATAAAATGAAAAGTGATTCATCATTTCCATTTCACACAAGTTTCAGATTTTAAAACATGTCAGCAAAAGCAGAAAAGAAATGGTAGGAAATATATTTATTGACAGACTTTTTTAACCCATTAGAAAGGCGAATGATGAACATGCATGAAGTTAAGATGAAAGTTCAGAAAAAAAATAATAATAAAACATGCAATTTACTTATGTATCATGTATGGGTATTTTAAAAGTTAAGCACTAAATAGAAAACTTTTTTTTCAGAAAATAAAAGATTTATTTAAGAAAATAAATTGTTGTCATTTGACAGTACGTACATTGCAGAATATTTTTCAAAAAATATTTTCAAGTCAAATAAGTTACAAGTTTCAGACATAGAAAAAAAAAAAAAAAAAAACACCGAAATAACTTATTACCTGATAATTGAATTTTTACATAATGTGCTATCTCAATGGATTGAGTGGTAAACATCAAATATGCTAATTGACTAGTGTATACGATATTTTAAATGTTTAAATCCTTCAAACGGGTTTTCTTTTTGTTGACGAATTCGGAACTTTTACCATCAGATTTCAGATTATGGCTCCAGTATTTCATTCAACACAGGTTGAAAATTTGAGCTGAAAGTTGAGAGATCGTATTGAGCCGTAGCTCTTTAACTGTTTAAAGTAATCGAAATATGTTTATACTCAATTACAGATAATTATTCATTTATTCAAAAAATAATTTTTTTATAATTAATTACTTAACCTATTAAGCGTTAGAATTGTAAGGTATACAGAAATTAAATTCTCAAATTTAAATGAAAAATCGATTAGTTTCTGAATAAAATTTCCAAAAAAAAATTTAAATTTAAATTTATATTTGAGAACTATTGTACGAATTCCATTCAAATTTTCAATTTTAATAATAAAGAATGCATAGTTTAAAAGGGTTTTAAAACTTTAATTCATTTTTTTAAATTTTAACCTTATTAAAATAAATAACATATAATTTCTGATAAATAATTATTATAGGGCATTAATAATTATTTAGATAAAAGTGATTAATTATATAAAATTTTTTATTTTTATTTGCATGAATGCCAAAACTATGAACACAAACTTACTTCAGTTTTCAAATTGCAGCTCCACCTAGAGGGAAAATAATCCGAATCCGTCAAAAAAAGTTTAACGATTTAAGAGAAAGTTAGCTTTTGTGCCAAATTTCAACCAACTAAATATCACTCAATCAATTTAAATATCACCCACATAAATTATGTAGCATAATTAAAATTCCTCCCTTCCAAATTATTAAAATTTTATGTTAGAACGCAAAAATCTTATTAAAAGTTAATAAGAGTAATTGTAAAAATTAATGCGATTTATAAATTTAATTAAAAGGATTTTTTTTGGAGACTTTTACCCGTACTGTTCCCCAGTAATATTTTTGCCAGATTTATGGAGATATTATCCTCTCATTTTTTTAAAATTCTATGAAAAGTCGGGGGCAAATTATTAAAACCCGAAATCATCAAGTTTCATCTCGATCAACGCCTCTATAAAGTGTTAAATTTATACTCGTGCAAATTTTGTATAAATTGCAATTTACGAGAAAAAAAAATGACGAACTCTACAATTATTCATTTTGTTAATTTTCAAATAAAATTATAATTATTTTCAGCAAGTATACAAACTAGTGTACTTACTAAAACAAAACAAGAAACAAACTAGAAACAAAAAACAAAATTCTCAAGGGAACAAAAATGGGATAATCAAAAATAAAAATTAATATTAAAAAAATATAAAAGACTATATAATTAGAGAAAATATCATTTTTGAAGAAGAAAGATGGTTCTTATAAGAAATGCGATTATAACCTTGTACTAAAATATTTCTTTTAATAGTTGATAAAAATGAATGACTTTTGAATTGCTGATAAGGGAATTATGTTTTATTGTTCTTTGCCATTAATATGATAAGTTGTGGATTTGTTCCAAAGACACAAGTTTTAAAAGTTTTGGTCGTGACACTTTAAATTTTGACCTGAAACCGTAACTCATGAATCTCACATGTAAAATAAATAAGGTGATTAAAATAAGGAGAAGATGATTGTAGCTTAATAAAGTGTGAGAAGCATGTTATGCTATTGTTCAAGATCGAAAAACAATTAATTTTGGTAACATATAAATGCTTTATTCTACCTGCTGATTTTAGGATTTTAAATATGTTTTGCTTCAGCGTAGAAAAATTAATTATGCGTTTTGAAAGGGAAATAGTAAAATTTTTATTTATATTAACGAAAGTAAAATATCTTTTACTTCTACGATAACAACTTTAGAGGCCGGGATAGCCTGGTCGGTAGGGCGCTGGGCCCATGTCCAAGAGGTCGCGGGTTCGATCCTCGCCGGCCGAAGACTCCCCGTGTAGTAAATGGTGACTGATGCACGTTAAATCTGTCGAGTCTCAAAGTCCTCTATGTACCCATAACAAATCAATACCTCTGGGGGTACTGATCCAGGAGTTTCCTAGTCTTCTGGATCGGTTCAAAATTACAAGGCTACGGAGTTGAACATTAGTAGTCGTAAACCCATGAAATTGGGTCGACTGTTCAACGGTTATAAAATAAAATAAGATAACAACTTTAAAATTTTGTGTCAAATGTTTTGATCATCTTTCACTTATATTAATCTTCAATTAATTTTAATTTTCTCCTTCACTCATAATAGATAAGAGTTCTTAAAGCCAAGCAATAACTTTTAACTAAGCAATTTATCTTGGTATAAAGAATCATCTGGGCTTCAGCATGGAGAAAAAAATCGTGTTAAAATTACCGTACTGTATATCAATTACATTTCTTGTAAAAAAAATATTATTCTGGTTAATAATCAAATATTTAATAATAATACCAATTTAATAATCAAATATTTAAACCTTTAATTTGGTATTTTTTCCCTCTCGTATCGTAATGGTTAACCGGAAATTCTGGTTTTTAAAATTTTAGTTCTTATTACCACACATTTAGTAAGAGATACATAACTGAAGAATAAATTTGCTTTCTATGCCATGCTCTGAAGTATCATGATAGAACTATCAAATTTTTCCACATTTTCCAAACTTAATCTCATATTATAAAACCATATTTTATTGTTATTTTTACAAAAACCATTACCAAAGCTCATCGGTAAAAAATACCGTGCTTTTTGGTGCTCGCATAGAGATATAATTACGGTAAATTTCGCCATACTCCGGTAGTTTTGACCATACTTTTTTTCTTAGTGAGAATAGAGAAAAGGCTTAAATGTATATACATAAAAAATTACATTTTTTTCCCTACCTACATAAAAGTTATCAAAAATCAAAATTCCTCATTTTTTTCAAACTTTTCTGAGCGCAGATAATTCAACTTTAGAGCAAATTTTCAAATAAGAAAGGATTAAATTAAAAACCCTTATTATTTTCATGAAATTGTGCATTTTATAAATGGTGATATTTTGCGCCATTTTTATTATTAGAATAGTAGAGAGGCACTGGCTGGCTAAAAATGAGCAACATTTGAGTTATCAGCCATGAATAATGGTTGCTCTACTGTAATAAAAATATCATATTATTCACTAGAGAGGCATTATTAAATATGAAAGCCATCGAAATACAACCTTAAATTATGCTTTCACCGAAAACTGTTTCAAACCGCCTACCCATACTTAAAAAAATAAAAATAAATAAATAATAAATAAAAAGAATTGAAGAATATTTTTTATAGAGAAAAAGTTAGGGGAAAGTTTAAAGTGAAGGGAAATAACTGCCGCAATTCAAGTAGGAGCTCATGAATAGAAGAAAAAGGGGCTCACAGTGAACAACAAAAATGTGTCTCTCTCTATTCAGTGGCAGATGAACATATGGAAAAGAGGCTGAAATGGTTGCAAGAAGAGAGCAGAGAGCACAACAAAGCGAAGGAGAGTGAGGGTATTATATGATCAATCAAACCTTTTTTCCTCGTCGTCCCCTCTCCCCCATATCCCCTTTCTCTCCGTGTTCGCCTTGTGGACCTTTACTTCCGGTGTCACCCTAAAACGAAACATCACACAATGTATTTTCGGTCTCTTTCAATGCGGATTGTGGCTCGTTTTAAAGACTTTCAACTCTCTCATCTGAAGGATACGAGAGTTTTATTCAGATTTATGGTTATTGGGAGTTTTATACGTACAGTAATGATAAGGCACTGGGAGTGAAGTTAAATCTGATACAGATTATAAAAAACTATTCACTGTCACAGTGCATTATAGAAAAATAGTAGAGCGTGTTAAACCACAAATAGCAAAAAGAAAGAGGGAAAAAAAAACCAGTGTGATTGATCGAAAAATTTCAAATTTTAATTATGTATAGAATGAAAAATTACTATATGTTTAATTTATCATCGAAAAATTAGATTATTAATTGGAAAATATTTATCTACTTGGTGAAAAAAGCATGGCATTAAACAAACTTTTAAAATTGAATAATTCATAAAATTAAAAATATTTATCGCGTTATTTTTCAAGTAACTTTTACCCCCCAAAAAATATAGAAGTTAGTGGCACACCTATTTTTTCCCTAGGAAAAACATCTATCGTAATAATAATGCTTTTGCTTTAGATCTAAAATCATCGGATATAATTTTTTTCTAAAACTAAGTTGTTGATACTGTAAGGAAATACGCATCTAATTTAAACATTTATGTATTACCAATAGCAATTCAAACATCATAGATGTACAACAAGTAGGTTGTTAATTACCTTTCGACCTGGAGGTCCAGCAGGTCCAGGTGGACCGGGAGGACCAGGTGGACCTTCTATAAATCCTGTAGGGAAAGCGTTTCCGTCTAATGTGGTTGTTAAACCTCGTTCTCCCTTTTCACCTTTTTCACCCTGAAATATGGAGATACATTTTATTTGTATTTTCTGGAGCAATTAAACGGATCTTTTTTCGACATAATTTAAGCTAAATAACCCTTTGAGGCTTTTGTTTCCATGAGATTTATAACAAAAATGTTAAAAAAAAAAAAAGAAGTCAGAATTTGTAAAAAAAATTATTAATTGAAATATTTAAGGAAAAAGAAGAATAAACACACAAAAAAAAAAAAAGACACATAAAAGAAGAATAAACACAAAAGATAAATAAACACGTAAGAATAGCGTCAAAGATATGATATTTCATGAAATTATTTTTTTGGTCAGACAATTGGAATGTTTCCATTACTAGTAGGAAAAATCTTAACAAGTTAGAATAATAAACGATAATACATTAAGAAATTATAATGATTTGAATGTGTTATTAGAATGATGCACAGACATTTGAAAAGAAAAAAAAAAAAACCCAATAGACTGGAAATGAAATAAACCAAAGAATAACTAAACAGATTTTGAGAAAATTTAAAATCATTTATACCAAATAAACTAAAAACACGGGATGATACAAGAAAAAAAAGAGCCAAAAGTAATCAAACAGAATAACAAAACAATCCAAAAAAACTGAAATAACTAAAACAACCAAACAGCAACCAATTAGAAGGAATCAACTTACAGCGGGTCCTTGGGCACCGTCAGTTCCGTTTTTACCATGGTTTCCCTACAACAGCACATTTTAGTAGAGATAATATTAAGTGAATATTATATGATTCTATCAGCAAAATTTATAATTATAATAATTAATTCAATAATAACATGTAATAGGTGTTTCGTTCAAAAAGGCATATTGTCTATACTTATTCAATTAATTAAATTCATAATTATATGAATTAATTCAATAATAATAATTTTAATATAGCTGTTAAAATAAAAATAATGAAAATATTTAATCAATAAAAAATTCAATGTCTCTAAACTTTTTTTATCTTTAATCACTCAGCAATTTTCTACTAAAATATTAATATTTTTATTTTATTAATTTTATTCTTTCAGAAATTTTCTATTGATATATCTATTTTCTTATTATATATCCAATTATTTATTGCAATTACTTATGTAATCTAAATCATAAAAACTAGTGTTCTATTCATTTTTTAAATATCTTTTAAAGAAAAATATAGTTAATTTAACTATTAGAAATATTTGCTTGCTTGTATTTCAAATGATTTAATCAAAATTAGAAAACCTTTTACAGTAGTACTTATTCAAAAATAAGAGTTTGTTCGTTTGAAAATAACAGATATTTTCAGCAGTTATAAAAGTTTTGGAATATAAAATTGTCAATTTTAGCTTAATATATAATTACATGAAAACAATTTCGATTTTAATAACATAACTAAAATTAAATTTTATATGACATTTAAAAGTTATTAAAAAAAATATATAACTGTTTTTACACTATAATAAAAATATTTGGCTTAAAAACAATTTACAATAAAAATCTAACTATTAGTTTGTTATTAACAAAGCGACATTGTTATACAAGCGATTTGTTATACAAGCGACATTGAATGATAAAGAATTTTTTGAAATTTATTTACATGCTTTACAGGGAGAGACGAAACGATTTTATGTAGAATGTAAAATACAAGAAAAAAAGTAGTGTTTAAAAAGTACACCAAGAAGGACAACAAACAAAACCACCATCACAATGAAAAACAACAAAAATATGAGTAAAGGGGTTTTAGTGAAACAAAGCATACAAAATACAATAATCAAAAGACAAAGTTACATTTCAGTTATTAATTAATGAAGAAATTATATTTGTTGAAAAATAAAAACACAGGAACAAGAAAAATATGGAGAAACAAATAATAACACAGAATTTTAGTTAGTTGTGGTTAGGGAATGTGGGTTTGGTTAATGATGCTGTTATTAGTGGTTAGGATAAAACACTGAAAACGACTTTTTAAAAGAGTCTCACTTTAATACCCCTGAGACCGGGTGTCCCAGGCAATCCAGGAGAACCCTTGTCTCCTTGTCGACCGGGAAGCCCCGGTGCACCCATATATCCACGATCACCTTTTTCACCCTAAAATATCGGAAATGTTGGGGAAAAAAAGTTCGTTCATAAAACTATATATTTGTATGAAATTCCACAGTAAAATTAGTTAGTTAAGTGAATAACACACTAAAAATTAGTTAAAGATGTTTTGAAATATTTGTAAAAAAATTGTATATATTTGTATAAATAAATTTGGAATATAGAGTTCAAAGAAAGAAAAGATTAAAAGAGTTGTGAGCATGTCATCACGCTTTTGAGACATTTCTACCAGACTTAAAAGTTCAGCAAAATTTGATACTTTATTTTTTTAGCTCTGTCAGGTGGAACTAAATTATTGGTTTTCTAAACTAGTAATCACTTCTTCTTTTCTAAACTAGTAACCCTTTCTTTTGGAGTGTATTGCACACAATTTTTTAAATAGAAAAAAAAAAAAATAATAATAAAATTTTATCATAGTGAGCATGCACGCTAAAGGATCACTTTACTTTCTGAATAATATATCAACTTGTAGTTGTGGAGTTATTTGTTCACTTCTGCCGAAAAAACTACATGAACTTCACATATATATGCCTATATTTACATAAATGATTTTTTACATAAATGATTTTTTTGCATAAATTTTACATGAATGCCCTATTTTAAGGAAATATTTTGAAATTTTTAATACTAAAAAATGAATAATTTGTTTTTCAGTTAAATTAATTAATCAGATTTATTAATTAATGAAAATTAAATTAATTATTAACTGATAAAAATTAATGATAATCTTTATTAACCCTTTGCTTACAGTGCTTAGTATGATGAAGCATGTCATTCTGGTTCACTTGCTATATCAGCCTTAAGCAAAAGGTTAATTGATGAAAATTAAATTAATTAATAAGCTTTAATTAATTTATTTACACTTAAATTAAAAGTTAAGAGGTGAAATAAGATTAGCATTACCTTAGGCCCGGGAAGTCCATCTTTACCCATTGGACCCTGTAAAAAATTGAAATATTTTAATATTATTCTGTATTAACAACAATTAAACAACATTATATTACGGTGCTATTTAATTTACTACAATGTGTTGCACATAAATGGCGTTTATAGCACATAAATATAATCGTGTTAGGATGTTACTGATTCAAAAAAGAGGAAAATTCATTTTGCTTTTTTTTTTGGAACTACTTTTCGAAATATAACTGATTGCAGGTAGAAATAAAAAGGCATTTCTTAGAAAACTTGCAAGTTTTATCTGGAAATTAATCTGATTTTGCTATTTTTTCATCTTGTTTTAGTCACTGGGGTTTTGACAGGTTTCAAAAGCATATTTTTTTTTTTTTTTTTTTTTTTTTGCATAAATTTTAATATATGATTTCTAACGTACTTTTCCTTCTTCTTTTTTTAAAAAAATTATAAAAATATACGCTATGGGCAAATGTACGCTACAAAATATACGCTACATAAAACCTTGTATATAATAGAAAATTTAAATTACAACTGAAGTGGTAAGTAGATAAAGGAGGGAAGTAAGAAAAATAAAGTTGTTATTTCAAATTTAATAATTAATTTATTAACTTTAAAGTACTTTGCATACCACTTTCATAAACTTTTGCTTTATTTACTTATAAATTTGAAACAGTGTTATGCCAGTGAAATAGAGCAAAACTTTTTTCATATCTTACTATTGTCCTTTTTTATATTTACTGAGTTTCTAAGAATGCTAAACACCTCGTTTATCAAATTATCTCTTTTAATTAGGGTAAATAATAAAAGAAAAAAAAATGAAGCTTACCACTGGACCAGGGGAGCCTGAAGATCCTGGTTCACCAGGAGGACCCTAAAATATAACAAACAGAAAAAAATGAATTTGGTGTTCTTTAAAAATAATTAATAACACTTCTTATCACAACTGATAAAAAGTTTAAGGCTTTGAGGATACGGTAGTAATTTATGACATTTTTATGTAGTATAAACAATATAAAATAACTTTTGTATTATAGATACTTTAAACATTGAACATAAAAAACATTTATAATATAAAATCGTACTTTATAGTAAAGAAAGTAAAATAGTTAAAATAAAAACATAACTTTATATCTACTTGATGTTACCTTTGTTAAAAATAAATTTAATGATTACTTTAATAAATGAATCTAAATAATTTTAACTATTGTTAAAATTTATAGATTCGTTAAAAATAAACTTAACTTGTTAAAAACAAACTTAACTTGTTAAAAATAAACTTAACTTGTTAAAAATAAACTTAATTATAAATAATTTTAATGAATCTAAATAATTTGAATGCACGTTTTCTCAAAATAAAATTAGAGCCAAAATTTCGTAATCTTTAGTTTAAAACGCATAGAAATATTTTATTTTTCTGTAGCTATTCAGTTTAACATTAAAAGTTATTCAATGAAAGTGATAAAATAATTATTTGTTTAAAAAAACTAAAAACTAAACCTTTTAAAAAAACTAAAAAAACTTTTTAATCGAATAAAATTTACACACCAAAACTACATAAGGGAAGACAGGACTGATTTGTTTTCTAGAATTTTTCTAATTTTACCTGAGTAATCGATGTAATAAACTACTATGAAGCATTAACCGAATTTAAATTATTAACAGAAAAAAATGCATACTTCAAAATTATATAAATAAAAAAAGAGTGTATTGAATTAATAAACATTTTAAATTTAAAAATTTTTATTATTTATTACATGTATTAAACTTTTATTTATTATATTTATTATATGTATTAAATAGAAATTTTAAAATAAAGCAATTAATTTTAGTTAAGTATTTTGAAATTTTTAATCTTATGCTTAAAAATTTTATGAATGGAAACATGTCTTAAAGAAAGAATAAAACGCTAAAACTTTCTTTTTTTCGACAGTTATTCAATCTGAAAATAGAAATTATATAGCAAAATAAAATTATAAACCATGAATTTTTTTATAAAAGTTTTAAGTATCTATGCTGCTTTATCCTCGAGGAATCTTATAACTCCATAAATAAAAACACAGAAGAAATGAATGAAATTGCTGAACTATAAAAGTTATTGCATTTTTTAAAGGGGAAATGAAAAAAATTTTTTGATAAAAAATGATGAGTTATCGAGAAGATTTATTTTTAAGTTTATAAAAAAATAATTACCGGCTCTCCAGGCAGTCCAACTCTTCCGTCAAAACCAGGCAATCCCGTAGGTCCGGGTGGTCCAGATGGACCAGGCGGACCTGGACTTCCAGGTTCTCCCTATTTGATAAATTAAAGACATTATTTTAGTTTCTTTTTTGTTTGTTACGGAAAATAAAAATATTTTGAAGAGGATGCTATAGCGTTTTAAAAATATTTTTAAATTCTTTATAAGATACTTTTTTATTATAAATATTTGTGAAAACGTTAAAGGCAAAAAATTGAAAACTATTTTTATATAAATGTATATAGTCAGCCATAAAAATGTTATAGTAAATTAAAGTTAAATAAATGGTATGTATGATTTGATTAATCTAAATGTTAGAAATTGAGTTTCCTTCAGTTTTTATCGAGGATTCATTTAGACTTTAGATAATGTAAATGAAAGATTTTCAACAAGTATTTAATTATTTTTTTCTCCATAAAAGTCCAAACTGATTTCAAATGTACGAACATTTCTTTTCGCAGGTATTTAAAAAATTATTAATTTTATTTTCCGTATTTTTTTTTGTAAACTATTTATATCTTCTTTTTTATAGGTCAATTTAATCTTAATTGTTCAGTGAAATTAAAATAAACTATATTCTTTCTCTTCAGTAAATTCTCTTCAGTGTAATAATATTAAAATATATATTTTAACAGTGATTTTAGATCATTTTATTGAAATTCACTTTTTAAGTCGGAATTCCAGTTAAGATTAAGAAGTGTATTAAATAGTAGATTATTTAATTTTTTTTTCCGACCGGAGCAGAATTTCGTTCACAATAATGTAAAAAAATATTAATTTTTTTAAAATTTTCAAAATTTTTTTATTATTTAAATTTAAAATAATTGGAGTCCTGCATTTGAGATGGTATTTACATAAAGCAAAATAAAAATCATGACCAAACATTGTTAGGATACAGACAACTATTTCTATGACATAAACACACATAATCCTTAGAAACAAGACATAAAACGAAACAGTTTTGTTTTATGCAAAACAATTGAAGTTTATTTACATTATCCTAAAACTAACGGAGTAAATGTTTGTTTAAGCATGTATTAGAAAGGCTATACTTACTTTTAAAAGCAATAAATCACCAGGTGAAACTGTGACACCTACACTAGCTAATCCCTAAACATAAAAATAAAAAGAGCAAAACAACAAAACAAGTGTGCAATAAGTGGAGAGCTAAGTGCTAACATGCAAGAACAACAATTACATGCATTACATAAAGTTACTGTTAACTGTCTTCCAAGCAAAATAAAAAGTTAGTTTTGTTATAAATAAGAATTGAATCAGGTCAAGCTGCATACTCTTCTTTTTTAATTTTTAATTTACAATTTTCTATAATTGACTTTATCTCAATATATCCTTGTATTTCTCTAGATATACTTTTATGCAATATTTATGAAGTACGTGTCATGTCTATACATTACTACGTAATTTTTTATTAAAGTATTTAAATTTTTAAGTTATTTATAAAAGTGTAAGTTTTGTCAAAAGTTTTCAGCATTAATTATTTATTTGAATTTGTATCATACCCATAACTATTTTTAAAAAATTTATATTTTTCTCAAAAAGTAATTGAAAGTAATTAAAAATGTAGATAACTTATGTTCTTATATAATAATTTTTAAAATGGGCACTTTCTAAGTTTAAGTTATATTTTAAAAGGGGCAAAATGAAGCATTGAACTTTAATTCCTGAAAGTGAATCAAGAAAAGCTTTAGTTTATAATTTTAATTTAGACGTCGAGTGAAAGCTAATAATTAGAAACGGAACCGCTTATCGTAAGCTTTAAAAAAACAAATAGTTTAATGCAATAGTTTTCCCCCAACAATTATGTCCACGAGTCTAATGAAACAATAGAGCAGATGAAGTGAAGTTTTTTGATGATTTATATGAATTCTGATGAATAGCTCATGTCAATTTGATTTGGTTATGAATAATAATGCAAAAAAATTAAAGTGGATTTTAGGTGTGTTCTACTAAAAAGCTTTTGAAAAGCTTATCAAAAGCTTTTGAATTTAAAATGAGGTATCACGGGAGCAGATTTGGATCACGGTGACAAATTTGGGTTTTTATTGAGCAGAATCAGCATGGTATGTAAAACGAAATCGAACTAAAGCAAAGAGTAAAGTATTTCTGCAACAGCTCTTACAGACAAAAGGGTGATGGAGATTAAGGTTCCACAATTTCGTGACCAACAGCGTGATTGTGGCACAGTGGTCAGCACTGCGCACATGCCGCCTTTACTTCCTAGACAGGCTAGTACCTATTGATCTGGCCGGGCTGCCACTGGGGATAAAATTAACCACTTCATGTTTGATTAAAATGATAAAATATAGATATATTGCAATAAAAGGAAACAATCCATTTTCATGGAAAATACTATCACAAAGTTTTTTTTCTTGGATAAATTATTGAAAAATGTAATTCTTTATTTATTTTCAAAGCAAAAAGAAAAGGAAATGAAATTTAAGGTTTTTTTATCGTTTTTATTTAAGCACTAGAACACAAAAAAAAATTATTAAAAAAAATATATAATTATAATTTTTTAAATAAATTATGTAATGGTATTTTATTTGTATTCAAGCAAAAAGAATATTAAAATTTAATCATTTGCATTATTATCATTTTTCCTCAATCATTGGAAAAATAAGAAAAATAAGTGATGGTGAAAGAAAAATATTATTTTTTATTTAAAATATAACAATAGAATTTTTTATCAACAAACCATTGAATAATGTGGAATTTTATCTTTATTTTTAAGCATATAAAGAAATGAAAATTAAATTAAAGGTTTTTGTTATTATCGTTTTTCATTACTTCTTTTGAAAATTCAAAGAACTTTAAATTTTTTTCACTGTATATTCTAAATATATTTTACATAAATTTTTTAATTAGTATAAACAAAGTTTAAATGCTTCGAAAAAAGATAGTTAAATCTAAAGTGTTAGTGAGCTTATTTAACATTTTCACAATAGATATTTTTGACAAGAATAAAAAAGGTACTACATATAGGCGTATACTATATTTTTTTAAAAAGTAAAACAATATATATATATAAATATATATATATATATATTAAAAGATTTGCATTAATAATAAAATGAAATTTCCCTAGTAAATATTGCCGAACGGGATTCGTTTCAATGTTAATGGTCTTATTGGGAACTAGGTCACTGCTTTTTGAATATTTTATAGTAATAAGAATGTATTCATTTTTTATTCTGTTATTCTCCTCAATAGAAAATATTATTCAACTAGATTCATAAATTATTTTAATGATTGTGGTTTTATTGTAAATTACATTGCTCTTTTAGATATATTTTACGCACATGCAATTTTTCTTCCGTTATACGCTTCACTAGTAATTTTTTTTAAACGGGATTTTTTTAAACGTAATTTGATAACAGAATAAAAAATAATAATATTTTTCTTTCATTATACCAATTCATTCAGTTTAACTTCCTTATCATGATTACCTCTAGCACTGACATTAAATTTGGTCCTGCGACGACTTTTAATAATTTTAACTATAAATATTTTGTTTATGACTGTAAAAAATAAATGGTTATATTAAATTTCAATAACTGAAAAGTTAATTAATAAATTTTTTACTGTTAAACTGCTTTGCTAAAAAATAGACCATTAAAACATCAGTTTGATTAATTTCATGGTGAAATGTAAAAGAAATGATTTTATAAAGCAATATCGTTTAAAATGAAAGAATTAACACAATTTTGTAAAAATTTCAATTTGTTTTATAATTTATGCTTAAAAAGTTTAAAGTTAAGAAACGGGTATTTTCGTTTTGCTCGGAAAGACAATAACTTGCATGATATATTAACATAAACAAATTATTAACATAAATAAATAGAAGAAATGAACTAACAAAACGAAAAAGGCAATAAAAAAAAAATAAAAAAAAAACAATTTCTCCTTAACGTGCGTTAAAATAAATTCAACACAAATTAGAGACGATTCACAATGTTATGACGTAAGTAAATGGATGATCAAACGTCAAGGGAGGGGGGTAAAGGATGGAAGGGGTGTGCAATTATGGGAAGGGAGTGATGTGGGGTGTACAGAGATTCAAT
The DNA here is from genome assembly GCA_949128135.1 of Parasteatoda lunata. NCBI lineage: Eukaryota > Metazoa > Arthropoda > Arachnida > Araneae > Theridiidae > Parasteatoda > Parasteatoda lunata. The sequence continues at coordinate 77,806,557 of OX421977.1, forward strand.
GCTAATGAAGGGGTTAGTCATCGTTGGAAGCATAACTGACCTTAATGGCTATAACCTCAGCGTAGCCGATGGTGCCACCATGTAGTCTTGTTATGGATCTTTTTCCACCCTGGAAATGGCAACAGAATGAATAATCTATGCACTCCTCTAAACAGGGAGGGTGAAAATATGTATAAATTAAGCACTTCATTTGTCCCCTCCTGAATTACAGCTCAACTGAAAAATTGAAACGGCTTCTGTTCCGTAATTGTTCACTGGCATGTTTTTGACTAACCTAGACATCCCTGGTGCCCACGATAAGTTGTTCATAAGCATTTTCTCACTGTACGTGTCTATATATTATTCCAACAAGATCTAGGAGAAACGATTCTGCAGAAAATGTCTACAATAAAATATGCAAATAAAAATAAACGCAAATTTTTATTCTTTTCTCGGAAACGAATTTAACAGTCGAACAGATAATTTCACTAATTGAGAATACATATTTATTGTTTTACATTTGAGTTTCGACTAGCTTTTATATTTTATGTACAAAATGATAACTATTAGTTCAATTGCAGTTTAATACTACTTCGAAAATTTATTCGTGTAATGAAAACTTTTTCTGCATTGTATAACATTCCGGATAAAATTACCGTAAAAAGTGCAGGCAACATCGAACACCCTGAACACCGAAACTAATTACAGTAAAAACAATTTTTACAGGAACATGTTACGGAAAAAAAAAAATCTGATGTACCATAATTTTTACTGTAATAATTACGTTAAATCACGGAATTACGCTAATTTGCAATTAAATAAAATGAATTTTAAGGATGATGCACCTAAAGTTTCGGTACTTTATACCATAATTTGATCCGGAATTTATTACATTATACTAGACTTAAAATATTAAACAATGACATTTTTTCAATTATTAAAGTGCGAATTATATTAAATTATTGTATTGTTCGAATATTTAGAACTCTTTATTTAAAATTCAGTATGCATGGAAAAATCAAATATACTTTTTATTATAAATCAACGCGTAGCTTAAAATGTGACGTAATTCTAGAGCTATCAGCATTTTGGTATTATTGTTATAGAATGTTAGTAGGGCAGAGTACATAGGTTTAAAAATTAAAGCAAGCATTTAATGAACTATCGTTAGGATGAAATTAAAGCCAAGGATAATAAAGATTGATTTAAAAAAAAGTGGGGAGTCACATAGAACGTGCAATTGAGTTTAGGGTCGTACTGCAACAGTCTTGGAATCAGAAATATTTTTATTTTATGAGGTGGACAGTTGGTATTACTTGTTCCGAAGATGTCTTAGATGGATAACCTTTTCTCAGGTAGAACTCGAACATTTTCTCTTGACAGCACTTTTCTAACGTAGCTTCAACGTGAGGTGGGCTCTCCTTTAACGTCCTTTCGAGTTTGAAGGTTGAGTTTTTTTTAAAAAACTAATTAGGGGAAATTAGTTCAATTCTGCCATTTTGTTTTTTGATTTTTTAATTTAGATCAGCGTGTTCTAACTTTTTCTTAACGTATCTTAACTTACGCACACTTTTAGAAATTTCTCGGAAAAAAATGGTTATATAACAATTTATTGAATGGTTATTTTACCGTATTGAATCAATACAGTCAAATAACCATAAATAAAATGGTTGTCGAACTGTTAAGTTTGAGAAAAACTGTTTTCCCCTAATACGGTTAAACGACCAGAATTTTATCGCACCCACTAGAACCACCTAATGAAGCTACTTAGTTCTTTGCAACTCCGTACATATCATAGTCGAGTGGGCTTATCTGTCAATCTCATGACCGGCGGAACTGGAGCTCGAGTCCTAGTGTTGACACCACAATATTTCTTCCATTCCTTTCAACACATGAAGAATTTCCAGTGTCCGACACTCTCCAATGCCCATTAACTAACGAAAAGGCGAGCTCCTATGTCTAGTTAAACAAAAAAATTTTTTTTTTTTACGTTTTTAAAAACTACTTGTAATAAATGGTTAAAAAACCGTATATTTTGTATTCATGGTTTTATAACCATGCTTTTTGTAAAAGGTTTCAAAACCATAAAGGAAAGAAAATGTTCTTTACCGTAAACTTTACGGTTAATCGGATGGACAAACAGCTGCCAGTTATTTTATCATAATTTTAGAATGAAAATTGCAGACTAACTGACTAACACAGTGTTTAGCCTGGGATTACTTTTTCCAAAAACAACTACAGACCACTGAAAAACAGTTTGTGTCTGAAAGTTTACCTTTTTTGTAATTCCTATTGATTAAGCGTAATATAAAGCTGAACTATATCTTTCTACTTAGAATATATTACGATCGCAGTTGCTGATGCGATGTTTGGCCTGCGTCAAGAAAAATAAAAGAATTTATTTTTTTTCCTTTTGAGACTTAGCTGTGTAAAGATTGATTCATAAATAACAGAAAATAAGCTTTATTTTACTTCTTGTTTATTTTTTTGAAAAATGAATTGAAAAATCGAAATTTAAGAGGACAATTAAATTATTCTTTCAATTTTTTCGGTTGTTTGCCACAGTTACTTTTATATTATTTACCTTTTCCATTGTATTTTTCGAGTTTATTTGATAATAAAAACATTTTTGTTAAAAAATATATTATTTAGACGTCTGTCCTTGCGAAAAATATTTTTAATTATTCTGTTTTTCGGCATTTGTTTCGTTTATTTAAAAAAAGAAGATGTTATTACAATCGAAACAATTTAAAAATTCACTTCATGATAAATGATTTTAATATTATAGAACTGAAATGAAAAAAAAAATCAAAAACAATTTTTTTTTAATGTTATTTTTACCATAATAAAAATTTAAAAAATTTTCTTTCTATACCACCTTGGAAATAATTAATACGTAAAAATAGTACAAATGTTACCGTTTTTAGAAAATAGATCCTTAATAATCAAAAGTAAACCCTTAAATTACACATTATTTAGTAATTTATTATTTTAAAATATTTTATTTCATGAATTAAATTTTTTTAACAATAATAACTTAGTATTTGAGTATCTATCAATTTAATAACAGCAAAGACATATAATTTTATTCAATACTATTTTCACGTCTTAGGTTCAAAAGTTAAAAAATTAAAAGCGCAGTTAGAGTTAAAAATAACATCTGAGGCTTAAATAAATGAATGTAGATAATGTTAAAGATGAGCCATATTTCATAATGTTAATAAGCGCCATAAATTTTCAACAAATAGATATAAAAGGTTTTTATAATATGCGTTCAAATGCTTAATAAAATGTTTTTGTAAAAAAATACTTACTTTCGTAGTTGTGAATAAATCGAATCCGCTTTCCCCCTGGAAATAAAATTACATAGTATTAATGAGCAATAAATCTTAATAGTCGTAATGCGCAATAAAGAAAAATATTTTCAACAGATTTATATTCAGCAAAATTATCATCAACATTTTTTTTGAACGAATTTAATTTAATTTGTCTTAATTAGAAATGGAAATGTAATTTAATCTTCTTTTAAAGGAATCATTTTTTTAAAAATTTTATTTAATAACCGTTGTTAAACAGCCTCTCCAATTTTGAGTTTACGACTATCGAACTCCGACTATTCAACTCTGTAGCCTCGTAATTTTGAATCCAACCCAAAAGACAGGGAAACTCCTGGCCTCGTAATTTTGAATTCAACCCAAAAGACAGGGAAACTTCTGGATCAAATATTAGGAGACATTCGCTTTAATAAGAATTTTTGGACGGAATAAACCTCAGTTGTGTTTAATGGTGAGGAAAATCACTAACATCACCCACGTTTAGCTTGATGTCAAAGGGACTCTAACCCATGATCCGTCTACCACTAAGGTGTCAGCCGGATACGTAATAGTTTTCGGATGCTAAACTTGACTAGATAGCGGATAATATTTAACTCTGTCAAGTGCAGTGTGTTTGAATTACCTACTTAAGCTCATTTATGTATATTATGTAAAATTGTAAAAGCAAAAATAAAAGCAATTATTAAATATTTACAAAGTCCAACAGTCATGTAATTGTTGGTTCAGTGAAATAAGTGTAAATGAGAGCGTAATAAGTAAAATCCTCCAGGAAAAATGTGAATTGCTGACAAAAATATTTCTAAACCTTATAAACTCATAAATGAAAATGAGTATTGTAGTAGAAATTAATGTTCATTAAATTTTAATTTTCAATAAATGTATTCAACTTATTTCACAGTATTTAATTAGGGAGAATGTTGCATTGAGAAATATGTAAAAGTATTAAACTGTTTAATTTGCCAATATTAATATTAACAACGATGAGAATTTAACATAACTAAAAAGAATTCTAAGCAACATAATTCCACCGTCTCAGAATATCGTATTTAAACTAATTTTTAAGCGAAACAATCTCGAATTTTAATTTAAAATGATTCTTAAAAACATTGAGGAGAGGAGGGAAATTAAAATAGAGACGACCAAACGGTTCGCATTTATGGAAGTGTACTTGATTTAATTAAGGCAACCCTCTCTAATATTCTGATGATAGCTTTTCCTTTCCCCCTCCCTCCGTCCCCTTATGCTGAATTCATCTAACTATAGAATGTACTCAATCGTTTGGGGAAAATCTGCTTTTGACATGCCCATACAAAAGAGGAGTCTCTAGTTTTATGCAATATTGCATACATACATAAATTCTCTCTTTCTTTTAGATTTCTTTTTTCTTTTAGATAAAATTTAGTAATTAATTGCTCGGAAAATGAGGTAAAAGTTACTCCAATTGTGATTTTTTTTTTTAAAAAAAAGGATACAAAGGAGTAATGAACAATGGGGACTCAAAGATTTTGTTTGAACTTTTAGTGAAAAATTTAGCTTTTGTTGGCGTGAATTATATTTAGAAAAATTCATACACGAGTATATGAAATAAGCCTGACTTATATGGATATTGAAATAAGCATTTTTAAAAATAAATTTAATTTAGTTCAAATGTTAAATTCAAATCACTCGCAAAATGTTATAATCTACTCTATTTAATTAGAAAATATATCAAGTTTACCAATTACGATAATATATATTTATGTTTCTAATTCTGTACAAGTGTTTCAACTGTATTTTTATTAATATTCAATGTGTTTTCCATTAGCGAACAAATTAAATACCTAATCATATATTTTTATTTTATTATTACAAATAAAACTATATACTTGCGAAATGATTCATGGCAATTAAGGTTTAAAACTTTATTTTTGTACTTCTAAACCCTTCTTAATGGTATTTCATTACCTAAGAAAATATCGAGTACATTTGTAGTTCTAAGCTGTTCTCAATTTTTACTTGATTAAAAACGTCATTCGCTTCAATGATATACCGATTGGAAATAACAGTCGACGTGTTTCAAGCACTCAAAAACAGGCATCCATTTTCCAGACGTGAAACGACTCTCGTTTCTTGGGATTATTTATTGAACATTCTCAATGGTATTTTTATAATTTTTTTTGTAGTTTAAACTATTATAAAGGGTATTTTATAATCTTCCAAGAAAGTATTTGCGGTAATAAGCATTTACATGCGTATATTTCACGTGTATTCACGTGTATTTCACGTGTTACATGCGTATAGACTATTTTCTAAGGGATTTTATTAACATGAAATGGATTTAAGCAATTGACAATAAATGTCGTATTTTTTATTTTTATGAATCTCGGCACTTCATTACTTAACTAATAATTGGATTTGAATCTATTAAGATTTACATTTGTAGTTCTTAACGCTTCTAAAGAATAATTTATTACCTATCCTCGAAGTGGATTCGTAGCTATAATCTATTCTCAATGTTACTATTCGCATCGTATTTCCGCATGTTTTAACTATTCGCAAGACTTTTTTTTTATTTAATCACCGTTGAAAAAAATAGCCAATGTAGGTAAAGATTGGGAATACCGTTCATTTCCCTAACATTATAGATGTGAAGTTGACTCAAAAGTCGAGTAAAACTGATAAGTCGACTATAAAAGCAAAATTAAACACGTGAAAAGTTTCAAAATAAAACTGACCAGTCCTTCCTTTATATGGAATGGAAGATCCATGAAACATTTACACTATTTATCCGATAACAATGGGACTTGATCCCATGACCTTCATTCTGCTACATATGGATAGTGCAGAACCGAGCTCATACGTGAGATTTGTAGCAGACATTCCAGAAGAAAATGTAACATTCAACTTGAACGATTTTTAAGGATACTTTATGTTTTGGTGAAATATATTCAAATTTATATCTTTTTAGTTGTTTCTTTCTAATTTTATAATATATTTTTTTTTTTTTTTTGAAATTTAGAAATTCAATTTTATGTTGAATGATATAATCATGTCTTAGCTGTCATTTAAATAAAATAGGAGCTTCAGCCTTTTTTAAAACAGCGCAACGAATGTAAATTTTTCGGTACTTACGTATTATCCCGCAGACCTTTTAATGCCAAATCTGCAAATAAGTTTTTTAAATGGTTCAAATTTAAATATTATCTCATTTTTTTTGTATGTCTAAAGTTATATTTATATTTGTCAATTTCCTTATAATCATTTACTGTATTAAAATAAAGTTGAAATACATCAAAATGACTTTGGCGTGATGTTGGTGAAAATGGTCAAAGGTATAATGCATAATTGCCGATTTTTTTTTGTTTGATGGTTACAAAAATTAGTGTTTTCTATCGTTTTTTATTTAATGGTTACAAAAATGAGTGTTTTCTATCGTTTTTTATTTAATGGTTAAAAAAATTAGTGTTTTCTATCGTTTTTTATTTAATGGTTACAAAAATTAGTGTTTTCTATCGTATTGAACAAATAAAAATAAAGTTACCTTATCTCCTTTTTCTCCCCTTTCTCCCTGTAACAAAGATAGAATTAAAATGGTCGAAAACATAAATCAGAAAATTATTAAAAATACTTACTGTTTTTAAATTAATGCATGCTTCCAAAATGAACAAAAGATAAAGATAATAAATGAACACTTCTTAAAACATTTATGCTTTTATAAAATAATTATGCATATTTAAAGACGTATATTTTTAAGAACAAGTCATTTACAACAAGTCCTGATGAATAAAAATACTTCTAAAATTTAATTTTAATCTATACGTGAGTTTTATTATTTAACTTACAAGTTTAAAGAAAAAGTTTTAATCTGCATCTAAACATTTTGAATGATGTGAAAAAAAAAAAAAAAAAAACTACTTAAATTGCTTAAAATTTATTACTTTTGAAATAATACTTAGATTTTGTTAGCTTGATTGTAAAATTATAAATGAAAGAAAAAGGAAACTTACTGGTTCTCCTTTAGGACCATCGATTCCAATAGCTCCCTAAAAAGATAAAAAAAAAAAAAAAAAAAAAAAAAAAACAAAGATATTGTAGGTCAATCAGTTCATACTTTAGCAATACAGAATGTATTTAGTCATACAGAATACTATAAATTATTCGGTGATACAAAATTATCTGAAATTACTCCCATTTCAGCCGGTATTCATGTTTTGATTCATGTTTTGATTCATGTTTTGATTCATGTTTTGTCAATGTAAAAATATTTACTAAATAATGCAAATTTTGATAGTGAAATATTATATAGCAATTGATAATACAATCCTTTTTATAAAAAGTTTTGCAATCAAAGCTCTTAAGGCATATTTATTTTAGAATTATTTTCAAAAATTGAATCATGAAAAAACTATAAGGGATCAAAATTTGTATTTAAATGCGAAAAACAATAACGCAATCAAATTCTGATGAATTATTGTTGAGGCTAATCAGTGCAAGAAAGGATACGAGTAAATTTAGTAGCGATTAGTATACGTTCTTTCAATTGTAAGTCTCACGAAACAAATAGTCTAAAAACCATTATTCAACCAGTCTTAAGAGATTAAAAGAGAAGATTCGTGCTTTAATTTATATTACATCAATATCAGGGTTGGGGTTTTAGACGTTCTAAACTGGTTGTGGACAGGACGCGTGGGTTTTTTCTGTCCTAAACTGGGTAAAACTGTCCTAAACTGGGTTAAACTGTCCTAAACTGAGTTAAACTGTCTTAAAGTGTCCAAAACCTTGAACTTAATTAATAGGTAAAAATTCTATATGTGTAACCATTGTACACATAATAATTACCTGTATCAATAAATATTTGATATTTTTTATAGAATTTACTTTAACTTATTAAAGGAAAATAATATAATATAATAGAAAAAGGTTTATAATTTTTGAAGCTCCACAGTTCATTGAACAGCAAAAGTGAAAACCTTATCCTTGGAATATAAATTTGCTTTTAATACTGATAAATTATGTTTTTGCATAAGGATAAATAATGCAGTAATAAAAATAATAATAATTTTAAAAAAAAATAATAATAAATTTGTTTAAAAATTAACCTTTTATTTTTCACAATATTTTTAAAAATTTTTTTTTTATAATTTCTGCATCACAGGATGATAAAAAGGACATCTATTTTAAAAAAAAAATGTTTTTAAATATAAATATATTAGTTTAAATTGGAAATACAAAATGACTGAAAAATGTATTAACAGTTTTGAAGGGCATAACATCAGTTTCAGTTACTGACACAGGTGATGTATCACCACTATGCTAAAGAAGGGTTTTGGACAGGACCAATTGAACTTGATTACTGATTAATCTTCCTTTGTTTAATGTTTAAATTGAAGAGTCAAGCAATATTAATAAAATATTATAATTTTAAAAACAAATACAATCTAAATTTAATTATGAATATGTTATTAGTTATATGTTTATTTTACCTTTTAAATATTGTTCAGATAAAATTGTGGCAAAATTTGAGTAAAAGGGTTTTGGACAGTTTAAGACAGTTTTGGACAAAGGGGTTTTGGACAGGACGGTTTAAACCAGGGTTTAAACTGTGGATTAATCCACGCTGTCCTAAACCTTGCCAACCCTGATCAATATAATAAAAATATATTATGTGAAAAGGATTGCTAAAAATCAAATATTATTTCAATGTAAGATATAAAGATAAATAACGATATTGTAAAAAATGATTTGATATAAAACGTGAAATTGCGCACGTTCAATGACCTCGTTAGGAATTATTTGAAAAGTTTATAGATCCTTATTTATGCATACACTTAATTTTCATCAAGGTGTGGTATCCGCTTCATTTTGGGGGAGATCTATAACTGCAAACAAAACCTAATAATTGCCAATTACTGCTCGATACAACAATTTAAGAAACTCGAATTAAAACTGATGTATGTTAAGATAAGTCATTAAATTTCTTAAATTTGTTTCTGTTGGTGACAGAGAAATTAAATGTAATGTTCATTGTAAAGTATCTCAATAATGTAATCCAGTTTCATCTATAAAATCTATTCCCCTTAAGAGATATTTTTAAGCAATTAAAACTTTATTTTTAAATTTTATGTATAAAAAATTATTTTTGTTTAGATTTTCCTTTCATATCATTTCGATAAAAAAGTTATCACATTATTATTACATTAGTTACTCAGTGACATTATAATTATCATTGCAATATTTTTTCATTGAATGTTTCTAAAGAATTTTTAAAGGATTATTAAAAATGATCATGATTAAAATGTGAAAAACAGTGTAACATTGGCAAATTTCGACATTCGAAATGGATTGATGGCGAATGACGAATACATATTTTTTTTTTGACATCATAATTTTTCACTCATAACTTTGCCATCAATGGCATGCTAAAAGTTGAAGTACTATTTTGGTATGTCACCAGCATTGAACCATATTGGATTAGTATATCTACCAATACACAACTTCATATATTTTAAAATTTTGAACTCAATTCAGGAATCTAAGAACTCTTCTATCAAGAATTAGGACAAAACTGCCCACGTGAATACATTCTAAACTGTACAGCAAAAATATTGAAATGAAAAATGTTTGAGTACATGAAAACAATTCCTATAGTAAAATATATAGTAGAAAACGGATTTAATCTTTAGAAAAATTGAAGACATTTTAAACCATTTATTAAAATTAAGCCTTTTATTTTTCATTATTTTAAGTTATAATTAATGTAATAAAATGTTTAGTAACCATTAATTGAATTCCCTCCAACATTGAAAAAACCGATACGTTTTGTTTCATTTTTTCTACCCCAATGCTTTTGTTTTTTAAATTTAACATCACTAAAATAATATCATAAATTTTTCACGTACCTAGCATTAATAAGTAGTTAGTGTAAGTATAGTAAGCTTTTGTATACAATATTTAAAAAATGATTAGAAATTTGATGACTTTATAAAAATAAACTTTATAAATTTCGCATTACACTTTTTTCAAATCAAGTTAAATGTACTTACCGGAAATCCAGGTTTTCCAGGTGGCCCAATAGGACCCTAAAATATCATAAAGCATTATTTTGTTTTAGAATACAATTACTACTTAAAATTTTTTTTACTAAACTTTGTTGCAAGTTAAGAAAAAGAGCATTATCCCTATTGAGAGAGCCTGTTTGCATCGAAATGCATTTCAAGCTCCCAGCGCAAACGTATATCAACATCGCCAACATGTTGCACAGCTACCTTTTTGCTTACTTTCTTATTAACAACAATAATAAATTGACAAGTAATAAGAATTAATAAAAATGTTGTCAAAAATTCGAAACAAATATAGGGTAAACTAACCAGTGAAGGAACATTTAAGCTTCACTTGCCTTTTAAAAAATCATATTAATTTCAAAATTCGTAATTTTAGTTAAATGACAGTGTCAACATATTTGTTACTAATTGCAAATTATGTAAAAAAAATTGTAGAGAACTTACATAATATTGTTTTAAAGTTTTGGAGGTTCAAATAAAAAGTAGTAAGAAACCAAGTGAAGGAACAGCTCTTACCAGTGAATGAACACCCAGTAAAGGAACACTTAATTTTGGTTATTTTTTCATGCTCTTTATGAATTAATAAGCCATACGCATATTTAAAAACAAGCCTATTCTTGAAATTATAACATGTAAATACTTGGAAAATGTTAACTTTTTTTTTTTGTAATCATGAATTGAAAATTAAAGTGTCAACATATTAACACATACTGTTCATTCACTGGGAAATCTATGCCCAGTAAAGGAACATGCCTGTTCCCTCACTGTTTAGAAGTTGTTTTTCGTATTTTTAACATACTTTTGATGCGGAACATCATTAAAGGTACAAAAAAGTTTAAGTTTATCTTTTATTTTCAATAACTTAGAAAAAAAACCCAGTAAATGAACACTTGTTCCTTCACTGGTTTTTCATCGTTTGGTGATCCAGTGAATAAACACCCCCTTATCTCAGTATTTTATTATGCTATGATGCTTAAAAAAAATAAAACGTAACTTCAATAACTATATTTTGAATTCTGTTTTTCACAGTGAGAAAAATAAAACTATTACATGCGATTAATTCCACTTCAAACTTATAAATACAAACACTCACCTTATAATTTTTCAAAGAAACAAGGTGTTGTAGAGATAATAACAAATTAAAAAAATTTTCCAGAGAAGTCTATTTTACCAGGTAATCCAAAACATTGCTAAATGACTTCCTATTGTTTGGCAGTAAGCTATTGTTACCAATCAATCTAAAGAAAAACTTTTAAATTCTTATTTTTAATCAATATATATGAAATGTTCCTTCACTGGGTAGTGTTCCTTCACTTGTTGGTTTACCCTACATCTTTCTGTTTGGCATCTAAAGAAACTGATGAAAGAATAATAAATATTGTTTCTTGCAGACGATTTTTTTCTATAGCGAAACAAAAGTAAAAATTCTTTATCTCGTATTTGATTTGTTAAGAGCATGTCAGCGCAAGACGCACCATTTTTAGTGATTCAATCAAATTCAATACTCTTTTAACGTCAAATAGTTGTTTCTTTTTCAAGGACGAATGTTCTTTTTATTTATCGAAATATGTCGCCAAATTTAGGTTTCTAGTAAAACTACGAAACTGTAATCTTTATTTAATAATTCTATGATAAATATCGTAAAAGATAGAACGAACTAAATTTCGCTCCAACTAGTATAACTTTAAAAGGTTTTGCATTGCTTTGAAAGCATATTTGTATAATTTGATAACAAAATAAAACTGAACTATATGCATTTGCAGATGATTACTTAAATTCTATATAGCAATGGTCTTTTCTTAACTTGCAACGAAGTATCACTAAATAGTAATGAAAAAAATCTCAATAATAAAGTTATAATAATAAAGAATATAATTATAATAATAAAGTTCTCAATAATAAAGAATTAAATATTAGAGTTTAAAAAAATATACTTTGTAACACTTTCAATTTCTAATGATTAATGTTAAAACCATTTTTCGTATAACATACATTTGAACTTACATAAGATATTTTAAAATAATTTGTTATAATATTATATTTTATGTTATCCATAAAAGATTGTGTATGTATTCAAAAAAGAATTTTTATAGAAATTACAAATTAGGCGAAAAAGTTTTGGTAGATTTTAAAAAGGACTGTAAACGAGACACTGTTATTGCTTTTTAGATTACATTGAATATATCTTAATTATTTTTACTTTCTTTTATCAATATTAACAATCTTGAAGCTCGTTGATCTATAATATTGTGCACAGTTAGAAATTTATGGGTTAAATGTGATGAAGTAGCAATTTATTTAATTGTTATCTTACCATGTTTATTACCTTATTTACAAAAACCATATTTACAGAAACCTTATTTACAGAAACCTTATTTACAAAAACCAAATAACTATAAATATTTGATATTCAAACTAGTAAGTATTAGAAAAAACGTTTATTGATCCCCCCCCCCTAATACTTAACAACCAGATTTCTCTCTGCCGCAACTAGGCCCACCTTGCGAAGCCATTTTGTTTCGTGCAGATCAGTACATACTGTAGCTGAGAGGGCTAATCCGTCAATCTCATGACCGGATGAACAGGGATTCGAACCCAAGTGTTAAAACCATAATATTTCATCCATTCCGTCAATACATGAAAAGTTTTTAGTGTCCTGAACTCTTTAATTGGTGACCCTAGGCTATAAAAATACAAAACTATCATTCATGCATAAATGGTGCAGCACCCACAGAGTTCCAATGTCAGTTTAAGTTTTATTTTTATGGTTTAAAAACTATGTTAGTTGTAGAGGATGACAAAACCGCATAGTTTTGTATTCAATGCTTTTTAACTTTACCAGTTGTAAATAGATTAAAAACCGTAAAGGCAAAGAAATGTTTCGAACTATAAAGTTTATGGTTAATCGGATGGATGGACTGCTGCCGGTTATTTTCCCCTATAATTTCAGAATGAAAATTCTAACAGTGTGAATTTTTGTTCCAAATTTAATACTGTGGTGAGTTGAACCTTGTTATTGTGAAAATTAAACTATATTACTAGACACTCCAGCTAGAATTAAACCAAAGTATTATTCAAATTAACATTTTAATAACGTACCGATATTAGAGTTTAACATTGAGCAGATTTTCCCGAGTGTGTTTAGTTTTAGTAGCTGCAACCCATAAAAGATAACTTTCTTAAACTTATTGATTTGAAGTAGCTAAATATTATCTTATTCTTTTAAAAGCATGAGATTGGTACGAAATTAATTAAAATTTCAGGAAAAACAACAGTTTTTATAATGGAGAGGATAGAGAAAACATATGAAAATAAAGCATATCAGAATACACAAAATAATTCTGTTTTTTTCCCCTTCTTCTTATCTTCGGCAATTGAACCTTATGAATAGCATATTTCAAAATGATCTAAAACAGGCATTTGCCTCGAAATCGTTTGAGTGATTTATGGTCAGATATGATGAGTGGTTCTACTTTGGCGACGTAAATTTATAGATGCGTGCGTGCGGTAGAAATTATTGCTATCTTCGACTGGCTACATTTTAAAGATAAAGTTGATGATACAGTAAAGATACCTTTAATTAATGGTTCACGCTGTATTAAAAGCATAATTAAACGATATTTTATTTATTTCAGTTTGCTTATCTTTTTAAAAATAAACGAAGATTCTAAAAAAATAATAGTATCTAAGTGTTAAAGAAGGCGTGTTCCACTGGATTCATCACGAGGGTTTAATTTGGCACTTTTCATAACTCAACTAAAATTGCGTATAAAAAATTTACTGGAAACTAAAATGTATGTTATAACATTTTTTTAGAAGCGTTTTAAATATTTTTCATTAAAGTGATTATCGTTGATAAATTTTAATAGTGAAAGAATTCTTGTATCTAATATATTTTGCATCAGTATAATCAGGTATCAGTTATATACTATTACCTGATTTAAGAATTTGATGTTTGATACATTTTCAACCTCTCAACCAATTTTGAATTTTTTGAATATTAATATTTATAATATTTGATTTGATGAACGTTATATGACATTTCTTTATCTATTTTTTTTTAAATCTGAAAAGTGCATTTCAATGCATTTTATTTTGCCATAATATAAGTTAAAACTTCAATTCATGAACTTTAATTTAACCTGTGATATTTAGAATTTATAACAATTTTCTCATGGCTTTATATATAACCTTAATTTTATTTTATTAGTTCTTGATGAGTATTCGTTAAGTTTGCGTAGCCTAGTTTGCATTCTGGAAAAATTACCGTATTGTATACTAATGACATTTCTGGCAAAGAAACAACATGAATCTGATTAATAAAACCAGAATAGATTGTATCATACTTAAACCATTCATTTGGAAATTTTTGTGTTCATATTTTAGCGGTTTATCCAAAATTCTGGTATTCAAAATTATAGTTCTTATTGTCCCATATTAGGGGAAGAGTACAAAACTGAAAAGCATAAATTTGCTTTTAATATGGCTTATAAAGGTTAATAATCGAATAATGGTTTTTGTACCACGCCCTAAGCTATCATGACAAAATTTCCTAATTTTACCACATTTACTAAATTTTATCACATAATATAAAAACAAGTTTTATTGTTTATTTTACCAAAATCATTACAAAAGTGCTACGGTAAAAATTACTGAGCTTTTTGATGTTCCCATAGAACCAGAAACACTGTAAATTTTACCATATTCTGGTAGTTAAAGCTATACTTTTTTCCACCGTGAGGTTCAAAAGCGTAAGCATCAATATAAGAAACAAGTAGTTTCATATACTTTTAAAAACATGAATTTGGTGACGTCATAACCATACATCGAGAAATTATAAATTATTTACGTTGATTTTAGCCTAACATAGGAAACCTAACATAAATAATTCACAAAAACTTGTGACAAAACTAATTTTAGATTGGTTAGAGCTGCAAGCTAGTAAATCGTTATTATAAAATATTTATAGAATTCTATGAAAAGTTTTTTCTTTGTGATGTAGGTGGTTGGAGGGAGCTTTAAAGTAGACAGTTAAGTTCTCAGTGTTTTCGAACGTATGTATACCAAATTAGGTGCGGATTGGTTCAGAATTGCGGATTTGAATGAGGTACACCCATACATATAAACCTTCTGCTTTATTTATATAAATTAGCATTTAGCTAACGTGAATGAATCAATTCATGTATTAATAGTATAAATGAATAAAAAATAGTTTTTATTTTTGAGGCGGAAAAAAATAATAATATTGAAACAAGATACTATAGGTTAAAAAATACATATCATTGTTAGTTAGTCTAGGTCGTTACGTAGGCATACGTATTAAAGTGGTTAATTGCAATAAAAATTAGCAAGCATTATTTTCAATACCAAACTGTTATCAGCCTCAAGAATGGAACAAAATTCCATTACTAAAATTATTGTAAGCAAAATTCCCCCTAGATACACATCCTATACTAATTTTGTGCTTTAATTTAAATCACTCTGAAATTGGTAATGAAAACAATATTGTAAATAAAGCTATATATGAAGCGGAATTGTTACTTTTGAATTCAATTCTGCTTTGTATTTTTATATGTTGAATCAAAAATTATTCTGTTCAGTAGCTTGCAGATCTAATCAATTAAAAAATAGTTTTATCATACGTTTCTATAAATTCTTAAACTTAGGTTTCCTGTATTAGGCGACAGGTTTACAATTTTTTTCGGCTGTGGAGGCGTTAACGATCGTCTTTCCTTTGACGGAACGTCGAGTTTTAATGAATAAGTTTAATTTGCAATTAAGCACATATTAAGTAACAAAGATTATGAACTATTTTAAAAATACGTAATGATATAATTTTTATTATTTTGAATATATTTTGTGAGTGAATGAAGAATGAAATTTTTTCATCATATCATTTTATCAGTATTATTCCTAAAATTGGTTTTTATGTCAAACAGTTGAATTCACAGGTCGCATTTTAACTTCAATGTATGCATAAACTGAAAATAAACGAACTGAACATTGCATTAACGAAAACGGAAGAAAATTAACGCTGAGAATGGTTATCAGAAGAACATACTTCTTCATTGTTGAATTTTGTAATTTTCAAATACTAATGGAAATACTAATGGAATTTTTCATTAATGAATATCTTTTTTATTATCCATTTGTTATATTGTAATTAGAAAAAACAAATAAATTGTTTGAAATTTCTTTTTTTACAAGCATTTTAATTAAATAATTTCATAAACATAGGGGAATTATTACAAAAAAATGATTAATTAATTGGATATAAATTCTATTATCATCAGTTCAGAAAATCATTACTGGTTAAAAAAAAAAAAAAAAAAAAACACTTGGACCCCCTGTTACCCTTCCACAGAAATCAAGGAATCCACGGAACATCATTTGGGAAACGCTGTATTAGGCTACCAAAAGTAAAATCAACGTTAATTATTTCACAGCTTAACGTCACCGAATTCATATTTCAAAAAGTATATGAGGTATGGATGAACTTTAAAAGAATGTTTTGATTAATCTAATAACATAAAGTCACTGAAAAGGGTAACAAATAAGAATAAAAATAAATGGAATTGTTTAAGCTCAATTATTCGTGTCGGTATACTGGGTGATTCTAAAAAGATGGACAAAATTTTAGGAAGTGATAGTACACACCCAAGCAAACAATTTTTTATCAAAGAATGCATGGTCGAAAACAAAACGCAAAACCGCTAGAGGGTGTCAAAGTTTATGTTCTTATATGAGTCAAAAACACACAAAGAGCGATGAAGTTACGTTATAAAAGCAAATTTAATGGCATGTGATTACAGTAAGAGTTCAAAACAGTGGCCGGCAGCGGCTATGCACGCAGTACAACGGCGAAGAAAAGATAGGCGAGCATTCGTAAACACACCAGGCATATCACGACCTTTCCCTGCAGCGGCCGAAAGCTTGGCGACAAGTTCTTCTGCAGATTCAATGGGAGTCTCATGCATAAGAACCTTCAGCTGTCCCCACAAAAAGAAATCGAGACATGAAAGATCTGGAGAGCATGGTAGCCAAGCTATAGGATCACCTCGCCCAATCCATTGGTTTGGAAAGGGTACGTCCAGATAGTTTCGCACTTCTCGTAAGTAATGAACTGGTGCTGCGTTCTGCTGGAACTAAATGCATCGTTTGCATCAAACAACTTTCCAAATGCGCCAGCACCTTTGCGTTTTGTTTTCGACCATGCATTCTTTGATAAAAGTTGTTTGCTTGGGTGTGTACTATCACTTCCTAAAAGTTTGCCCATCTTTTTAGAATCACCCTCTATATATTTCAGTTTTGTGCATGATTTCTTAGTGCTGATAAATACCAATTTATTCATAATTTTCTCTCTTTTTTTCACCCCGCACGAAGAACGGGTATTCAGCTATTATTTCAATTCAGTTTTGAGACTGGACTATTAAACAAATAGGTACTGAACAATTAATTCAATCATTGAGGCTTCAATATCTCGATATTGAAGCTCGATATTCCTATATTCAATGTTTCGTATCATAATTCAGCCAATAGCTTATAACTTAATATCTCTTTTTTTTTCCTTTCAAAAAATAAATAAATAAATAAATCTAGAAATACCAAAATATCAAAACTAAGGAATGTTTTTACTTATACATAAGACTAATGGCTCAACTTATTTCTTTTAAAATGAAACAAAAAATACCTTTTAAAAATTGTCATTAAAAACTGTTCTGAAAGATAAAATGTGAGTTTTTTTTAACACGACGGCCGACGCTAATACAATGCTAAACGTCATCACGGAATATTTGTAAAAAGGATTAAAAATCACGACATGTATCCAAGTAATTGCCAAGCAAAAGAGGAGAGTTTCATATAGATAAGAACCAACTTCAAGACAGTCCATGGACTAGTTCCATTAACGAATTAAGTGCTTCCTCCTAACATTTCTAAAAGTTTTCATTTGTTACGAGTCAACTCAGTTATTTAGTTTTTAGTTCTAGTCTCCAAAATGTCTGAAATAAAATGCATTTAGCTGATAGCGGAGTGACTTATACAAGGAAGATATGAGTGTTCTATTAAAAAGGTGAATGAATGGATCTTTTATGGAATTAAAAATGAGTTCAATTTAATCTCTTTATTTCTGTTTTTGTTAAATATTTTTTTTTTAAAAGGAAAGGGAGTATAATGATGTTTTAATCGAGAACGAAGTAAAATTTATCCCAATGGGGCGAACAATGTAAAATTGTGTGGCTCTTTTTTAATTAAAAGAAAAAGAAATAATAATTTATGTAATAAAGATTTTTATAGATTTAAAGGGGAAACATAGATAATTACTGACAATGTTCGTGTCCAAGCATGCTTGGGAACTAAACACTGGGGGTTTTCACGTTCGGCTGACCGCAAAACCGGAACGTCTGCTCCGGCACCCCAGAGCTCAAGGTCAAAAAAACTGAGATGGGCACAGTAGGCCAAGCGTCACTGAGTTTAGTAGTAGTTAGTTCGTGTCCAAGCACTATCCAATATTCACGCCCTTAATCAAAAATCCTTGTATGCCCTACTACATTTACTCGATGCTTTATTATATAAGAACTTCTTGGACTATGGTTAGTAACTCTTTTCATTAAAATAATTAACATTAAATAAATTTATAATTAAAACTATAATTAAAAATATTAATAATTATTATTATTAGTTAATAATAATACTAAATTGTATAAAAAATTGCTTTGTTTTTTCCACTTTGATGTACTAGTATTTCGAATTAAATAAGGTTAAACCACACCAGCACTCAATCCCACGTATGTCCCAAGTTAATGTTCGGAAAATAGGGTGCATGAAGATATTATCTAATTAATAAATCGTTGCATTTGAAATTCTTCTAAATTTTTAAAACTTACTTCATAATATTTATTACAAAACACATTAATAAAGAGTTTTTCTATAAAAGAACATTAGGCGCATATAGAAATAAATACGTTATTTGTAGAACGACTTTCTCAGAAAAATGGGTCTTTACCCTAATTTTAATGTATTAGTATTTACTAATTCAAATATAACGAGGCACCTTTTGATCGACAAGTAATTTTACCAGATAATTTTATAATTTTACAAATTGTTTTACGAAAAAATTGTTTTTATTTTTTTACTTGAAGTATTATATTTAACTAAAGAAAATGAAGCACATTTCAGTTGCAAATTGCTGTACCGAAAATTGCTCATTTTGCTGAAATAAGCTAATATTTTCTTATAATTCAACACCAGCAGGAGTACTTTTCTTTATGATTTTAAAATAATCGACATCAGACATTAAACTATGGAACTTCGACTATGATTAATTTCTCAGAGTAAATAAAAAACATATTTAAATTTCAAAATTATCTCTGTTGTAGTTGAAAATGTTGTAGTTACCACGACAAAAGGAAAAATCTAGCGAAACAAAACAAATAAAATTTTTGGTGTTTAATTTAACAAAACAAATCTCATTTACCAAAATTAACAAAACAAAATCTCACCTTGTGAGAAAAACATAAGAAAATTCAACTAAAAGAAAGTAAAAAAAATTGTTCCACAAATTTTCACTAAAAAACAAAAACAAACGCAAACCACCAACACAACATGTCCCAATTTCATGCCCTTGCCAACCCGTCCAAATATGACTTCAACAGTAATTCAAATTCTGTTTCTTGAAAATAATCGTCAATCTTCAACAATCTCTATCTTTTTTGAGTTGTGAAAATTGAATAAAATTTCTTACCGTCGTTCCGGGATCACCAGGTTCACCTTTCATTCCTCTTTTGCCACGGCGTCCTGCAATAGAACAGAAACAAATACAATACATTGCAAACAGCAATTTTTGAAAAATACGAATGAGATGTTTAGTTTTAAAACGGAACTTTGTCATGCAAATTAAAAAGAAAAATAGCTCATAAAAATGCATATAGGCTTTACGAGTCCCCAACAATTTTTCCATTAAAAATAATTAAAATTTAAAAAAAAACTTTTTTTTTAATTACAAATGTCTTGCTAAACTAAGCAAGACATTTGTAATTAAAAAAATTTTTTGAAAACGACATGAGTCATCCAAAATGAAGAGAAAATTACACTTTAAAAGGTATTCTAGAAGGTACCTTTTGCATGTTTCCAACGATTTTTCCATTAAACATTTATTTAAAACTTTTTTCATATTATACAAAGGAGATGTTTAGTTTTAAAATCGGTTAGAGTCATGAAATATAAAAAGAAAATAGTACATAAAAAAAGTGTTTTTGAAATAATCTTTTGTGTGTCTCAAAAAATTTTTTCATGGAAGATTTATTTGCAACTCATAAAATCTATGTTTTTGATTTCATGTTAATTTAAAATTATGCTATGTGGATAAATTTGACTATTATAAACTTTTTTTAAAGTAATATTTTTTATATTTAAACATTATATTTTGTATCGTTTTAACAAATAATCTATTTATTAACCGTTGTAAAAGTAATGAAAGACGAGTAATGAGTGGTAGCGCTTCGTGCTCTTGTGCCACAGGTCCTGGGTTCTATCCTCGGGCCGGACAAGGTCGACTCAGCCTTTCATCCCTTCAGTGGGTCGATAAATGAGTACCAAGCATGCTTGGGAACTAAACACTGGGGGTTTCGCGTTCAGTTGACCACCTAACCGGAACATCTGCTTCTGCACCCCAGAGCCCAAGGTCAAGAAAACTTAGATGGGCACAGTAGGCTTTGGCCCTCTATGGGCTGTCGCGCTACTGAGTTTAGTTTAGTGAAAGTAATGAAAGGTATCTGTGACATCGAGTCACAAGTCTATTTTAAATTTTTCTTATGATTTTGTTAATTATAAATACAAATCTTCAAAATTTGTTCCGACTACCACTTCAATTTGTGTTCACGCGCCACTTTCTGTAATAATGTAATTTTTATCAGTCAATTTTTTTATTTTCCCGTTTTCTCCAATTATTATTTTTCAATACCCAGCAGTTACCGGTACAGTATCTGTTTATAGTATCTAGTAACATATATTTTATATTTTTATCAGTTTCCATAAGATTATGCTATATTATTCAAATAATTCATTTTATATTAAATAATACACTTTATGAAGTGTATACTTGATAATTATTT
Organism: Parasteatoda lunata; assembly: GCA_949128135.1. Taxonomy (NCBI): domain Eukaryota; kingdom Metazoa; phylum Arthropoda; class Arachnida; order Araneae; family Theridiidae; genus Parasteatoda; species Parasteatoda lunata. The sequence goes on from OX421977.1 coordinate 77,828,022, forward strand.
ATAAGTAATAAGTAGTTGTCTATTACTATTTTTAATATACCATATATTTCTACAAAAAAAAAAAGAAACAATAAATCCTATACAAATTTTTTTATTATTATTTTTAAATTTTATGTAATGATAAAAGGAAAAAAATACAATTATTTCGAGGCACTGTAGGAAACTGAAAAGGCTTCATAAACGGTAATATAATACTAATATTGTAAAATAACGAATGATAAATGCTAAATTTTAAATACAGCGATGAGGAATCTTAATTGCACTATAAAACAGCAGAACAATTTCAACAGCCAATTTTCATCTTTAATTGCCGAGATAAGTACTACGAAACAGTATCCCCCCACTTCATGCATAGTCCCATGCAATAAAGAAGGAATTGTAAATGACTTAGATGAAAAGATTGGTAGTTTCAGAAGAAAAAAAAAAGATTAAGTCAAACAACCCCAAGAAAAAAAAAAGAGGGAGAATCATATCTTTTCAGCAAAGGAAACATTCTTTAAGACATTCCAAAAACTCTACTTTTGCCATCTTTTGTGAAAGGTAAAGACGTTACACAGTTAAGCTATTCATGTCTACAACACTAATCCTGTGATCTCACAAAATCCTAACAATAATCTACAAAAGAAAAACTAAAAAGTAAAGAGATTTGAGTATAAGTGACATGGTGAAAAAAAAAAGAGAAAAACGTTATCGATTGGGGAAGAGAAATAAAGACGAGAATTAGCGAGAGGTTGGACGCACGTCCAAATGTCTGATCTTTAATTTAGATAAGGCAGGTACAAAATTCTTTTTGGGATGTGTGTTGAACACTCCTTTTAGGTATTAACGAGTTATCAATGGAGCGGAATTGATGTGGGGGTTGGCCTGAAATGAATAAGCAATGAAGGGTACTCGCCAGATAAGGAATTGAGCAGCTGACTTATGAAACAATAGGAATGGAAAGATTTAGTCCCGAGGGATTTTTATTTCATCAATCTTATTAGAGATGATATTTCGGTAGGAATAGTTGTAGTGTGCCCTTAGGATATAGTATGCATTTGAAATACTTCTATCAGTGCATCGTACATTTTAATTATAAATAATTTAAAAATTGAATAATAAGTCATATATAATTTTGCACATTGACTTAAGAATACTAAAATATCCCCTCCTTTTAATTGAACGTTAATGTATTGTAAAACAATGTTATCTCATATGTATGATATAATACTACAAAGCCGATATTCGCAATAGAATAAACATACTGTATAATAAGTATACGAAAAATTAACGAAATTTTTTTTCGTTATTGGTAAAACAGTTTTCTGGAAAATGATCCGAGAAAATACTTCGTTAACTTGCTGAATTTATTATCGAGACTTGTTTGAGATTTTATGGATTTAGCCAAAAAACAACATATCGACTAGCAAATTTGTTTAAGAAATACAGCATAAATAAGTAGTAAGTAATGGCTGTCTAAATTTATTTTTAAATTATTTATGCCCTTAATAAGTGTTAATTGTGCCTAGTTTAATTTGCCCATTTAATAAAATTGAATTAATTTTTATTTGCAAGGAAATATATACTAATTTTATAATTATAGAAAAACAAACAAATAAAGTAAAAGCATATTAAGACATGAAAAAAATGCTGATTTTGTTTCTTGACAGTCTCTTTCTTTAAGTTTTAAGTCAGAAAAAATGATAACTGTTTATTTATTTTATTATTTTCTTTTGAACAAGAGATTTTATAAATATTGGATTTTCGAAATCATTTTTTTAAAATAATTTTAATCATGCTTGGGTAATAATTATTATATTAATTTAAATACAATGAATATTTTGTATAACAATAAATTTTTAAGTTATTCGAAATTTGTAAATTAATTTTATAGTATCATGCTAAAAATAGAAATGTAGATTTTTCTTATAATGTTTGGAAAAAAGCAAATATTACAAACAAACTCGTGAATAAATAAATAAAAAATATTTTGAAAATATGAAATGTAATTATCAATGAAACACATTTGTAATAGGAAGAAAAGTAAGTTAAATTGAATAAGAGATTTCTCACGCATTTATTTTAAATTAACATTGAAATATTCCATTAATTTCTGGAGCACATTTAGGTTAAACTAATTATGAAGAATACAAAAGAAACACAAGTGATCAATTTTCTTCTTCTTTCTCGAATGTTGTGTTGTGTTCCTCCCCTTTTCATCTAGCCAAAAAAGAAAGCACAAACTAGTTTAGCCATAAGAAAACAACTAGTTTAGACAGAAAGGAAACAACAATGTTCCTTTCTTTGGCAAAAGATAAAAAGAGCCGACACTAACCCCATGACATTCGGAATATGAAAGAAATAATCCAATTTAAACGCATCTTACTTTAGTTATATTTCATCCAACATTCATTTTGTATATATAAATTTATAATTACATTTTCTAAGTCTTTTCTTTATTATATAAAAAAATTACATTTCATGTATTTTTTAGAGAAAATATGTTATTTGAGGAATCAATTTCTTAAAATTAATTTATTAATTTTTATTATTAATTAATTAAAATTAATGAACTATTTATTTATCTTTTATTATTAATTAATTAAAATGAATAAACTATTAATTTTTTTTTCTTTCTTATCTGTATGATTTCACTCTGACAAACTAAAAATAAGAAAAATTATAGAAGAGTTGATTGGAACAACATGTTAAATGACATTTTATAAGTTAATATTTTAAATGAATATTAACAACATGTTATGACAAAAAAAGTGATATGAATGTTAACAAGTTAAAGTGGGAAAAATTTGAACAAATCAGAATTTTAAACAAATCAGAATTTTGGAAAAACTCATTAAGTTCAAAAATAAAAATTGCTGTTCAGCATGTCAAAATTTAACCTCGTAGTTACTTTTCTGAAACCTGCATGGTATTGTATTTTTACTGAAGTTATTATTATTATTATAGTTATTGTATTTTTACTTTTAATAATTCTCAAACTAATTATCGAATATTTTTTTGTGTGGTTTTTATCGTCCTCTTTGTTGTACACCTTTGAAATTTCAAGTTTCTAAGTGTTACTATTTTTATGTAGTAAAGGAAAATTTAATATTAAGTTGAACACTCTAAAACAGCGGCAGAGCTCTTTATTGCTAAATGTAGAGAGATACTAAACAAATTGAATACATTAAAACACAGAAACAATAAGAAAATTTTTAAAAAATTGAAAATAGAACAACTTCTTTTGATGGTATTCCATAAGTTACGAAGTAAATGTTTGTCAAAAAGCTTTTCGAATAAATCTGCCACTCTTATATAAGTTTACTATAATGAAGCATGTAATGCACTAAAAATCTTGTTACGTAGTGCCCCGACATCCCCTATGCAGTTAAGGGAAAAGTGGGGGAAAGTTTTGAAGAGGTCAATCATTTGTGGTCTGTCTTCGCCACAATAAGTTGGATTGAATTTCGATGACTCAATCGTCACTGCAAGACTTCGTAGATTGACCGGAAACTTCATTCCATGTTCAACCGCAGGATTCCTAATTGGAAACTTTTCCTGCAGCAGCCCATGGTCCCCCAGAAACCGCCCCTCTTTTGCGGAATCCGGGCTGATTGGATCAGTGAGATAGTACAATTAAAAGTCCTTGCCTTTACGTGACTCATTCATCTTGTAAGAACATTTCCCTCCCTCAATGTCGAGTATTTTATTCATGTCCCTCCGCAGAAAATCTTTGTCGAAAATCTGTAACGACGTAATTGATCAATCACGAAACTCCCCACTGCTCTGCAGATTTATTATGCTGCAATTATCAGAAGAAAATTGAAAATTATCGTCGTCTCCCCCAATTGTCGAGTGGGATATCGAGAGGTAATGTCTCCGAGGTGAAATTCTTTAATAAATCGATTTTTATCTTTCTCTCTTAGAACGAAAGTGATTTTACTTCAGAGTTAACCTGTGAACTCATTCAAAGTTCTTCCAAATTACAGTCTGTAAAGATAGCCACACAGGAAGGTATTAAATAAGTTGGGTAATTAAAAAAGATAAGTAGGGTAAGAGAAATCGAATTCAGGAAAATCATCTCAAACCTGTTAGTTTCTTTCATTGACTCGAACATGTGACAAATGCAGTGACATATCTGTATATTGTTTCATAATTGTTTTACGTTAAATTTAGGACGTCAGAAGATATCCTGATACTGCTGGATACTGGGGAATAATTTTTATTTTTTATTACCTGTTGCATGAGATTTTTTTTAAGAGATCTTAGATACTTTCGTATCACTGATTTCAAATCTGCTATTGCTTTCTATCTCAAAGCTACAGTTTTATTTAAACATCTTTGTATGTATATTGTGTGAAAATGTACTTGTTTATAAAAAAATGTTACACATAAGCAGGGATCGCATAAATGTTGCGACAAACTTCTAGGGAAGCTTGGGCGTATCCTCAGGATTAAAATTGCAAACGAAACCATGTTCGAAGATGTTGTCGTACGTCCCAAGGGGCGTTTCTTTGTACTATGCACTATTTCGTCGTGTATTTCTGAACAGATCAAAACAGGGAAGCGCCCTCAACCGAGTACGGGCATGAGTTCTTAAACAATTTAAATCCTGATGATGCGCCTAACTCCCCTAGAAATGTATCGCAACATTTACACGACTCACTGTTACATATAATGTTTTATTTAAAAAAAAAAAAGCAGTTTTAAGAACAAAACTAACTTAAGATATGAAATCCCAACATCCAAATTAGAGAAGATCAAGTATTTGTATAAATGCAACAAGAAATTGTTCCCCCAGTGTCATTTACCCTCTGATTCAAGATGCGCATGTTCTTCATTCACTTTCATTATCCAAATTGTAAAGACATGGTAAGCGATCCAGTCGATGGTAAAATAAACTGAATTTTATTTAAAATCCTGAAAGCAGTAAACTTAAAATCTGATCCCAAAATGTTTTTCAGCAAATAGTCAAATTTTGCTATTAAGGAATACTATGAGAAAAAAGTAATACATGTAAGCGATGCAGTCGATGGTGAATAAACTGCATTTTATTTAAAATCCTAAAAGCAGTAAACTTAAAATCTGATCCCAAAATGTTTTTCAGCAAACAGTCAAATTTTGCCATTAAAGAATACAATGAGAAAAAAGTAATAATTTTATGTTCATGTTATAAACTCGCCGTATACCAGCTCTTGCAATTCAATGTAAATGATTTCAACTATTAGTTTGAAAAAAAGATATCAAGTACACATACGGTTTATAATTGATGGACGAGAAAAGTGTTTAAATTTTTCTCAATTTTGAAAATTAATACTTACACTTTTTTTTAAAGTTGAAATTTGAATACTTTTTTTTTATAGATTTAATATGCATGACATAAGTATAGTGGCCACCTGGAAAAAGCATAGATAGCAGATAAAACAAGAAAAATATTTTTTATTTTAACATTGATCAGATGTTAGCACGAGTAGAGGAATTTCACCAAAATCCTGAGATCCCTAATTATGTTGCAATATCCTTAACACTAGAATACCCAAGGAAGTCATTTTGACTGCTTTTTAATTTCAATTAGAAAAACAATGATGCAGTTTCTTAGAATTTTGTGACATTTTGTACAACATATAATTTTTTTATTGTTAATATTAACTTATTACTTGTTATATAGCTGTAAATAATATAAAAAAAATATTAAAAATTAATTTTAAGCAAATTTCTTTATACATTAGTTATTCTTTCACAATACAGTCATTTTGATTGTTTTACGAAACAAAGGTACATACTAAATTTCAGTCTTTCTAGTGTTAATTATGTCATAATTGCGAGATAAAGAAAGAAAAATTAATATTTTGCAGAAAACACTACTCCACGTACATATTACACTATGAAAAATTCCTTATCATATTGCGGTGTAAAGTACCAGCAATTCCCATAGATCCATTTTACCGTAAAATGTTATACCGTAAATTTTCCGTAATATTTATTTAATTAGTGCGATTTAGGGATATTTATGGTAATTATTACTGTAAAAATTAAGGTACATCAGATTTTTTATTCCGTAATATGTCCCAGTAAAAATCGATATTACGGTAAAAAGTACATTCATCCTGAATGCTGGTACTTTTTATCGTAATTTGATCAGGAATTTTTTACAGTGTATGTTAAAAAGAATTATAAAATTACGGAAAATACATTTCGGTGAAAATAAAAAGTGACTTCCTTCGACTTTAATTTTAAGAAATTTTTCCCTACTTCCGCAAGATGCGTTAATAACACTTTTACTTGATATGATTTTTTTTTTTTGCCACAGCTAAGTTTAAAACACTCTTCATATTGCTCTACTTCTTCTTCTTCTTTTTTTTTTAAAGAAAAGAAAAAGTACCATTTAGTTCACAAACCATTAACTATTGCTTGAAATTCCCAATTCTCATTTTAAGAAAAATAATATGTAGTATTATAAAACTGCCTAAAAAGATGTGCAAATTTACCGAATTTTTTTTTATTGTATAGACGTAATTAATCCCTATACTATTTTTATCAAGCTGTAATTGTCAACAGAAAGTTTTAAAGTATAACTTCTTCCTTGCTTAGTAAAAAAAGATTCGGTTAAGAGAAGAATTATTTTACGATAAAAATTTTTCGCAGTTATGAAATATCGATTTTTATTTTAATCTTAAACGTGGATAATGTTTATTGGCATTTCTGTTCGTTATTGATCTAGGAGATACTCTTGATTTTTAAAAATGCTTCTACTTTCTCCGGTTTTTAAGCGTCTATATTGTTTGCATTAAGTAAATCTTGATATATGCATAAAAATAAAAATGATTTTGTTGTTACGTTACTTGAAAGCTTTTTCGGTTATTAAATTACTTTAGTTCGGTAAAATTTAAAATGTATTAGCCAAAACAGCATCTAAAGTCAAGCCAGTAAGAAATATTTTAAAATATATTTTTTTTCTGTTTAAAGGAATAGAACAATCATTACTAAAACTTCAATTTTGTGATTAATAACAATTGTTACTTATTACTAAACATAATATCTAATATTTAAGCTTTTTTATTTCATTTTGTTTTCCGAATAATTTTGATGTCACCTGAGAAATCTTAAAAATAGTTGACAAATTTAAAAAAAAAAAATAGTTATTAATTATGTAAAGAAATTAATATTTATCAGAAAAATCTAAAAATTTAAGATATAAAAGTAATTCGATATTAAAATTTTCCATATAATAACCTTATTGTAAATTACTAAAAATTTATGTATCATAGTAATATACAAAGTTTCAACTTTTGAAAACTTCCTATAGACTATTAAATTTCATATTGACCTGGATAGGATACTTGTTTAAAATTTACGATTGTCAGGGCTGCAACTTACTCAGAAAAGGGAAAAAGCTTACAATAAAGCTATTTTATTTCCTGACTGTTTTATGGAGAGTTAAAATATATGTGTTTACCACTTATTTTTTAACACTTATAACATATATTAACTCGTAAGTTAATCCTTAGTCCTTCACAAGTTAATATGCATGACGTAATGAATAAAAAAAGTAGTCATCCCAAGTAATTTACTTCTCCAGAAGAAAATAAAGAAATAAAATAGTTTAATATTTTTTACCTCTTTGTCGAATACACATTCCTAAAGATTTCACAAATATTAAATTCATAAAAAAAACATTTTCTTTCATCAAAAACAAGTAAAACTAACAATAAGTTTTCTAGTTTACAAGTTTGCATTATTGGTTTTTTCCCTAATAATTTACATGTCATCTAATATTAAAAAATTAAACTATAATTTGCAAAACTTTTTTTCAAAAACCATTTTTTATTTTAGAATTAAAACCAGTAAAATTGAACTAAAATACTATTTTAACTGATAAAAGGTTCCAATTCACAACCATTTTAACAAAACTGTAAAAATTGTCACAGGAAAACTTTAAGATTCAAATATTTAAAAAAAAAAAAGTTAGAAAAAAACCCAATAAAAACTCGTTTTCTTACGCATTCACTTGTTTTTATATTCACAATTTAAATATTTCTAAAGAGTATTGTGTAAAGTTTTCTTTAAAAGCCATAATAATCTTAAAAGCCATAATAATTTGATCATCATAAATGATAATCAAATTAGTTTTTAAAGTGCGTGTCAATCTAGACCTATCAAATCAATGGATATGGACAGTGTTGCCAGATTAGGGGTTTTTCCCCTAAATTTAGGGGGATTTTTTTTAAATCTTCAGTGGGTATTTCAGGGGAATTTGTTTTTAGGGGTTTGTTTTAGGGTTATTTGTGAATTTTACTAGTTTTATTTTGCTTATGTTTTAATATCAAATTTTATAACTGAATGTGTGAGATGGTAATATGAAAATCAATATGTTAAACCAAAACAAAAAGATTAAGATTTAATTTTAGAACTTAACCCCTTTGTTGAGTGTAAATGTAGTAAGTTATTACTTAGTGATCGACTTAAGTTTACTTAGCTCGACTCTTGTTTTAGCTTTATTAAGTATTCCGTTTTCAAATGCAGCTGTGGAGAGATGTTTCTCCATATTAAATATTATTACAGACAAATTGTGAAAAAAAAAATGTCTATAACTACAGCTGATGCTATTTCGCGCTTTCCATATGAACTTTCTAATGGTTGTCAAAATTTTGTATCTACTTCTTCTATGTTAAAAATGTTTAACAGCGAAAACATATACAAATCAGAAAGTATTAACGAAAATATGTCGGATATTTTATCAGAAATTTAAACATAATGTTAGAATTAAAATATTAAAAAAAGAGACTATATTGTTGATAATAAAATATTTATGAAAAAATGCGCGAGTCAAAAAGCATTGAAAAAATATCTTAAATATTTTAGTAGAAATTAAAGATAATGTAACGATTGAAATGTAAAAAAGAGTAATTTGTTGATAATAAAATATTAAAAAGTATTAAAGCAACGTTTTCTATGCATTATTTAACTTTTGTACTATTTTTTAACACTTATACATTAAGTTAAAAATTTTGGGTTTTTTTAAAAATTTTTAGAGGATTTTACAGCGCCATCTGGGGGTGAACGGTTATCGGCACCTGGCAACACTGGATATGGATAGCAGCTTGTTCTGGAAGTAAACGTTGCCTGAGCGCAATTCTAACAATATTGCTACAATCATGTCATTGGTCACGAAATTGTGGAGCCACAATTTCCATAACACAGACCACATCGGGCTATTGCTAGAATGATTTACTTTGCATTTATATAAATTTAATACTGAAATTTATATCAATTATCTATCAAATAAATATAAGAATATTTCTAACCTCCAATGTTTAAATTTTATTGCATCAATAATGGTTTTTATTATACTGCGTACGAAAAGGATATCAAATATAAAACGTAAGGATATGATACGTTTTACATTTTAAATCACTTTTGCTTTTTTCCCATTCACGTCTGGACAGTTTTAAGAATGGGTGCCTATTTTTAAACGCTTAAAACATATTGACTTTTATTTACATCTGCGTATTTTTAAAGTCAATGAAGTTTATTACGCATGTTAAAACGAGAGATATTTTTCAAAAAAGAACTTTTAGCCATTTTTTTTATTAGTGTGCAGAACTGTTAATGCTCAGCTTTTTCTTCATTAGATATGAATTAATTAATGCGCCCATCTTTTTGAATAAGCCAGCATTTATAATGTTTTCCAATGTATACCATTGATAAACGGGTTTCGGCTATAAAACTTTTTTTTTTTCTATTCCGAAAATTCCATTAGTTTTAAAAGAAAAATAAATGTTATTTTGTTTGCATCCACCTTTTTCAAAACCTAATAAACAATTAGTACAACCTTTAAAATATTTTTTAAATAGAAACGAAATAGCATAAGAGAAAAATAAAAAATAAATCCAGTTTCTTCATTATGCAACATAAGCTGTGATAAAATGTAAACCTATATTTATCTAAAGGTTTAATCTCAAAAATCCACAGAACAAACATTCTTCCTTTTAGATACAGGAAGGAAAAAAAAAAAGATCTATTGAAGGCTGTATATATATTTTGTTTCTATTTTTTTCTTTTTCAGTTTAGAGTAAATCAGTGCTCGCCAGCTTTTTACGCCTCCAGAAAAACATGTTTTCATATCGCATCCATATCTTTATTACCCACAAGAGACCCCAAGAAGGGAGAGAAGTTTCAATCAAGGGCAGGCCCCACCCACAGTGAGTCTCAATCAAGAAACAGAAGAGGGGGGCTCCGGGCCGAACATCTATACCAGTTTAGAGTCCCCAGCCATGATTTGGACCTTTCTCAGCGGGGAAAGTTTTAAAACTACAAAATATATTATTGGTAACGCAACTACTGCCCGCATGAAAATGCATAAATGTAAGCTAAAATAAGACCACCTCATACTGAAATCAGAATAACAGCTTTTCACTTAGCAGATTGAATCGGGGACATTTTCTTTAAAATCAATTAACTCTATGGAGAGAAGACTGTTTTACTACGATGTAGAAATAGCTAAAAGTCATATACGACGTTGTTTTTACCCGTAAAAGAAAATTGTCTGTCCCGATATAAAAAAAAAAATAAAAAATGTTTGTACATATACACAATATCAGGTTTTTTATTAAATACTTTATAGACTATAAATCTTAAATAATACATTGTTTAAAAAATTACTTTGCATTCGCCAGACATTTCGTTACATTATATTCGTTACCTACAATTTGAAAGAAAAATTTTGTGTTGAAAAATTGTTATTTGCCTGACATTTTATTTTCGCTTCCTACAATTTTAAAGGAAAATTTTGTATTCATGATTTGCTAAAATGCTTTTAAAAGGTGCTTCTAAACGTTAGGTAAATTTTTGTAAAATAACAGCAGTTTTAAAAATATATGTTTTTATGAAAGAAAAAAAAAACACTTGAATCATTTATAACAATGCGACATTTATATAAGCTATAATTCACGGTAAAATAAAATTATAATTAGTTTCAGAAATTTTTTTAAATGAAGAATCAGTAATTGTATTATTTATTTAAATACAAAATTTTCACGCAACCTATTAACTGTAATAAAAGCTAAACATTTAATAACAGTTCAGAAAAATCAGAAATTGCCATGTTCATTTTAATACAAAATTTGCAAAACATTTTGAACTTGTGAAAGAAGTTAAACTTTAGTTCTCTTGAGTAGCAGCAGTTAAAAAAAGTAATTCTTTTCATCAAAAACTAGAAATTAGTATTTAAATTGATATTAAATATATTTGTTTCTGCGAAAAACCTGCATTTTATTTTAAGCCAAAACTTGTACAAGCTTTAAATTGTAGTAAAATTTAAAAGTTTAATATTCCTTTGAATAAATATTAAAAAGTTTAAAAAAAATATTTGTTCTTATGAAAAATAAGAAATTGCTTTATTCCATTTTATGAAAAATCTGTACAAGCTATTAATTGCTGTTGTAGAACTTTTGGGCAATCTTTAAGTTATAGCAGTTTAAAAAATACTTGCTTTAATGAAAAATCAGAAATTGCATTATTCATTTTAAGACAAAATTTTTAAAAACAATAACTTGAGGTAGAAGCTATACTTTCTATTATAATTTGAATTTGGTACTTCTTTGAGTAATAGCAGTTTAATAAAATAATAAAATAAAATTATAGAAAATAATAAATAAATATTAAACATTATTATTAGCATGTAATTTTCTTTAGGAAAATGAGTTTTATAACTGTGTGGAAATTTTTTTTGGCTTGCTTAAAAAGTTTCCCAGTTTTTCGAGGTATGCCGAAATACGCAAAAGTAACATTAACATCAAGTAGTCAAAACTTTAGATTGCACTCGTGATCAAATTATCTGGACATTTTCCAGATTGCAGCTACTTCTTTATTTTGCGAGTGAAAAACCTAATCCATCGAAAAAAGGTATGTCTTTGTATAAAATTTCGCAACCTAATATATCGTCTGCACTAATTAATTAGCGTATTTGAGATCAACCCCTTGAATCATTAAGATTGAGTTCTAGTACGTGAAAATTCGATAATTCGATCAAAAATTATTCAGGCTGATTTTTTTTTTTTTTTTTTTTTTTTTTTTTTTTTTTTTTTTTTTGCTCATTGCACATATAAGTCTAAATTTGAAAGTTCTGTTACAGTTTTTCTAGTTTTTCAAACAGTGAAACTGTCAAATACAGCGATCCCAACCTAAGTACGTAAATTTTGATGAACTTCTTACTTGAAGTTTTCCATTTATTTACTGTTTCACCGTTGAAAATTCAACTTTTTTGAAGTTTACTATTGAATACATGAAAAATTCATGAAGTTTTCGAAAACACAAGATAAAAGAAAAATATATTACGGGGCGAGAAAAATATCGACACCTGACTGAATATTTGTTACCATGTAATAAACATAACATCCATACGTTTGGCATTCATGTACGATTACACTACTGGCAACCTCCCTTAAGGCATAGATGTGAAAACATTACACAAAGATAGCAAGGAAAAAGTTTTAAAAAAATTTTATTTTTTAAAAATTTTAATCCTAATGTAATATTATCTGCTGTAGTTCATTTACGTCGCACTAGAGCTGCACAATGGGCTATTGGCGACGGTCTGGGAAACATCCCTGAGGATGATCCGAAGACATGCCATCACAATTTTGATCCTCTGCAGAGGGGATGGTACCCCCGCTTCGGTAGCCTGACGACCTGCACGCGAAGTCGAGCACTTTACGGTAGAACAGTTTAACGAGGACCAATACCGCACACCCTCGGTCCCTACACAGACTGATCCAAGTGGTGACCCACCCGCACATTGACCGCAGCCAGTGATGCTTGACTTCAGTGATCTGCTGGGAAGCGTGTCTTAACAATCAGTTCACTACGGGACTAATGTAATATTATAATATACAGCGCTAGAAACATCGATGAACCTTAATAATCTTTTCCCTTAACATTTTAACTTAATTTTAGGAATAAAATACAACTAGAACAACTAGAATTCTTTTGACTTATTGACGTTAGAATTCTTTTGACATATTCGACTTGAAAAATGAACCGGTTCTTCATAAATTATTAATTCTTTCAACATTTTTATCTGGTTATTCCATATTCATTACTTCATAGAAGCAAATTTGTATTTTGTTAACCGCAACTCATGAAGTATTTAATTCACGGAGTTTGTGTGATACTTGTTAAAAAATCAGAATCACTTTCAGAGATTAGAAATATTTGAAGGGTTTAATAATGTTAACTATTATTCGCATGGACCTTCCACTTTAAATTCCTTTCATGTATCACAAATATTTATTTCCATTAAATATAAAATTAGCAATTTTGTGGAGCTTTTTGCGGTTTTTTTTCTTGAAACCTATACTTAAATAAAAAGAAACTTCAAAAGGATAAATGTTTAAATAAACTGGCGATTCAATAAATAAAAAAAAAAGAAAAATACCTTTCTAAGTGTATCTTGTATTAGACCCTATCATGGGTCTAAACATCTCAATATTTTTCAACTTCGGGTAATGTTTGAATTTTTTATGATTAAATTATCGAATTATGGTTTGGAAATACTGAATAACTAGATAAGTCTATATTTATTCATTATAATTTTGAAATGCTGTTAAATAAATTGATGTTAAATAAATTGATCCATTAAATAAATTGATCCATGTGTGAAAACTACTAGATTTGAAACATTAGCTTTTTCAAAGAAAGTGCTTTTTTGTTATCTGGTTTTAGTATTATACCAAGAATAGTCTACTCTTCCGGGAATATTAAAAAAGATTAGTAATTCAAAATACATCAGAGCAATTTCAAAGAATAAGGCAACTTTAAATTCGTTTCTTGTACATTGTACATAGAGACGAGACATTATTTTTGATACATTTGTGTCATACGCATTTCTATTAAGGGGGACAACACAGTAGAAGCCTGGGAGAAAGATCAAGATTTTTTAATACTTTTTGCAATGGTTGTAATGAACTTAACACAGTTTTTTTATTTATCTGATTGTGCATATTTTAATCTTTATTTTATCATGCTAAAAATACAAAAATTTAAAAAATTAGCTCACTCATAATCTAATGCTTAGAACTTTCACCCAAAGAAGAATCACCCAAATTTGGTTTTGTTTAAATTTTTGTTAACTACATGAGTCTAGTTTTCGTTACACGCAGGATTTCTTAAAATTATACATATTTTTAAAAAAAGCAAAATGGTCTCTGCTTTGAAAAAAAAAAGCATAAAATAAGTATTTTTTACGTAGAGTACTCAGAATCAGTCAATCGAATTACAAAAAGCCGTACTTGTAACGAAAGCTATATTTAATGTGAATATTGTGAAAATCTGAAGAAATTCGGTTGTCTGCGGTCAACTTTATTTCGAGCTTTTTCTTTGGTTTCTGAGCCTACATTCATTTCGAATTTTTCTAAAACTGTCAATAACTATTTTCAACTTTCCGTAAAAATTATTGCACCTAAATAAGCTGTTTTTTTCAGTTGATTTTTACATTTGTATTTTCAGAGAATATGACAGTCATATTTTAATATGAAGCCAGTTTTAATAGAATCCCTTTTACAAAAAATTTTAAGGAATTCGTGATGCGTCTGTTCTGTTCTATTGCTACTTCGATACATAGGCTAAAAATTGCGTGTTTTGGACAAAAAATATTATTTTCAAAATAATCCTAAAATATGTCTAGTCATACATGCGCATTTTCAGATAATATGACGTCTAAATTTTAATGTAAAAACAGCTTTAAAAGAATTCTGCTTTCAAAAAATTAAAAAAAAAATTCGTAAATTTTCCATTTCCACTTGTTTTGGAATAAATAAAACTATTTTAAAGATATTCTTTAAGTGTTTTTGATATATAAGGACATTTTCAGAGAATGTAACGTCCTTGTTTTAATATGAAATGAGTTTTAAAAAAAGCACGGTTTTCAAAAAAATTTAAAAAGTTCCCAAAAGGTCCGTTCTATTATTACTTTGATATGTAAGCTAGAAATTACATGTTTTTGACATAATAATGCTGGTTCAAAAGAAAAATCTTGAAATATTTCTAGACATATATGGGCATTTTCAGCGAATATGATGCTTAAATTTTGGTATAAAGTCAGTTTTAAAAGAATTCCACTCCCAATTTTTTTTTTTAAAAATCATGAAGTGTCCATAAATATATATATTTAAAAAAATTCTTAAAGTCTTTTTAGATGTATATGGGCATTTTAAGAGAATATCACTCCCATATTTAAACATGAAACCAGTTTTAAAAGAATTAAGCTTTTCGAAAAAATTTTACAAAATTCTAATGTTCGTTCTATTGTTACTTTTATACGTAAACTGGAAATTACGTTTTTTGAACAAAATAATAGTATTTTTAAAACAAAATTTTGAAATATATCCAGTTATTCATTGACATTTACAGAGAATACGATGCTTACATTATAATATAAAAGCAGTTTTAAAAAAAGATTCCCGCTTTTCAAAAATTTTAAGAACTTTGAAAAGTGTCTGTGTTAGTCCTAAACACGCAATATACTTCGGTATATAACAAATTAAATTTTAAAAAAATAAAAAAAATATTAAAAATTCATATATGTATATTTTATTGTTACTTTGATATATGAAATGGAAATAGAGTGTTTTGGACTAAATAAAATTATTTTAAAAATATTCATTAATTATTTTTAGACATATATAGACATTTTCAGAGAATATGACGCCTATATTTCAATATGAAATCAATTTTAAAAAAATCACTCTTTTTAAAAAATTTTGAAAAATTCTCGTGAATTGTCCGTTCTATTGTTACTCCGATAAGAAAGATGGAAATTGCGTGTTTTAGCATTAATAATAGTAGTTAAAATGAAAATTTGAAATATTTTTAGTTATATATGGGCATTTTCAGAGAATATATGCACCCAAATTTTAATATGAAAATAGTTTTAAAAGAAACCCGCTTCTCAAATAAAATTAAAAAATTCATAAAATGCCCGTTTAAATGTTACTTTCATATCTAGACTGGAAATTGCTTGTATCGAACTAATAACACTACATTAAAGATATTATTTAAGTACTTCTAAGACTTAAATTAATAAAATAAAAGTATAATATTAATAGTTAAAAATGATAGTATTTTTCTAAAATGTTTTGATAGGAGTGAACCAATCCATTATTCAACTCAGCGCTTCACTTTTTTATGTATGTCACAGCGCGTCTCGCATCACGTGCTGCGCTTGACATACTATGCTGTTACTTTTATATTTTTCACAAAAATCAATTCAATATTCAAGAACAGGGGTCGCCAAAGTGGTCTATATAGACCCCAGGGGTCTATTTAACAAAAGGGGGGTCGATCCGAGCCAGGGGGTCGATTAGGGGTCTAAGAAAAAACAGTTCTTAGTACGCAAATCACACATACCTAATTGAGATGTAACAATTATCGAACAATACTGTTAGGCTTCCAAGTAAAATTAAATTTATTTAGATCTTAATTGCTACGTAAGGATTATCAGTACATATTTTTCAAATTTGCGACACTTAGAAATAAAAGAAGACTTGGAAATCTATACAGGTCATCTTCAAAAATTGAGCGATGATTTTAAACTGCGCTTTGTTGACTTGGAAAACAATGACAACGTGGACATCAACCTGCAAGATGAGCTTGCTGAATTATTATAGGATCTTGAAACAAAGACGCTTTTTAAAAATTTAACAATAAGCAAATTTTGGACAAATATAAATGTAATGCAAAAATATGTAAAACTTTACGAAACAGCTCAGCCATTTATGCTAGCACTTCCAAGTTCTCATATGGTTGAAGCCGGTTTCAGCCACGTAAATTCAATCTTAACTAAGTACAGAAATAAATTAAATGTGGAGTTTCGAGGGGATTTAAGATTAAAATTGACCAATTTTGAACCCAATGTAGCGAACTTTGCAAAAAAACACCAGGCACACTAATCTCATTGATTAAGAAGCAATAAATCTGTAGTTACTTTACTTATTATTTCTACTTATTTATAATTACTTATTTAATAAATATTAAGGTATTTAAATTTCAACAATAATATATTTTTCACAAAACTATTGTTACACAATGTGCTATCACTTTTATAAATGTTTGAACTCATAAAATAAATGTACAGACACAGTATTTAATAGAGTTTTATTTCAATTAACAGAAAATTACTTTTATGGGGGTCGATGGAGATTTCGAAAAATTATATAGGGGTCGATGATCAAAATAGTTTGGCGACCCATGTTCTAGAATAATAATCTTAAAAAAAAAACTATAAAAAAATGAAATAATTTTTTTTTTCAAATTTGAAAAATTTTACTGTGCTTTTCCCCCTTAAGAAAAAATGTTTAAAGCAGATTGGTGAATGATTTGGTGAATTAAGAGAAAACTCGAGAAATCAAATTGAAATGAAAATGTATAACTTAAACTGGGGTTTAATACCAGGGATATATTTCTCTGGGGATATAAAGTATTAACAAAGTTAAAAAAAAATTTCAGGCCGTAAAAAGAAATTTTTTTATTTCTTTTTACAGATAATAGAGGCAACAAATCTTGTTTGTATAGCATAGTTAATGAAAATGCATAAATTTTATCCCTAATACATAAATACTTATTAAGGAAATTTTTATAAATTTCATATATTTTTATGGAATATACATTTTCATAAATTTCAAATATCTAGCTTAGTTGATAAGCAGTTGATTTGAAAAATATCCTTTTTACATAAATCTAGATAAAATAAAAAATTTTGTGCTAAATTTTAAGATTTCGAAAAATTACAATATTGAAATAACACAATATATTAAATTTATTAGCAAATTTCTGATGAATGAAAATTTTTAAGTTAATTTTTATGGTTTATCACTTCTTGAAACTGAATATGCCTATAACATTATATTTTAGGAACTATTCACGAAGTTTTCGTATGAGAAATGGTGAGAAAAGTTACTTGCTTTAACGATTATTTTTTTTTGTTATAGATGCATCCAAAAGGCAACTTCACAAATTTCTCGTATTACAAACTATATGCATATAAACAAACAATTAGCAATGAAGTACAGCAAATAAAAGAACAACACTGAAATAAAAAAAAAAACATTTCAAACACATGAAATAATTAAAAGGATTATTTATTAATGTAAACTTATTTACACTTATTTGAGATTTAAACTTATTAGAAAAGAAATTTGTTTTGAAACAATATTTACTATGTTTGGCCATTATAAGCTTTTGTTCAACGAATTATTCTTGAAACTACACTAGTGTGCAAAAGTCTTTGGTCAAACTCAATATAGATGGTTGATTGGAAATGTAATAAATAATGTATAATTGTATTCCTAAACAATCTCAGTATGGTTATCAATCAGAAAGCAAAGTTAAGAGCTTTGAAAGTCATTTTAAATCAAATGCAATTTTCATATCAGTCGGGTATTTGATTTTCATGAAGCGATTCTCTTACATCTAAGAATTGGTTGAAAATACAATTGAAAGATACAGTTTTAAAAAATAAGCATAAGTTTTGCATTTAATTTACGGAAATCGTGATTTTAACTTTAATTTAATATTGGCATTTATTTTTGAAGAATTAGCTCTTACAAGACTCGAATTATATAAAAAGAAATATTCATTTGAAAACTGAGTACAAAGATTTAAACTTTATCCAGCGAAGTTTACATTTAACATTGAATTGCAAGAAAAATAAAAATTCTGAAATCAAGTGCAATATATATGTTGGCTTGACTAAATAAAATGGAAATCATCTCAACAAAAATAAATAAATAAATAAATAAATAAATAAATAAATAAATAAATAAATAAATAAATAAACCCGCATAGAAAGGTTAAAATGCTTTTCATGCGTTGACCAAAAACTTTTGCGCGCTAGTGTAAGTAAAAATCAAACATATTGCATAATTCTTTAGGCACACCGAGCGAAAGCTGCATGCAGAATTCTCTGAGAAAATTATTTTTAGAATTTAACCATTGTTTTTTTTATAGTAGTTATACTTTTATTATTGCATATAAATAAACACATTTGATAAACAGTTGTTTTTAAATTCCATTCTGAAGATATTTACAATTCTTCGATATGATCTACACACATAACATTATTTCTTAGGCATATTGCGCTGTAGGTTACGTTAGCGGATTTGAGAGTAAAGTCACTGATATAACCATTATTTCTCTTATTGCAGTCACATATGCATACTTAGTCATTTCTCTCTGGCTGAATGAGGAAATAGTCTATGATGAATTCCTCTTTATGTGTGGTCCAGTGACTATCCCTCATTTTTTTTTCTTTCCAAAGAGCAAAATGTTGATTATAATCTTGTTCAGCAGGGCGAAAATAGCGCACAATTATTTTTCTTTTCCAACAAAAGATCGAAGGGGACTTGGCCTGTAGTATACGATCATTCCAGATATCACGATCTCAAATCTAGAGTCGATCTAAGAGTCCACATCTTATGAAATCTCGGAGGATTCTTTCTTTTTTTTACAGAGCAAATATGAATTAAACGTGGAAATGTAAAAGTTATATTTTATTATACAGCTATTTGGTATCGATTTTATCTTTAACGGTTGCTTTTGTTCGAGATAATACCTTGCTCAGAAAAGGCCCTAGCATGCAGCTTTGCATGTCATTATATATCAATGGCATTACGTACCATTCAATCAATATTGAAGAATGTTAGAAATATGTAATAAGGTGACCCTGATGTTGTCACTATTAGATTTGGCAGCTCACATTATTCATACAAAATTCTAAAATCGGGTCAGGAAAGAAATTTCAAAAATTTATAATTGAGCAGGATGAAAAAAAAACTAAGTAGTCACAGCTGAAACATAATTCAATTAATTTGTTTCATAATTAACTTCATTTCATATCACGGGATTTTTTTGATGCGTTTCAAACTGCCTATTTCTGCCAAACGCAAGATTGAATTCATTAGAAATTTCTATACCTGAAACTTTGATAACAGTAAGAATAAAGATTTGATACCTTAGTTCAGTGTTTCCCAAAGTGTGGTACGCGTACTACCAGGGGTACGGGAACAGTTTAGCGGGGGTACACGTTCTTATGCGAAATATCTTGCAGCAAACGAAAATTTCGAAGAATTTTAATTAAAAACAAAGCTAGCCATGAAAATTTATGATTAGGGGAGTGTCGGGTACCCCCGCCCACTGTCAATTTCATATGTATAGAATATTTTTTCAAGTCAATTGGCCATCGGACATTAATTAGTATATTAAAAAAAGATTATTTTCAAAAATTCAAGTATTTATGCAGCTGGTAACATGGTAAACAATAGTTTTGAAAATATGTTGAATACAGTAGTCAAATTTTTTAAATTTCTATTTTTTTAAGTGAAACTATTCTTTTTTTGGTTTATTCTTTTTGCATTATTTAATTAGATGATAAAACAATGGAAACATACAAAAATATTTATTATTACTCAATATTATACAGAAATATAAGCAATACTCCTTAAGTGGGCGGGGCTACCCGACTCTCCCCTACGTATTTTTCTATTGTCTATTTTTCGCATAGTTAACAGTTTATAATTAATAATCTCAACAGTTATTTGTGATTTTTAACTTTTGAGCAATTTTTTCATAGTAAAAGTTTGTAATAAATTTTACTTATTTTGATTATTTTTATAAAATATAATTTTTATCCTTCTTGAAAAATAAACTTGAGGAGCGTACTTTAACATCATTCTGGCTGTAAATGCAAAATATGTATCCAGTTTTAACAGAAAAAAGTTGTGAAAAAAATTTACCTTTTCCAACTTCAGATTTATTTGAAGTCACTTTTTCAGCATTCGCGGGGACATTAATTCGAAAAAAAAGAAATTGATTATTAGACGTGGAATCGCATCTCGGACTAAAATTGACCATAAGAGAACTAAATTATGATGAACTGTTATCTCAGCAAAAACAATATCATCCTTCTCCCTAATGCAAATAAATTTATTAACAAAACTTCATACCTTAAAATAAAAATAAACATATTTTTGAAAAAAAAAACATTTTTTTTTTGTTATTAGTGATACACAGCGTTAATATAGAAGGGGTACACAAAAGTCAGAAGTTTGGGAAACACTGCCTTAGTTCATAACGCATTGATTCAGTTCTAAATTACGACATTCAACAACGGTTAGGATTGCCCAGTGATATTAGATCATCGGACTTCTGTCTGGGGGGTCTGGCGTTAGATCTTAAAACCCGTTAGACCCACCGAGTACGTACGATATAGTCGAGTACATACAATACGTACTCGGGAAATCTATTTAATTGAAAGCTCTGTGATCTGTCACTGAGCAGTACTGTGGATACAATTACCTGTAGAAAATTTCCATCCCCTTTTCACTTATGTCTAAATTGTGGAAGTGGCTACATAAATGAGTGGTTTTGTCATCTATCTCGGAGGTACAGAGCTAAGTCACACTTTCACTCATGCGGTGCTCTGTTGTCATACGAAAGGTACTCCTTCCTCGCTTAATTCGCAAAGCCAATGGCTGGCAATCTGGGCTTATCCAAGTGTCATTAGATATAGAAACACCACCATTCATTCATGGCGAATTTGACATAAATGTTTCTAGTTAGGTAGTAGGATACTCCAGATCTTTGATTGCATGTGAATTCGTAATTCAGACTGAGACACTTAAATATACGAGATCGAGTACAATGAACAAGTAACTTTAAATTGCTGGATGAAACAAGAAGTGATAGTTGCATAAATATAGTATGAGGATAAAATTTCACATTTAACATGTTCAAAAATATTTATACACAAAGATCAAAGGGCAAGGATGATTATTGTCCATTTTTCCTGAAAGGGACAATTGGATCGAAAACGGTTGCATCTTCAATGATTTTGAAAAATCACTGGCGAAGAAAATTAATTCAAACCGAGAGTTATTACTCAGTGAAGTTGAGTTGTGCAGAGGAAAAACGCTTCCTGTCCGTCTTGAAATTTGTTTTTTTCTCAGAATCGGCTTTCATGGATATAAACCGTTCTTTTTTGATCTTCATAAGTGATAAAAACATGATTTTTAAGCATCAAAGAGCATTTAAATATCAATCGAAGAGTTCTAAATTTTTCATTTTTCGTGTGAAAAAGAAAGGAGTTTTTAAGCCGTATCGAATATATCACAATTTTACTACAAGTTCGATCATTAGTAAATCTACTTAAATTCTAAAAATTAGACAATCAGTAAGTAATTTCTTAAGTTATCTTTTCTGTTATTAAAGTGTAAAATATTATTAAAATATAATAATATTACAAAAAATACATATGAGTACGCATTATAGTTTAGTTGAATTACAAAATTATAGTAAAACTTAAGTTATATTGCAGTGCTTATCTTGTTTTTTTTTTATCTTATAATGTTTTCTTCTGCATTAAAATTCTTCATTAAAGTCGAATAAAAGAAAAAAAGAAAAATAGAAAATTTGAAACTCACTAACTATTATTTTATACATTAAACATACAATTTTAATCAGTTCTAAGAATAATAGAATCCAAAATTCTGAAATTGTATATTCGATTTTATTTTTCCTTTTTGCAAAGCGAAAGAAAAAAATTTCAACTCTAGAGATTATTATTAGAACCTATAATTGTTTATTTCTAACGTCTAACGAATATTTTGTTACTTTCTCTCCAAAGTAATAATTTATTTTGCTAAGCATTATTTGTTTATTGCAAGTTAAAACAATAAATTTAACTGTACACTTAGACAAATAATTTATTTTGAAAATGATTTTAAAAGTTGTAGTTGACGCAAGAAAGTTTTTCTATTGATGAAAAATATATTAAAAATACGCATTCTTTAATTAAATAACGTTAATTTAAAAGATTTTGGGCAACTCAATAACAAAGCATATTTTACCTGAAATTTTATTTAGTGCTTAATGGAGAATTTTACTGATTGTTTAAATCTATTGTTATTTTATTCTATTGTCAGTTTCAATAAAGCTATTGCTTGATGTCCGAAACAGTCCACTTTTTTTCAGGCCATTAATAATCTAAAAATTTCGCACAATATCTTTAAGCATGTCTAAGTCTTTTTACAAATACTGTAAAGGAAAATGACTAATTTCAATTTTTTCCCACTAACGTATAAATGATACTTTTTTCAATTATAAATTCTTTTTTGGATAAAATATTTTTATCTCTTCCGTCATAAAACGTGAAAGGAATTAATCAAAAAATCTCCATTGGTTGAAGCTTTTTAGATATCGGCATATACGGAGAAAAAAAATTTGGTAAAATTACTGCACTATTTCGTCGCGCGACATTTCTGGTAAAAAAAACAACAACATAAGTTTAATTAAACAGAAATATATATATATATATATATATATATATATATATATATATATATATATATACACGTTACTAAATCATTTACTTGGTAATTTTTCCGTTTATATGGTAACGGTTTACCAAAAATTCTGGTCTTCAAAACTATAGTTCATATTACCACACATTTAGTAAAAATTACATAACTGACACTTAAATGGAACCAAAAAAAATGATTTTAATGCCAATGATAAAATTACTAAATTTTATCATCTATCATTAAACCATATTTTATAGTTAATTTTACCAAAAACATTACCAAAGTACTTCAGAAAAAAAAATACCGAGCTTTTCGATGAAAGAGACACAGTAGATTTTTCCATATTCTGATGGTTTTGACAGTATTTTTTCCCAGAGTAGGATAAGTACATCGTGCATTCTTATATAATACATAATAATAGAATTAAATACTCATAAATATATATCTCATAAAACTGTTCCGTGAAAAGGTTTGGAGTTTTTTTTTTCCTGATAAGTGGAAATGCATTGAAAATGGCAACCAAAAACATTTGACTAAATTATAATATATGCTTAATTATGAATATTTCACGATTTATAAACAGC
Source organism: Parasteatoda lunata (assembly GCA_949128135.1). Classification (NCBI taxonomy): domain Eukaryota; kingdom Metazoa; phylum Arthropoda; class Arachnida; order Araneae; family Theridiidae; genus Parasteatoda; species Parasteatoda lunata. The sequence continues at coordinate 77,851,936 of OX421977.1, forward strand.
CAGTTTCAATAAACTGATTTAAAATTGATTATATTGAGTTATTCACCGCAATTGTATTGAATATTTAATACAATCGAAGGGGTGTTATATTATCAAAGCACACATTCTCCAAAGCCGAGAGTTGAGTATTGTTTCCATATAAGTGCTTGATGAGTTTTTGGTACTTTTGCCTAAATAACAGTATGAAGAAGCATCCTTTTTCCTAAATGGTGGTCGCGGTGTGTTTCACCAAAAATACTCTTAAAAATGCTTTAAGTACTTTAAAGCTAAAGAACGCATGGAATAATAGAGCGTGGAACTACGTTCTAATGCTTTAAATTAGGCTTGAAATCTAAGGCTTAAAACTTTTCTTAATAAAATAAATGACTATCAATAAAACAAAATAATCGTAGTGAGTAAATAATTTTTCTCCAAAGAATGCTATTTTGAATTTAATTTGAGAAAGTACCTTATCATTACACTTCCCTAAGCCCTACAGTTAAAGATTTTTACGAACTCAAAACTTTCTAAATAATAGGAAATTAAACTTGTTCCACCCACTCAATTCTTTCAATCAAAAAACTGCAACGTTTGATAGCACCAAACATTACACCTGTCATCAAATTTTTCGCTCCAGTTCGTCCGCGGATGCCCAAATCATTGAACAGTTTTACTATCCACGAAACACGTCAATAGTTATTTTTTTTTCCATCCACGCAGCAGCAGATAAAAGATAATGCTCTTCAGCTTTTTTCTTCTTCCTTTTTTTTTTAAAGTGTAGTCTTAGCAGAATAAAGTAAAAGACAGTGTTAAAAACTCCGGGTAAAAAGAGATAAAAGGGAAGATGCAGAAGGAAAAGATTCCTCGGAGCATCATCAATCACTGTTACCATGACAGTTGGAAGAGCCGAGCAGCTTCGTTTCGCGGTTCCCATCTAACCCTTAGGTTACGTGGTAAACACTTTGACAGGGATTGGAAAAAAAGGTTCTGATTTTCCTCTGGGTGCTGTAGCCGAAAAGTGAGAAAAATGAGCATGCCAAGAGAGGCAGCGATTTCCTGACTTTGGCATGTCAGAAACATTTTAACACAGAATGGGTTTTTATTTATTTGATTTTGGAGTTTTCTTTTCATATATGATAGCTAAATTTTTTTTTGTTTTCACAAAAGAAAAAATAGATTGCTGTGGTATAAATTTTTTTGGCCACACCATCAAAAATATGAAAAAGTTAAATTTTAGGATATATTATATATCTTTTTTTTTCTTCCTTTTTTTTTAATGGCGGGCACTTGGGATAAAGACCCATTGGCCTCAGAAGATGCCAGAACTGCTTACTCTCTTTTCGTTACCCAGTGGGCACCTGTGGCGAAGCCACTGCGGTGGAGCAGCGTCGCCCACGTCACACAAGCACAAACCCGTTTATAGGGCGGGTCACATTCACACAATCACACGCAAAGGAGAAAGGACATAGAACACAAAGAGAGAGAGAAAGACACATCCATGCCCTGAGCAGGATTCGAACCCGCAACCAGCGGCTCCGCAGTCAGACGCGATAACCACTCGGCCACCTGGTCGGCGGATATATTATATGAACGGATAAGTTTGGTAATAAACTAAAAAAGCTGAAAATACACTGACAAAAACATATGATCAAAACTACCAGAATAATGTATAATTTATCTTGTTTTTGTCTCCATTTGATGATTTTAAAATTCAAATATTGTTTTGAAATATGCGATAAAATTTGGTAATTTCATCATAATACTTTAGAGCGTGGCATAAAGACCATTAATTCGGTTAAATTTAGTTTTCAAATTTGCATTTTTTTACTAAATATGTGGTTATAAGAATTATAATTTTGAAAACTAAATTTCCAGTTAACTGTTTAATTACCAACCGAAAAATTGTGTGAGTACGATGCAAAATGTGATTTTTATATCACTTTGATAGGAATTGCGATGTGTGATTTTAAATCACGTAAGTACTAGCCGTTATATGTGTTTTTACATCGTATGATTATAATTTTAAATCGGCTTAGGCGGAAAAAAGTGTAAAAAAACAAATATGTTTTGAGGGGGAAATTTTCAAAAAGTAGTATTTTATTTTGAAAAGTTCTATGTATATTCTATCTTTTATTTTTTTAAAATTAAGTTCTATCTTAGTTAATATTTTTTTTATAAAATTGAAAGAAAAATGGAATTTTGCCAAAGAGCGGAAACAAAACTCTCTCATGTGAAATGAATTGATCAGAGTGGAGGAATAAATATTTACGATAATGGTACAAAATATTTAGGATATAAAATACATGCGAATATATTATATGTGCGTGTTGTCTATATTTTAAGGCTGAATGTTCACAAATTATCACCATTCACATATATATTTTCAAAACCCTTGAAGGGTTTAATATTTAAGAAAATAATAAATATTAAGAGTCACAAGATAAATTTATTAGATGATAAACGAAAGTAAAAACATTGTCCTAATCATTATTGAGATCAATCTCTAGGAAGTCAGATTAAGAACGCTAAAACCTGTTTGGTTGACGGATTTAACCAAAAAAAGGTATTTACAAAAAAAAAAAAAAAAAAAAATATATATTTATATATATCAATCCTATTTGACAATTACGCTTTTGGTCACTCTTCGATAAGGAATGTATGATTAACTTCTAATGGTCCCTAAGATCTGCCATTACTTCGTATTTTTTTGAACTTATAATAATTTGGTATCCTTATATCCCTATATATGTAATAATTTGGTATCCTTAATATATATCTTTTTCATTAACGATTCTAAAAGATATTCTTTTAAATAAAATGCCTAATTAATATATCGTATACAAAAATAAAGAATTAGAAATGAACAAAATTAATAAGCCGAACAGTGCGTGTGGGGTTCCTAACATAACATAATTACAATCAATCTATGTATAAGGTGATAGCCTTCTTGTATCATCTGATATGCATAAAAATTAATTAAGTAGTGTCGTTAAAAAACTCATCGAATATTTTTGAACTCCCCTTAAAAAATTAACCAGTCATATCTACCTTTAAAGTTTCCCAGAATATTTTGTGAAAAATGTTCATCTTGCTATTAAAGATTCCAACTATTTAATATATTTCATACACAGTTGGAAGCGAGAGTTAGCTATCAAATTGTTAATTTAGGTGTCATTGCAATCAAAGCTTTCATCGCGCGGTTTTCAGATTTTTGATCAGCAGTATATTTTTGAGGATAATAACTCATCTAGAGTTTGGCATAAATCTTTTTATCGCTGGATTTATCAAAAAGAAAGATAACAAATTATTAAAAGCAAAAAAAAAAAAAAAAAATTAATTTTAAATTTAGTTTTATTTTCCGATTTACATAACTTTCTATTTTTGACGTGTATTATGTCCGGTAATTTTTTTAAACTTAAATCTGAGTTTTGGAATATTTAGCAACTATAACATCTGATTATCTGACACAGCCCTAGTTTCTAATGATTCTTTTTCAGTATTCTACGTCTATTCTAGTTTTTCAGTATATTCCGTCGTTACAGAATTCCTAAAAATGTTTTAATTTTTACCTCAAATTAAGCAAATTAGTCAAAATCAGACAATTAAACTGGTTTTTATATTTAAATTTCATTTCTTATTAGTAAATTTTACCAATTTGTGATTAGTAGCTATCAGTAATTTAACAGATTTCTGGTGCATTTTTTTCCTAACTAACTTCAACATTATATTGTTTGCACAAACGTGTGTACTTTTTTACTTCTTTTTATACAGGGATTCATAAAATATATACTAAAACTGATCATATTCGCTACTTAAAATCATTAAGATAGATATAGATCGATAGATAAAGATTAAATAGATATAGATTTCCGTAAACCTGTTAACAACTTTTCAAAATGTTCTAAACTCATGAAAAATTTAACTAACAAATTAACTAGTTTTCTCTAACACTAAAAAATATTAAACTATCTCTAGCTTTACTAAAAGTGTTATTTGTTCCATATAGTTACTGTTTGCATTATAAAATACCGTAATGTTTGAAAATCTGTGTCCGCACCACCTCATATGAATCTTAACCAATAATTTTTGTAAAAATATCTTTAAATTAAATTATGTCCTTTAATTACAAGGAAAAGCAAGTGATTAAACATTTAAAATTTATTAATATAAAAACATTAATATAATGTACTAGTGTAATTTTATTAAATTAATATATTAATATAATGTATTACTATAATGTATTTCTAAAATGTATTGGTATTTAATACGTATTAAATGTATATGAACTACAAAATGATACATATTACCAATTTTTCTAAAAAAGTTAATATACTTTTAAAATGAAACCTTTAAGTATCTATGTTAATCAGCTCTACTTAAAGTCATGTGTCAATAACAGCAGAAATAAAGTTCGAAGTTCTAATTACCGCACAGGACAACCCCGACCATCCTTTTGAATCAATAATTTGCAGGTGCCTGCTTTTAAACCCTTTCAGAGAGAAAGGGTTAGGGAAAAATAAATAAAAGCGGAAAGGAAGCGAGTTTGTGGGCAATAATCCATGAAAACGACCCCTTTTCTCCAGTATTTAATTAAAGAAAATCAGTACCAATTAACGTGATAATTATATCGAATTAATTTGTAACTTCATGAAGCTGACAGGGGTTGAGGTTAAGGATAGATCGTTTCGTTCTGGGGTTTCAAAAATCTATAGCTGCATGAGTGAGATAAAACATCGTATCTTCAGGTTATTACAGAGTTTTCTTATTTTTATGCATATCCGATATTTACAATACGTTTTGTAACATTATACTTTGAGAGAGAATTAATCAGTTTAAAACCTCTTTGAAATAATTGCTTCTGGAACATAGCTATAAAAATAAGATTGAGTTTAATTACATTGCTGGCTGTAATAGTTAGTTAAAGCGAGTATTAATTTTATTTCATGGGTATATGTGAGGATAATAAATTGCTCAAATTATTATTTTAAGTAATATAGTTACTTTTGCAGAATTAAGAAATAGGCTGTAATAAATAAATTAGAAAATATTTTAGACATTACCTAATCATTTAATAAATCAATATGATTATAAAAAAATAATAAATTGAGGATACTTACACTGAGAAAAAAAAAGTATGGTCAAACCTATCAGAATATGGTAAAATTTAACGTGTTTCTGGATTTATGAGAACATCAAAAAGCTCAGTAATTTTTACTGAACCGTTACTATATGAACAGAAAAATTATCAAATCAAAGGTTTAAATACCATAAAATTTGGTTTTATTGACCAAAATTATGATTTTTTTTAAAAGCAGAAATGGCATTAACACACAGTAAGGAAATTTTACCAGAATTTTTTTCCACGGAAGAAAAAAGAGTTTTCAATCATTCATATAATTCCTGATGTAGTTCCTAACATTATTGAAGTGAATGTTTTTGCTCCTGTTCAGCATATATATATATATATATATATATATATATATATATATATATATATATATATATGAATGTCAGTAATAGAATGATTTTTAAATTGAATTATAAAGGGGAAACATTGACTTAGGGGATAATTCAGATAAAAATGTGCGATTATAAAGAGTAAATGAAGGAGTAAATAAAAAAAGTGATAAAGTAAATTAAATGGAAGTAATAGTAAAAGAAATGAACGATTAACTGGGTGGAATGGAGAAATATTTGAAAGCAAACGTGAATGAAGGATAAAACAAAAGAAGTGTAAAAAAAAAAGAAAAAGAGAATGAATGACAAAAAATTTTTTTTTATTAAATGATAAAATAAAGGAATAAATGAATGAAAGAATGTTAGAGTAAATAAATTTTAGAATAAATAAAATTTAGAATAAATTATAAAATTTTTAAACATTATAAGAAAAAATGATAGAGCTAACAGAGAAAATGGAGATATTAGGAATTATAAAATGAATTAATGAGTAAATGAATAAATTACTTGAAAAATAAATACTACAGAGGAGATTTGGGTCAAAATGAATGCAAGTTTTGTTGCAATCTGTTTCTATTTACAACTTATAATGAACTTATAATTATAAATATGGTTTGAAAAAGGCCAAAAAATATCAATAACAACTTTTAAATAGAATATTTTTCATGGAATTGTGAAATTCGGAAAAATCGTATGAAAATGCGAACTTAAACACATATATAGATACATTACTGAATATTTTGAGTCACACAGAACAATTAATTTGGTAAGCGGAAGAAAAATATTTTGCAAATTTTTGCTAAAAATAAATATTTTCAACAGTTTTCAAAGAAAATTTATTTAAGTAATTCTACTAAAATATTGTCCCTAATTTTGATAGATACTTTTTACCTGCATAAATATATGCAATAATATTTCCTACTTTTCTAAGTTTAAGTTTTTAAAGTTATTCCGCTATAAATTAAAAATTTAATTCAAAATGTTTTTAAAAAGAGTTTAGTTGGAACATTTTCTGACAGTATTTAGTCGTTAAATTAATCATAATTTAAAAGAGGAAATAAATTACAACATTAATTATACTTTAATTACTAGAAACTATTATTTATATCTATGTAATACTATATCTATATAATACTGTATCTATATAATACTATATCTATAAAATACTGTATAATACTGAGCAAAAACTATTTTATGATTACACAGTTGGAAAATTTTAAATAAGTAGGATTATAATGTTATACGAAATTGCTACACGTAAAATTAAAGCTTCCAAGAGCTTCATTACACGTTGCTATTTTTCAGTTTCAAAGAAAACATGGTTAATTCGACCTTGATAAAGTTGCAAATAGTATGGTTCCAAAAACTAAGCATGCAAAATGTTAAAAAAATTTTGCAATTTGCAACGATTAGAATATTTTTGTTATTTACATGTTCCAATTATGGAATGAAAACGTTTTTGAAGTGAAACTTCTAATGCGACTTCCAATAAGGTTGCGTTAAACGTTTAACGCTAAATTTTTATTGGCCGGAAAATCACGTGGTAGGATCCAGTTTTCCCTCATTCATTTCCATATTGTTTTGGTTCTCACTAGCATAAAATTAATAAAAGTCATAAAAGTGTTGTTTTTCTATAAACATTTTTGCATCCCTAATTTAATGTTATTTTCCTGTACCGCGTTTATTACGCTTTTAATTCAAGAGTTTAAAACTAAGATAATTGTTTTTTTATTATTATTATTGTAATGTAATTCTGCGCTACATTTTAAAATAAAGTTATGTAGATAGGTGGTTGTAAGCAATGTTAATAAAGTTTGTCTTAAAGAAACAATATGATTTCACTAAAAATCGATTTCTACCCCCTTCCTATTTTCATTTCCACATTACGAAGTTTCACTTCTTCCGTGCGGAGGGACTCCACGCACTATTCTTTAAAAATATTTTTAGTTGTTGAATCTTAAGTATAGCTTTCTGTAAATGTACTACTAAAGGTTAATAAAGTAAAATGAAGATATATAAAGTACTACATTTTTTTCAATCTAAGGACGTTATAATAACAGTTTTGTAAGACTGCATTAAGTTACAGATGAATGAAGTGATTGAAATTTTAATTCTTTCTGTGCTAAATATATTTTTCTATCAAACAAAAGATGTCGGTACCTTTTATTGTAAAAATCTTATTTACTAACAAGTGGTTTTATTTTTCGCAGGTAAAATTAAGATAGTTGAAATTGCATAGTTTTTAGTAATAAAAATTATTCTATTAACATTTTTAATATTAGAAAGTATGCAATCCAATAGAAAAATTTCATTGATTCTTATTTTTACTCGTAGAAAAACTTATTGATTAAAATATATTTTCAGATTGTTATTCGTACACAGGAAATAATTGTGGTCAAAACTACCTGAATATGGTAAATTTTACACGTTTCTGCCTCTATGAAAATACCAAAAAGCGCTGTAATTTTCGCCGAAGCGTTGTGGTAATGACTTTTGGTAAAATTAATAATAAAATATGTTTTTATAAGGTGATAATATTTGGTAATTTTATAATGATAATTTTGAACGTGGCATAAAAACAATTTATTTGGTTAAATTTACTTTTCAGTTTTGTATTTTTTACTAAATTTGAGGTAATAAGAGCTATATTTTTGAAAGAGTCAGAATTTCCAGTGAACCGTGACCAGATTAGCTAAAAATTTATCAAACGAATGGTTTAAATACCATGATTTTTAATTTATTAACTAGAATTATGTCTTTTTATACCAGAAATGTTATTAACACACAATAATACGGTAATTCTAATAAAAAAAATTTCCTCGTTTACTGTCATTTTTCCTTTCCCCATTAGCGCTTTTGTTGTTATTCTAAATAATAATCAAACACATAATCAACTGGTGATAATTTTATCTAAGTGTTACTGAAAATCCCTATTTCTATTGACCTTCCAAAGTCATTGCCATTCCAGAGTGTGAGATTTACGAAGATAAGTAACGCAAATAATATAATCGATGAAGAAATATTCTTAATAGACATTTTTGAATAGGTGGAAAACAGGTTTGAAACAATATGCATTTGCAACGAAAATTTAAATTTTGTACTTGAATATATGAGCCAAAATCTGACTTTGTATATGGTTTCAATGTATAGAGGTGTTCAACTTTTATGAAAACCGGTTTGGTTTCATTTTAATTATTAAATTTTTAAACTTTCTGATCAAGCAATTTGATTCTCTTTTAATGTATCCAAAAAATTGTTTTTTAAATCTGAATCTTTTATTTTTTAGAATGAAAACAACTATCTAAAATCTAACCACCGTGATTTAAACAACGCGAATAAAGCACAACGATTTCTTTGTTATTATTTGTGCTTTATTCACTTTATTGATATGTTGCGCAAACTAGCTATATATGACTCTATAGCAAGCTAATTATAATAACTATATCCAAAAAAAACTACACTCTGTCTTTATATTTTAACTTGTTAGTTTAATACTTTGGCTGTTAGTTAGACTGATAAATATGAGAAAATCAACATTTTGATTTGTACTTCCGTCTTAGGTTTAAAATTTCTGGAATCATGTATATTGAAATATTTAATTGATATTCAACCACTTATATGTTTTCTTACTCAAAATAAAATAAACTTCAATTTGTTTGTATAAAATTAATATTTACAGCTCATAAAAGTATTGAATTCTTATTGAAATTTAAAAAAATACAACCACGATTCAAAATCTTCAAATTGCAAAGAGTTCTTGAAAATAAGCATTGTTCCCAAATTGAAAAATAAATGTATCACATAAGAAATATATCACAAAATAAGATTTCATTTAAAAGATTAGAGCTGCAATTTTTGTCACTAGAATTAAAATGCGAAGAAATTACGTAAAATTCAAATTTGTAGTTTTGTCGAAATATCAAACAGTTACCTGTTTTAAAAATCCTCATTAAAAAAAAAAAGTGAAAATAAGAATTATAAAGAAATTAGATGATATAATATTAGAAAATAAAGGTCCATAAAAATTTTGAACCGCAGTTTTGTAATTAGAAAAGTCACAGTTTGCGCAGAACACAATCGTAGTAATAGAGTTATATGTTTGCAAACATTCTTAAAAATAAAGAAAATCCAATAATTAAAAGTAAATCTAATAAGAAATACTTCCTTTTTTTTTCAAAACTTAGCTCTTAAATTTACCTCTACTCGAAATAAAACGACATAGAATGATTCTACCAAAACTCGTTTCGAAAAAAATGTAATGTAAGAGATTTATTAAAAGGACATTCACATTTTTTTTTACTTAATCCCTCCCAGTTTTATCGTTAAGTGTTTAAATGAGCATACAGGCAAATATTTTATCAAAATAAAGAAAGTAAAAAATATAAGTGTTTAGCTTTGAATCATTTTGGAGGAGTTCTTTAATATGTCATAAATGAAGGTTATAGATTGGAAGCAACGTTTTTTTATCGATAAAGTTAATGTTTTCTTTCCATATTTAATGAAATGTCTTCAGATTTTGAATTACTATAGGTTTACATTTGTCATCATTTCAATCATTATTTATTTACTTATTTCTCATAACAATTTAAACGTTTATATTTTTAGTGAATCTCGATAGAAATGTAGCATTATATTCAGTAAAAATTTAAGCTGGAAATTTAATTATTGAAACATGTTCCTAGGTTATGAGCAGCAATAATAACACCGGTTGGTAGTGTCAATATAGTTATGCGTCAATTCGTCACGCATCGTAGCGACAATTCACCGCACACAATTTGTCATGAGACCATTCGACGTGGGATAATTCATCGCAGTCTATTCGTCGTTAGCACAATTCGTCGCAAGCAGTTCGTCGTGGATACAATTCATCGCCAACACAATTTGTCGTAGGCATAACTCGCATCAAAGACAATTCGCCGCAGGCACAATTCGTCGTAGCGACAGTTCGTCTTGAGCACAATTTCTTGCGATTTCGATAAAGCAACGATCATTGACCACTATCATTGTGGTTTTCCTTTCCATGTAACGCAAATGCGGGTTAGTTTCATCAAAAAATTCTCCACAAAGGCAAATTACTCTCAATACTTGATCCATGAGTTTCCTTGTCTTCTGGATTGGGTTCAAAATTGCAAAGCTAAGGAGTTGAACATTAGTATGTCGTAAACCTAAGAATTAGGTTGGTTGTTCAACGACGGTTATATAGCAACAAAAGGGGTGTTTCTTCACTGTTATTACTAGAAAATTAATACCAAAAGATTTTTTTTACAGAACACGTTGTTATGTTACTATAAACTTTTTTACTCAACCCTTTACTTTTCTCTCTTTTTCGGTGATTTGAAGAATGGGGTGATTTGAAGAAGAGAATTTTGACCAAACAGTTAAAGGAGACAATATTTTTGATGTATCTTTTCACCGAGTTGAATATACCAAGTACGAGATGATTGGCTAATAGTGTCAAAGTTATATGGTTTTTACATACAGAAAGTAAAAATTTGTATTAATACTTATTTATAAATCTAACATTGTTTTCTAAGCAAATGAAGCATTGTTTCCTGTGTAGTTTTTTACGTTGTATCGAATGAGACTTTATAACAGTCAATAGATTGAATAGTTTAAAGGAAAAATCGCTTTATTTTTAAAAAGTAAAAAGTATTTCTGTTGATTTGTACTTATGTACACTTTTTACATTGCTATCTAGAGACTATCTAAACATATAAGGTACATTTTCCGATATACTTTTCCCTTCAAGTTGATAGGATAAATAGCTCTAAAATTATATACAATTTTCTTCATAATAAGTAAAATTCAAAAAATATTACTTTTTATAAAAATAAGCTTCTTTTAAAATGTCCTTTTGAATCTTGTAAACTATACCTCACTTGTCTTCCTCACTCATCTCATTTGCCTTCACTTTCCGTAGACAAAACCCTCATAACTTAACTTACTTATAATTTCCTGTTTTGTCTCAATCAATTTAGCATAAATTACATCGAAAAATATATCTTACACGCTTAGTTAGTTCATATAATGTAAAAAGTATATTTAATCACATATCAAAAAAAGTACTTATTTTTCACAAAACGATTTTAAATTTTAAATTATTCGTTCAATTGGCTTGTGTATAGTCTCGTTCATATCAACGTAAAAAAAGTAGGAAACAATGCCTCACTGTTTAGATAGCAATGTCCGTTGTTTAAATGAGAATTTTTTTTTATTTTTCTAAATAATAAGACCCTTAAACGTTCTAAAGTATTCGTGAGAAAGTCTCAAGATTGGTTTAATTCAATTTAGTGTTAAAATATTCATCGGAAATAATGCCTCAAGCAAAATACAAAAAAAAATAAAATTAAAACTATGAAGTTCGAGTTCTTTTTTATTTACTCCTTTTAGACCACATCGTTGTATTTATTCTTTTTGAATGAAAAATACGAATCCTTCTTTAAAAATAGAAGTACTTCTCTAGAAAAAGTTCGTTATAACGAACCTTTTATTCATTTAAGTCGGACAATTAATTTGATTTAAAATACTTAGTCAGTTTTTGCCCACAGATAGTAGACTGAATAATGTTGCTCTGTATTTTTTTTAAAAGATAGAAAATTTTAAAACAGAAATGCTTGAACAGCAAGTTTCCAGATTGTAAAAAGTTTTTGTTCGAAGAAAATAAAAGTGCGATACATTTTGACGTTCACTATTGTTCACTAACATTCACTATTGTTAAAACAGTGAATGTTAATTTCAATGGTAAGCTGTAATTTAAGGAAATAAGGGAGCATGATAGATATAAGACGTGCCTTCTTCTGAAGAGCACCGTAGAAATTTTAAAATAAAGAGGTAGAATTTTTCTTTCGTTGAGAAAAAGGTTATTTGAGAACCTCAGGTAAAGGTTCGTTGAGAAAAAGGTTATTTGAGAACCTCAGGAAAAGGTTCGTTGAGAAAAAGGTTATTTGAGAACCTCAGGAAAAGGTTTGTTGAGTAAAAGGTACTTACCCGGTGGTCGTACCCGCCATGCTTTATTTTATTTTATTTTATAACAGTCTTGAAGAAGCTGACCCGATTTTAGGTTTACGACTACAAATGTTCACCTCCGTAGCTTTGCAATTTTGAACCCAATCCAGAAGCCAAGAGAATTCCTGAATCAAGTATTGAGAGAAATCTGCATTCGTTGAGAATTTTTTTGATGGAACTAATCTGCATTTGCGTTACACGGAGAGAAAAACCACGTAAACCTCCCACGGTTAGCCTGACAGCAAGGAAACTCTAACCGATGATCTCTCTACCACTGAGAATATGTTACGTATGTTATGTAATTCGTATACGATTATGTTATACCGTATACATATATATATATGTCCGATGTATATGGTCGATACGAATATGTTATGTAATTCGCATCGACCAGCCATAGCTGGGATTCGAGCTCCCATGCTTCATTAAAATAATGGGTTAAAATTGTAAGAAGGAAGCGATGTTCGTTTCTTCCGTTTTTCTGTATTAAATCAATAAAAATATCATCCATTTAAATATTGCTCACTTGAACAGCAGGAAAAGGCATTTTAATAGTAACAATTCTTTCGTCAATTAGGATGGCTAGTGATTGCTAACTCGTTATAAGCATACAATTTTATCTTATAATTAAATGTTTTTTTTAACGAAAAGCAAAAATTTATTCGATTTTAATTGTACTTTAGAGAATGAATATTAAATTTACAGTACTTCTGTAACAATTTTTCTTTTAAATATCTGAAATGCCCAGTTTTAGATATATTTCCATTTTACTTTGTTCAAGAATGTGAATTTAATGACGGATGTTGGTTTAACGGATCAAGATTAATTTCCAATAATTATTTGCTAAGATGAAATCATAAGTATTAAATATTAGTGGAAGATTGCACAATGATAATTATTATTATACCTATTGAAAAATTTTTGAAAAATATATAGTTTCGAACGCCTTAACTTTAAAGACATTTTTCAATGAGTTATATGAATCTTGATTCAAAATATCAAATGAAATAATTTGTTTAATATCATTTGATTGCACAGATTATGCGTTTATTTCCCTCTGCTGGTTTAAAAACTCACTCTGGCTTCCGTTAAATGAATTATTTTAAAACATGACCTTACTTTACAGAAAAACCTAATGTTTCAAGAATGAGGTAAATAAAACAACGCGCAAGAATTATAGATGAGGTGTTGCAGTTAGAAAACATTTACTACTGTCAACACGGCAAAAGGAATCCACACAAGGTTCGTAGAAAGATAGACCATTTTTAAAACAACAACAAAAAGAAAAACTCGAAAGCCGTGTTTGAAAAATTATATTTTTGTCTATCTTGGCTCTTTTTTTACGCTTCATTTCTTCGGTGAAAGACGTTAGATTCCGAGAATATTCCGAACCGACGTTTTCGCCTAGCTTAAATAAACAAAGGTTTATTAAAAAAAAAAAACTATTACATTTTACTGGAGGAATTAAGGAAGTATAAATCAACTTATTATTATCACATATTAGTGCAATCTGGTTTAATATTTGTCGTAGTGTGCCTCAAATATGTAATTCAGAAGAATAAATAAATAAAAAATTATCTTTAAAAGACAAAGATTTCGAAAAGAGGGGATATTAAAAAGTAGATTATATTAAACAAGGAATTTGTAATTGATTAGGCTTATGAAATTGATAATAAAAACTTCTGAAGCAGAAGAAACTCTTACTTTCTTTCTTTCCCGAGAAATGCTTTTATTAAGTGTTAAAAATGAAATCAAATTCGATTCCTAACAGTTTTACTTAATGACCCTAGATTCTGTTCATCTAATTCTGTGACATGTAAATATTTTTTGTAGAATGAGAGAGATCAAGGATCAGAGTCCAGATTCCATTCTTGTAAAATAAAAGGCCAAAAGTTTGTAAGATGATCATATTCTCATTCTGTCACAGAAAATTTTACGTAATGACCCTAGATTCTGTTCATCTAATCATGGTGACATGTAAATATTTTTTGTAGAATGAGAGAGATCAAGGATCAGAGTCCAGATTCCATTCTTGTAAAATAAAAGGCCAAAAGTTTGTAAGATGATCATATTCTCATTCTGTCACAGAAAATTTTACGTAATGATACTAGATTCTGTTCATCTAATCATGGTGACATGTAAATAATTTTTGTAGAATGAGAGAGATCAAGGATCAGAGTCCAGATTCCATTCTTGTAAAATAAAAGGCCAAAAGTTTGTAAGATGATCATATTCTCATTCTGTCACAGAAAATTTTACGTAATGACCCTAGATTCTGTTCATCTAATCATGGTGACATGTAAATAATTTTTGTAAAATGAGAGAGATCAAGGATCAGAGTCCAGATTCCATTCTTGTAAAATAAAAGGCCAAAAGTTTGTAAGATGATCATATTCTCATTCTGTCACAGAAAATTTTACGTAATGACCCTAGATTCTGTTCATCTAATCATGGTGACATGTAAATAATTTTTGTAGAATGAGAGAGATCAAGGATCAGAGTCCAGATTCCATTCTTGTAAAATAAAAGGCCAAAAGTTTGTAAGATGATCATATTCTCATTCTGTCACAGAAAATTTTACGTAATGACCCTAGATTCTGTTCATCTAATCATGGTGACATGTAAATAATTTTTGTAGAATGAGAGAGATCAAGGATCAGAGTCCAGATTCCATTCTTGTAAAATAAAAGGCCAAAAGTTTGTAAGATGACCATATTCTCATTCTGTCACAGAAAATTTTACGTAATGATACTGGATTGTGTTCATTAAAACCAGTGACGTTATTACGTTTCAAAGATAAGTGAGATCGAGTACTAAAAACTTGGTTCTCACCCAAGAAAGTAGGGTCCGAATCTTCAGAGATATTTAACGCCATAGGTCAAAACTGCTGAAGAGTGCTTCTATTTATGTAACTCATATACGGATGAGTTATCATTAGTTACCAATTAGGTTTGGTACTTATTGGAACTTTTACATGAAACTAATAGTGAGTTGAAAAATACAAATTGATAGATGAGAACTTCTGAATCCAGTTTTTGTAAAGAATTATTTCGACGCATAAAAAGTTATAAAAAAAAAAATTCTACATATACCAGTTGATGTAAATTAGTAGGTTACAGTGATCGCGAGACAACTATAACGTTATGCTATCGAATCAAGTGTTTTAAATGATGTTCGTGATAACAATATTTATTTGAACAAGCAATAAATTACTTATTTTGAAATCGAAATTCTGATTAAGAAATCCTAAAAACTAATTTGTGTGATTGGCAAATCATCAATAAGTTAACGAATTTTTATAATTTTTGTATTTATTTTTGGTGTGTAAACAATTTAAAGCGGCGGTGATTAAGCGTACAAATTCATGTAAGATTCTTACTCTCTTTTATGAAATACGTTTTCCTTAATGGTTAATAAAGCAATAAAAATGCATGGCTACCACAACTCGAACACCATACACTAATTGAACGTCCCTATTTGATACTTCGACATCTTATTAGTCCAGCAAATACTTCCACATCGCATTAACAGCGCTTCAGCCTTCATAAGAGCCTCCCTTCAAACTTTGGGACAAAATCTCTTAATCCAGGTTGCTAGCCGTGGGATTTGAGGGAAGCACCTATAATGCTGGCCTCCCACAATCCCTCGATTTCCTTCCAGGATTAGAGCTGGATTAGAGCGCCAGCGCTCTAGCTCTCTTCACTAATGATCGGGAACATTTTGCTTATCTTCTTCTTGCTCCCTTCTTTTCTTGCCAATCTACGGAGTTTTAAGACACAGCCAGGGGAGGATGGAAAAGGTGCGGGGGTACAGGTCGTCTGTCACTAAGCGTTTTAACTTGTAACAATGTTTCACCGCCTTTGAAGAGAGGATGTGGGACATTTATCTGTGCCTGGAGAGGTGTCCTTTTTTTTTTTGCAACGAATGCCCCAACGCTATGGTGTGTGCAATTTTTTATTTTATTTCTGTCGCTTAAGTGACGTTTATTTGCAAGCCAAACTCTTGTGATATTTGAGATAAACAACTCCAAAATGTTTATTCAATGAATATCTCTTGAAAAAAATATGGAATTTCATCAGTTAAGTACATTCTTAAAAAAAGTCCTGTATTGTTTTGATATTATGTGGTAAGTTTACCAAAAAATTAATTCATTCGCCACGCTCTGGTTTGTAAAGTAAAATATAATGTAAAAATAGCGTACAATTAAACATTAGAGAATGACATTTTATAGATAATGCAACATAGAAAGACATAATAAGGAAAAAATATACTAACAACCTGGCATAAATGTTGGTATAAAAACCTCGTAAATTCGTAACTACGTAAAACTTTTTTTAAAAAAATCAACGTTTTTTTTAAGTTATCAGCGTTGTAACTATTACACTGTAAAAATTCCAGAACAAATTATGGTATCAGTACTTTGGGTTCGTCATCCGTAAAATCCATTTTTACCATAATTTTGACAGTTGGGGCCGGGATAGCCTGGTCGGTAGGGCGCTGGGCTCATGCCCAAGAGGTCGTGGTTTCGATCCTCGCTGACCGAAGACTTCCCGTGTAGTAAACGGTAACTGATGCACGTTAAATTTGTCGAGTCTCAAAGTCCTCCATGTTCCCATAACAAATCAATACCTCTGGGGGTACTGATCCAGGAGTTTCTTTGTCTTCTGGATTGGTTCAAAATTACATGGCTACGGAGTTGAATATTAGTAGTCGTAAACCCATGAAAACTGGTCGGCTGTTCAACGACGGTTATAAAATAAATTAATTTTGACAGCAATATTTATTTCATTACAGTGATTCAGTGGTTTTCCGGTAATAATTACTGTAAAAATTAAGTAATATCAGATTTTTGTTCCGTAGCATGCTTCGGTAAAAATAAATTTCACGCTAAAAAGTACCGGCACCCTGACTGCAGGGACCTTTTACCGCAATTTGATCCCCAATTTTTTTACAGTGCAACTATTGTTCTATAAAACAAACCGTATTTTTTATTTGAAACTTATGCGTTCTTTGACATTGTCTACGCATTTGAAAAGCCTGCATTACGTTCCATGTAGATTCAAAGAAAATTTTAACTAAAATACAGAAAGATGTATTAAAATTAACGATAAATAGCGCATTCATGACTTGTTAAAAAAAAAAGATTACTTACTGTATGAATTAATAAACCATTTTAACTGATAATTTAATAATTTAAAAAAAAAAATCAAATAAATTACTCACATGGAATAGAAGTCATCTTCTTAGCTGCTTGTTGAAGGTATAACCGTTTAGCTAACCATACCCAGAGGAGTAATTAATAAGAAGAACTTCCAACGAGCACGGTTTACCAAACAGTCTTTATATCTCTCGCTCGATCCTAAAAAAAGGAGGGAGATATTACTACAAAAATTCGAATCTTGTGTTATTTAAAAACAGCAGAAGACAATAAAGCAACAATGCATAGTCAATCTGCACATAATATTATGTATTCACAGAGATAAGTTAATATGTTTACTTTAAAAATTTCCTCTTATGGAAAAACAATTCAAACTCAATTAGCTTTGATATTGTGATTCCTTGATATCGTTTCTTTTAATTGATTTTTATTTTATTTATTTATTATTTAATTGAAAGTTTTTTTTTTATTGAATAGCTATTGGTTTTAATTTTAAAATGAATTAATGAATAAGTTGCATTTTTTAAAAAAAAATTTAACCATTAGTTGTTTTTTCGAAACTTAAAAATACAAATAAAGTTGAATTTAAAATTTTTAAAACCTTTATAAAAGTTCGTCCAACAGCAAAGTTATCTTCAAATTATCCATAAATCCTAACATAAAATTAAGCAAAGTATTTTACGATTATCATTTTTTTTTAACAAATGCCCCTAACGTAAATTTGGGTAAACTTTTTAATAATCAACTTTTCAATATTTTTTTAAAAAGTAAAATTTTATCAATCAGTGAGAATAAATATGTCATTTCTTTGTATAGTTTTCTTTCTCAGCAATTTTGCTACTGAAAATTTAATATCTAAAGCCCATCAAATAATATTTTTTTTTTATTTACGAAAGCTGTTAAGAAAAATTAATTAATTGTTATTGCTTTGGCTCACAGTTCCAAAATTATGTACATTTTTATAATATTTAGATCATATTCAAAGTATAATTCTTAGAGAACTTTTACATTTTGCAACCCTCCTAATTTTAGAGGAAAGTTAAAGACTGTTTGGTTCAAAAAAAGTAAAAATTTAAGCATAATCTGATAGGGTAAAAAACAATTTTACGGTTTATTATAAGATAACAATCATACTTACCTCTACTGACCAAATAACCTAGACAACAATTCGATTTTTTTTAACATTCATTAGAATATAACATAATTATGTTTAAATCAATTGCTCTGTTCTACAAGCATATTTTGTAAAAAACAATAAGAACTTGAAGGCAAAGAAAAGGGAATAATCAAAAATCAAATCAAACCTGAAGAGAATTCGAATCAAAACATACGGAGTACAAATAGTATAATAATAATTACTAATAATAATAATTAATAGTACCCAAGCGAATATAAATCGTCCCCCAAAATGTTTATAATTTACCTGCTAGAAACAAGGGAAAAGTAATATTTTTTAACAAGTCCTCATTAACCTCTAATCAAGTTTTTGAAACATCTAAAAACATTGCAAAATCATTTTAAGAGATTTACAGACCATAACGTAAAAGAATAAGAATTCTATTTATTTATTGTTATAAAAATAATGTGAAAGTTTATAATATGAAAAATTACATTACGTATTATGTTTTTGCATAGTAAAAAAATATCGAACAAAATTTCATTAAAAAAGAAGAATGCATTGAGTAATTTTGTTTCACTAAACAAAATGTATTTTGTGCAGATACGAAATTTTTACACCCCTCCTTTTGTTTTGTACTTATTGCATTAATCGTTTATTTTACACGAAATGTTCATTTGTTAAATTAAAACTAAATATTTCATTCATTAACTTTATACTAAACTTCTGATTATACGGTTATTATAGTTGTAAATAATTATTAAAACTTTTTAAAAGCTCTGTTCAAATTTTACTGTAAGTAAGGAAACTAAACGCCGACGAAATTGATACCCTAAAAGTGCATTTTTTCTTTTTATTTCGCACATGACTTTCGGATGGTATGTGAAGAAGTTAAGAGCATAAATTATTATACTTTAGAAAAATCAAACTAAGGATTAGTTAGATAAAAAATAATTTTACATTGTTGAAAAATATGCATACAGTATTGTAAGAAAATTCAATGTTAGGAAATAAAAGATTTTTACAAATTGATAGAGAATGTAAAATATTTATGAAAATTTTACGGTTAAATAGCGCATTACCAACATCAAAACTGAAATTTTTTACAGCTGAAAAATATTTTCTAGCATTTCTAATTGATTATTATAACCTAATATTATGTAAGAGAATAAATGGAATGGATTTAATGAAGTCATTTTCGTATTTTCTATTGGTTGTTAAATGCTTGGTTGTAATGGTAATAAAATCAAATAGTAAAAGTCAGATTTGGTTATCAGCCACCCTTATCAAAATATCGAGTTTATTTTTCTTACAAACTGCCTATGTTTCAAATGAAGAAAAACAGTTTTGTTGGATTTTTATTTCCCTTTTACGCTTCAGGAAGCTTTTTAGATAGCATCATATAAACAAACAAACCTCGTATTTAAAGTATCCCAACGAAGTTTAATTACGATTTTATAAAGTATATATTTGAAACTTTTAAAATAATAGACCTTTTAATTTTAATCCATGATTTGTTTGCAAATGTAGATATTTTGAACCAGCAAAATATCCATCAGTATAGGACTGATCAGGCAGAAGAAAAAAAAAACTGATTTCAATCAAAGTCGCTCATAGTCATTGATCATCTATTCACTGATTTGCTTCCTTCATTCCTTCGCTTTATATCCAGAATCATTTATAGTAATGCAATACATTTTCTGCTATTGTGGTAGCATATAAAACAAAGGGGAAAAAATAGTGAAACAATGAAAAAGTGTAAAAAAAATAGTTCCTTCTATGTTGCCAACATTTTTTTCGTTTCATAGTTAAAAT
The DNA here is from genome assembly GCA_949128135.1 of Parasteatoda lunata. NCBI lineage: Eukaryota > Metazoa > Arthropoda > Arachnida > Araneae > Theridiidae > Parasteatoda > Parasteatoda lunata. Next base: position 77,872,467 of record OX421977.1, read on the forward strand.
GTAATTTTAGGGATACAGATATTTTACACCAAAAAATGCTACGTTTTCCTTACCTAACTTGGGTTTAAAATTTGCTGGCATTGTTAAATTACAGCTAAATATTAATAAAACTTCAATGGCAGCATCACAATAAAATTGGATATTACTGTTTTTTTTTTCTTCAGAAAGCAACCTTTTTGTATAATTTTATATTAATACTTTATAAATTTTTAATTGCACATTTTCATTTTATTTTAATAGACGCTTTTTACCCTATTTTAAGAGTTATCTATTTATCAGGTCATAAGTACAAGAATTCAAAATAAAATGAATGAAGGTCTTGTAGTATGAAATCTGAACTCCACTGGCCTAGCACTTATAAAACTATTCTGCTTTCGGTTTAAATAATCGAAAATATGATAAGGTTTTAATGAAACCAACCTTCCAGCACCTTAAACACAACAAAACGGATCGATTTTAAGAATTGTTTTAAACTTATATCCCAATCTTACAAATTTTTACTGGAGATATTTTATATAAATAAATTTGAAATATTCATTTTATTTTCATTAGCACAAATTTGGAGCATTTATTAACACCATTTGATTGATCCTGTTTTTTTTTTTTTTTTTTTTTTTTTTTTTTTTTTTTTTAAATTTTTAAGTCTGGCTGAGACATTGTTTTTCGGAATGTCAAGGAAAAGAAGAATAAATTATTTTCTAATTTATTTATTTACATATAATAAAATTTTTTGTAAATACTATTGGTCGAAAATTTTTGTTAAGAGTCTCATATAATTTTATATTTTGATAGTTTTTGACATTTTTGTTTTACGTTTCGAGATTTTAGATAAGTTGTAAAAATTTTTATATGAGAGAAAAATATTTCGTGCTTACTATTTTTTAAATGGTTACACGACATTTAATATTAATATAAATAATATAATGAAAAATATTAAGCCATATTGTGTTAATGATAATGGCACATCCACTACGGTGTGGTTTAACTCAGTAGATAGTGTGGTTAGCAGCATCCTTAGAAAAACAAAGAAACCATAATATCGAGCAAATTTTCTGCAATAATAATCTTAATTAAACCATCATTCCGTTCATATTGAACCATTCTATCTTTTAAGTTTAAGAATAAAAAAAATTGTATGATGTTCATCGACAATTATATGCAATAATAAATGCTTCAATAACTATTTATCACAAAATTATTGTTAATTAAACTCTCATTAAGGCATCTACAAATTGGAACAATATTATGGCTCAATACCAATACTGTTCCAATAACAATCCATAACTCAGTACCACAATTTCTAACAGTCTATTATTGTATTCACTTTCTCTATTCAAATCACAAAATTTACTCAAACACCAAGAAAAGGAAGCAGTTATAATTACTAGAGCTTAGGAAATAAAATAATGACAAAAATGTGAAAAACCACATCTGGCAACAATAAAGAAGAGGCGATGTTTAGGTAGAGCGTGTGGCATTTTCCCTCTTTACTTTCCGTAATTGACCATCGCATTTTTGTTGTCAACAATTCGCTCGAAACTGTCTGAGAAAATCAGAAAAGATGCTTCGGCTGTTTCGAGCCCAGTGAAAGCTTTCTGGTGTTTTCGGGTGTTTAGAAACAGGGGCAGAAATCACATAAAGCTCCTTGTGTCTCGGCGGCACTTGAAGTTTATTGTTCTCACGAGAGGGAGGCCTCCAAATTGGTTCTGTCCTGTTGACACATGGCTTTCTCGAATTGAGTTAGAATAGATTGACGCAGATAATGGGGGCGAAACACAAGGAAGTCTTTCGGAACGGTGCAGAGTTACAAACTGTTATTTACAGAAATCTTCTGTCCCACCGGCACTGGAGAAGATGAGGAGTGATTTCTCAATTCAGTTTGGGCACGGACTCTCTCTTTTCTTGGGGGTGAAGGAATTGAATTACTTGTGCGGCCGTGGATTTCGATCGTTTTATATTTTGCTCAGCCTTAATGTAAAAATTAATGCTATTTTATTGCTATCAACTAACGTGGGAATAGCATAACTTGTCGCTCACACAATTCGCGGACTATTTTTAGATTTCATTTTATGGAAAGTAACCGAAATTTTTGTTGCAATTTCTTTATACAGAAATATTTCAAGTTCCTGTCAAATTAATTCCTGAAAACTGACTGTAGCTATAAAAGTGGTATGTAGATGTAGTAAAATGTCTATGTGCTATAAGATAAGCTCTTTTATAGCGCTATATGACTGAAAACAACAGAAGTAATGTTTCTATTTCGAAAACGGTAAATCAAATATTCGATCAACGATTCGCTTATTAGTTTCGTTTATCTGTAAAGCTTTATTCATTGAAAATATCTTCTAATGTCTTGTTCTTTTTTTATTGAGGACGTTTTCGTCATCTCGTAATGTAGAAAATTTCGGACAAACAAATGCACGTTTCAAACAACAATGATGCTCAGCAATTTTTGACTTACTTTTTTTTTCCATATGTCGCACCATTTTAGAGTGAAAATACTAGCTCTGAAGTTTACAACCAGGTGGCGCTGTAAGAAGTTCCCTTTGAAGTGCTTAGCCACCTTGCTACGCCTTCATGTTCGTTTTATAATTATAACTAAAGCAGTTTGAAAATTAGTAGAGTGTTTACAGATTTTCTGGGGGCTTCCTGCATATTATTAATTATATTTTTGATGCTATTCAGTTTTTTTAATAGTTATACGCAATAAAAAATAATATCTAAACACAGTGTTTTTATCTACGTTATAATTAATTTTGATGACTTTCTATTGAAACCAAATCAGAAGACAAAAAAACTAATGGCGGAAACTACCTCCCGCCCAATGAATTGTACTTTAACCATTGAATATTTGAATCCTCTACTAAATGGCTAGTCCATGATGTTTAGTTCCACGATGATTTGTCCATGGACAGGTAACAATAGCTGTATACGAATCAATAAGTCATTGCTCACAATCAAACCTGGGTTGCCTAGATTGAAAGCAAGTATTCTACCACTGAAAGATTCCTGAATCATAGTCAATATCAAGTCTTATATTTATACTGAAAGTTTTGTTTAAAAATTAACGTTATCGAAAGTTTACCTTAATGAAGTTAGCCACTTCGCATTTGTCACACATTTGTTGGCCACCTCGTTTTATGTAATGACTAATAACTTAAAACTATGATTATTAAGAAACACTAATATTTAAAAAAACTTAATTAACGTGAAAGTATTTAATTACAGATTTTAAAAATTTCATTATCTTAGAGGGAGAACGTTCTCTGGAATTTTTTTTTTTTTCGAGTAAATTAGGTTGTCAAAAAAATTTGGAACAATAAAAAGGACTGCAATGGAAAAAAGTGATGCATTTTCTGGAAAATTACAAAATGACATAAATAAAACAATTTTTTTTTTCAGAATTGTTTTGGTAACTTTCAGTTTTTTTGTTAAAATTTATATTTCCTTTATATTATTCATATCAGGGGGTATTAATATTGAATACACTCACTCCAATATACGTACGCCTAGATTAATATATTTCTTTGAATATTATTCATTCAGGCATAACTTCAAAACGCTTGTTTTTTTCAAGGAAGCATGCTGTATAGTTCATACAAACTTTCCTGTTATCAGGAATTAAACTCTCATTTTTGATCATTCGACAATCTATCTATTCAACAATCAAACTGTTTCGTTATTTTTGGCAATAATTTAGTCGCGAAACAGCTACAAATTCTCAATATTTTCACGAAACGGCTTATTCACTCGTGCGTTATCTCCTTGCATTCTGGGAGTTCTTCCATATTTTTATTTGACTTTAAAGCCATTTACTCTGTGTGCATAGGATGATGCAGCGAGGGCTGTCCAAGCAAGTTTACCTCAAGGGTTCGATTTTCGGCGATTGACGAATATTCATTTGCGCATATCATTTATATTTTATTTCTTAATCAGTTGTGCAATCTATATGATGAATAAAATACTTTGATGAAATTCGTACTAGAGAATATTTTAATTTTCTTATTGTAAGCGATACGTTCTCTCAAATCTATTTCCAAGAAGCGGTTATGCTAATCTTTTGCCTTCGCTTCGAGTGTTTACTTTTTACAGTGTATATCTTCCTAAAATAGTTCAAATTATTGATTAATGAATAATTTTAATGAATTATCATTGACAAATTGTTTCTCCTTAATTTAAGTTCACTCATTTCTCTCTTATATATTAAAATTAACGAAGATAAACCAAGTAATTTTTTTTTTTTTGTTGTTTACCTACCACTTACTTAATACGTTTCCATGGTATTTACCGGAAAGAAAACATACTATAAAAATGTATAGTTTTTTTTCAGAGGTTGTACAGAATTATCGATATATTTTTTTTTATATTTCTTAATCATGAAAAACATTATCTATCTCAAAATTCACGGCAAGTAATACTGAAAGATGGGTGAATAATAAGGAATAGTCACGAAACATAAAGTTAACTTAATTTACTTCGAGTAATATTTGATGAACAACATTATTAAGAAATGGGAATATGTTTGCGATATTATATTTCAACTCATCTGATCTAGAAAAAGTTCTTAGTCCATGAGTTTTTTTTTTTTTTTTTTTTTTTTTTTTTTTTAAATTTCTAGTTTTTATCTAAGTAGTATTTTTTTAAAATTTAAATTTACTAATTATAATTTTTCTCAAATTTAATTTGAGTTTAATTTTTATTAAAATTATTTTTTTGTTAAAAAAATCTCTCTCAATTTTAATTTCAGAAATCAAATTTTCATACTTTCAGTAAGAACGGAAAGGATTAAAGTTCAAAAAGTGTTTCTTTGAGATATCGAAGTCAATTTTTTTTTCATAAAAAAAGAATTTCCTTAAACAGTTGTCAATATAAAAGAAACTTAAAATTTATTTTCTATGAATCCATTTTCCCACCAAAACGTAAGAAAAAAAGGAATTATCTATGAAAATGAGAATTTGATTTCGTAAAGACCCAAAAAATATCGCCAACTATAGTTACCTATTATTATTTTTTCCAATTTTTTTACTGTTCAGAAAATAGCTAACCACGCGTGTTTCCAGCTGCCCCAATATTCCGCAATATGACCTTATTCAGTGTCAGAACCTATAGTTTAATTCACAAAATTACCCCCCCCCCCAAAAAAAAAAAACTGTCTCAAAATGAATTCTAAAGATCCTAATGAGAATTCTTTAATATGGCTACATAGTAAATAATATATTTACTTTGTCAAACATCTTGCAATCAATATTCTACGTTTGTCTGCATTCTATATTGTATTAGTTCCATTAAAATACAATCAATGAGAGTTATAACTTTGTATAAGTATTTACCTCGTCATTTATCCACTTAAACCATATATTGGGATTTATTGTTTAGCCGGAATTGTTGGCTTGAGACACACGATTGTATATTTTTCGAGTAATCTCATAATATACTTCTCTGACAAATTCAATGGCTTATTCACATACTAACAATAATAGATGCAGGACCATTTCAGCAGGGCTATCGTTTGTCTAAAGACGTTGCTTTGATACCTCACAGAAATATCAGTCTGGTATCCCCAAACCAATGACAGAACGTCTAATAATGATAAAGGAGACGGTTTTATAGGGCTATTAGGGGCGAGGCTCTAAAAGATAACGGTTGCAGCGGCGAGTCGTTTATCCCGTCTGCCGTTAACTTCCTTATTATGAACCGGAGATTATAGCATCTAGTCTATTAATATCGATGAATGTAAAAGCACAGGACGTTATAATTTGCTCAACTTACCTGCATAGTAAACCCAAACATAAAACTAATATTTTCGACGCCATAGTAATCCTTATGCTGTAATTCGCTATTGTTGAACTCAAAAAATCATGCGATTTTTGACGAAAAATGAATTTTAAAATGATTAACGAAACTGCTTCATCATTAGTGTGTGATCTATGTGCCTTCTGCGTGCTCTCCAATATTTGTTTTATTTTAATTTTAAAAACGTTTGCACCACATTGACGGGATGATGCTGAGGCTAGTGCACGTGCTTATAAAGCAGAATTCTCGAGTTGGCTTCCTGGTATTGACTGGGTGCTTCTTCACTCATTGTGTGCTGTAAAACGTAATCAGTTGGTTCATCGATAAGTTGTATTGAAACTATAGCTTTTGACGAAAATTTTTTTTCAAGACTAGTGAAGATAGTAATTTCTTTTTCAGTGAAAAAAATGTCAAGAAACATTTTTAACAATAACGAAGATTTTACGGTTTACACAGCATAGAATATTATTTTTTTAATATTTTTTCCGATTTCTTTCGTATTAAATTGTAACGAGAGCAATCAATTTCTTGTTTAACTTTTGATTATCAAGTATTGTCTTTAGTTAATGAACTGTTCACGACGGTTCTTCTAACTCGATGATTGGAATTGCTATAATGTAAATATTGATAGTTTTGAATAAGTAGTAGTTTTTAGATTTAAAATGTATTTCAATTTTGCGTAAAAAAAGTTATTTTTATGTTAATATATATTTTTATCACGTTTATTAGTGGAGCTTTAAATTGTTACCATTTACAGAATTCATTGATTACTTATCGAAAAACAAATTTATATATAATACATAAAAATAATTGTCACTTAAACAAGCTTTGTAATTAAATGTGAAAATGCAACAGAATTTTGAGACTGATGAAACTCTTTTATTTAAGACTTCTGAAGTATTTCGGTAACAATTTATTAACATTCGATAAAAAAGGCAGCATCGTTAATTGTTTGTATAATAATTAAATACTTTAGTCATTAAGAGCCTTGAGTGAACATGTAGTTTTAAACCATATTTCAAATGAAACAATTTACATCGAACTGAAAATAATAAATTCTAGAAAATTTGATTATTAAAAAATTTATGAAAAATATTATTTTTTTTTTAGTATCATGTTGGTACTAAGTTTTTTGCCTCTCATTTGTTCTTTACATATACAGATGAAATGAAAAGAATGCTACTAAACATATTGTTTGAAGCTCCTAATATATGGTAAAATTTGTATAATTTTAAAATTAATTTTTATTCATTAAAATGAACAAATTTCTTTTTAAATTAAAAGAAAAATTAAAATAAGGTTTCTTCCAAACGAATAATATTACTCACATGATGCAGCTTGTTTATTGATTAAAAGAAACGTTAGTAATAATTAAAGAGTCCGTCAAATGTACAAAATAAACAAATAAATGAAAGTAAGTCGAACAGTTAGGTTTTTTTTTATTTATTTAAATTTATGAAACGATAAACTAATAATTGATTGCGTACCTTAAAACATTATTATCAAGCTATCATCATTGTTATCACTTAACATCAAGTTATCTGCCACTCCTGATTACATTCAAATCGTTTCTATTCGGTGAAATTGAAATATTTTCATTACAAAGATTTAAAAACCAAATTGAGTTTATAAATTAAACTAAAATGAAGTATTTTTGTCAAAAAATTATACTAAAAATATAAAATTATTAAAAAAAATCTATTACATATATTTTTAGATAAAAATAATGAATTTAAATAAGTTTGTAAAGAGCAGTGACGTGTCATTAAATGAGAGAATATAATAAAAAATTCCTAAACTTAAACACCTAATATGCAAAATTATAAATTATTCTATAATATAACTCACAGTAAACTTTGAAATTAAATAATACATTTGAAATTTGTTCATTAAAGTAACGAATCAAACTTCGATGCATTTTTTTCTGCTTGAATGAAGTTTTTAAAATATTACGCCAGTTAGCTATAAATAAAATTAAATAATTGTAATTGACTGCAAAATAACTGTAAAATAATTCTGTAATAAGCTCCAAAAAGTGAAAAATAATTCTAAATAATATATGAGCACAAAATATTTTTTGTCTTCCTTAAAATATCAAATAACAAAACTCTCAAAATGTAATTTGTTTATAATAGAAGACATTTCTCAATATTTTATTTTGTAATTATTTATTGGTTACCTTAATCCCATTGTGACCAAATCTTTCTTAAAAAAGTATAAGTAACCGCATGGTATTAATTACTAAATTAATGTAACTAATGGTAACTAAATTAATGTAACTAATGGTAACTAAATTAATGTAAGCGTTACTTAAACATTCATTTTATTAAAATTATGGCTAAATTTTAACTGAAACTTTTTTTTAAGTAAGAAATGAAAATAATATAATTATAAACATTATTATAGTATTCCTTTAACAAATATTATTATAGTATTCCTTTCACAAAATTAATAGTATTCTTTTAAAGTATGAAATTTTAGGCTGAGTAAATTAAATCGCAAAGATTAGATTTAAACTAAAATAGATTCTCAAATTTAATGGTTCAGTACCTATGGCCATTGATTACCTATACAATTGACCCCGTAAGTGGGGACAATTGTAACAAGTGCACGACTGTCAAAAATTGTTAATAACTAATATAATAACATTTAAAATAAGGTATTTTTTTTTCTAGTGGAGGATAGTCTACTTTACTCATCTGTCAACTAATACTAATAATATATTGGATTTTCTTTTAGTTAAAAATAGTTAAGTAAAAAATGTTACAATTGACCCCACTCTCCCCTACATTAAAAAAAAATTCTAAAAATATTTTTTTTTAAATCTTTAGTGCATAAGAAATGTTTTTTTTTAAATAAATTTCTTTTATTTTTAAAAATTATGCACTATAACAAAATATAAGCTACTTTTACTTACTTTTTTCATTAAGTGGCGATAATTTTAGAGATGTGTCTAATAGTCTAAAAACTAGCATACTGTTCGGTTGCATTTTTTCCCCCAAAGAAAAAAAGAAAATATTCCAATAAAAACTCATGAATTTCATCCGAAAATTGGTTTAAAGCTACAATTTTGATATTTTTAAAAGGGTCCCAAAACTGTAACGAGTAGAAGTTCTGCAAAAGGATGAAGGGAAATGACGGATGTAGTTCATCACGAATGGCTCAGTGACCACGTGGGAAAGCAACCCCAACCGACTTACCACGGACACAAAATGATGGCAAAAAGACTAATCTTCTCTTAACAGAAAGGGTTTTTCAAGACGGTTAAAAAATTACTAAATAAGTTTAATTTTTATAAATACAAAAAAATTATTAATGGAAAAATCGCAAAGATGCCTTCAATTATAATCAATGAATATATAATTATAAAACTGCATCTAAATCAATCTCAAATATGGTTTAATGTTTGAACATTAAACCATATAGTAAACCATACAGTAAGAATAATTTTTACAAACCTTAATAAAATATTTCTATGAGTTGAATTTTATTTTTCAAAATATCGCTTCATACTGAAGAAACGCTTATAAAGTAATTTAATGTACTTCAATTTATTGGATAATTGTACACTTATTATTATATAAACCTTGTTTTAATAATTGAAATTTAGAATTGAATTATTTATAATTATTTACTGTGAAATGTCTTTTTTAAAAGTAATATTCATATAAATTAAACGTTACAGAGACTTTTCTTTCAAGCTTAAATTTTACGAATTCGTATTTCCTACTATAAAACAAAAGTAGTTGTTGGAAAATTGCCAGATGCTTGACTAACAGTCTGTTTGTAACTAAGTTTCAATAAATTTGATTAATCTAAACTTAAATCGACGATAAATAGATAATTTTATTTCCTGTAAGTAGTTGAGTTAAATAAAAAAGGATTACTAAATCTCTCTGTGTGTTTTTGTGAATTTTTTACTTCCATCAATTGATACTAAAATTTTTTATCGATATACTATTGGGTTCTTCAAAAAGCAATTTTTTAAAATTGAAATATTGAAAAATATTTTTATAGTGAATGAATATTTTGTTGAATTATATATTGTCCATTCGGTTAAATATTTTTTGTCATCGTTCTAACCGTAGCATGATATGATTCCACACTTATAAAATTTTCACTCTTTACTGGCAAAAAAAAAAATGTTTAAGTGATTCTTGATGGTTTCATTACATAAAATGTTTTTTAGAAACTGGAATATTGTTGTAGACAATTGTGATGCACTTCAAAACTGGATTATTTTCTTGACCTTTGAGAACTAAATCATAGACGTCAAGGAAACGGCACAAATTTATTTCTGTAAGAACACGAGAAAAAACATATGTCGACTTTTGAGATTAAACCCTAGACTTTTCAAATGATCATGAACTGTCAAATTCGATACAATTAATCTCTAAGTGATCTCACGAGTTGTTATTCTCTGGCTTGCATCAATAAATTGTGTCTTCATTAGCTTTAAAGGGTCTTTCAGGAGAAGTTTCTTTCATCTTCACCATCAAAATTGCAGGATTGAAAATTTTTAAATAATTTTTGGTACTGATTTTCTGACAATACTCCTTCTTCATACACATTGGATAATTTCTTTCTGGCTTGAACAATTTTACCCTATAGATAGTTGAAAGTAAAATATGGCTAAAATGCAACTTTTCACTTTATATTTTTGGAAGTGTACCAACCAAAAACAAGTAGAATTAATCAAAGTCTTGCTATATTAGCTGACAAAATATATAATGATTAAGCAGCTTAAGTGTGAAGTAGGCTACGAAGGAATGCAAATAAAACCTCTGCTGGTGAAAAAACGAAAATACTTTCCAAACAAAACTAATAATATCTGGGTAAGATAATGATATAACTAATTCAGCTTTTAAAGCCCCTTACAGTACTGGGAATTGCAAAAGTTTTATTATAATTTTGAATTATAATAAGTTTTAATATAAGGAATGAGTAAACAACATAAGTCATAAGTAGTAAGAAAAGAGATTCCAAAAAATGTATGATGTGGGAAACTAGAGTAGCGGCGCATCAAAATTTGGTGGTAAAAAGAATTAAGACGATATAAAGCAGCGTTTCCCAACTGGGAATCGTTAAAATTTTATCATAATTTTGAATAATAATAAGTTTTAATGTAAGGAATGAGTAAATAACATAAGTCATAAAAAGTAGTAAGAGAAGAGATTCCAAAAAATATATTATGAGGGAAATTAGCGTAGCGGCACATTTGTCGCGGGAAAAAAGGATAAGACGATATAAAGCCGCGGTTCCCAATTTATTTTTGGTTATAGAACCCTATAATAATCGAACTGCTTTTGGTGGAATCCCGTAATTATAAAAAAAAAACCTTTAGCAGCTGTTAATTTACTAAACAAACGACTACTGATTATAATGAAAATATTATATGTTAAGAACGAAAGATTTCAAAAATATGAATTTGTTCTAGGTGTATGAATATGATGTTAAAAATGAATGAAATAAGCTGATTTAATTATGGTTTTTAAAAAAGAACTTTCATAAATGTGAAAAAATATTTATCAGGGAAAAGTAAATCTTTATTCTTGAATTTAGTTACTTTATTGTGAATTGAAAATTTCGATGAAAATTCGATTTTTAGTTCGATTTTATAAATGCATGTCTTTTTCATAATTTAATATATTGTTTTTAGAAAAAAATAGTTTTTTTTTAATGTAGTTAATTTTTTTACATTGACATTTACTTGAATAATTTCATATAAACAACTGAAATATTAAATAAGTTATGGATTGTTGACTGAATGTAAACATAATTATTACTGGTTTAAAAAAAAACTTAACTTTCGGAACCCCTGTAATTTGGCCACGGAATCTTAAATTTCGAGGTGACATCTTTTGGGAACTACTGACATAGAGGAAAATACGCCAAAAAACTTATTAGATTCCGCTAGAAAAAAATAACTAAATAGAGCAGATTTAACAAATAAATTTTAATTGGATCATTCCGATCCACATGATATATTTCAGCTAAGTTCATTCTGATGGCGGAACTCTGGACAATAGGTGGTTAGTCGAGAGCAAATATTAACAAGTTTCTTAAGAAAGGAACTAACTTTTAAAAGTCCCACACACATGTTGGATTTACGAGGAAAAATTTGAATAACCTCAATATTGAAGGAAATTTTATTGAGATTTAAAACTTAGTTCTCTTAACATTGCCATCTAAAAATATAAAAAAAAATGTTGCTTAATTTGACTATTTATTCGTATAAAAGTAGAATTAATACAACTCTAAAATAAATACAACTCCTTAAAATCGGGTATACACTAGGATTTGGCATGAAAATAAAACGGAAATAGCGACACAAAAGACGCCTTATTTTTTTCACCTGTGTTTAGGTTCATGCATTTTACCATCTTTTCCACATTGAAGGATTAAAAAAAAAGTGTTTCATATTTTATTTTTAATAAAAAATCTATTTAGTTATAAATAACGTTAAAAACTCTGTATTGAAGATATTTAAATTGTGAAATATGCAATAGAAAATTAATGTCTAAAGTGCATTTCGGGTCGGCATTTTATGACCAAATTCGAGTCAATCATCGGCCGAGAAGTTCAAATACCCCATCCTTACACTATTGAAACATTCAACGGGAAGTGATAAGTCTGAACAATTGTCGAGGTCATTATGGTTCTGTAGATGTTATTTTCATCCTGAAAGATATGGATATTCAAACACTATCAGAAAAATGGAGTAACACTGCAAAGAAAAATATTTTACGTTTCAGAATTGTTTATTTAAAAAAGTATAAAATAAAAAAAAATTCTTATGGGATGACATCAAATAGATGCCAGATATTCCTAGTGCAGCTGTATAAGAAACCTTATACGAGTATAACACCTCATGTGTGAACACAACACCACGAAGGATTTATTTGTACCCCATTCAGAGGGTAAAGAAAGCTATCTTATTTCCCCCCTTTGCCGATTCAATATAAAAAAAGCCAATGACAGATCCATACAGCGTTATAAAAATAGAACATAAGAATGTTTGTCTTTAGGAAAAAAAAGTGTATTAGATTGAAAGTGAATGGTGAAATCGATGTAAAAAATGTCCTGGGTTACAGGTCAATATCTTTTCAACAATGGTTGATAACTACTTTGGTGGGGGTTCTCTGATTTCTCAATATTATTTCCTCAACTGATAAATCTTTCGCATTCCCCAGAATTTTTCACGCCGTTGTTCAAAATTGAATCAAAACTTTATTATTTGTTAAATCAAGCACGTGGGAAATATGTGTATATTTTGTTAATTTTTTTTCCTCCTTCTCTTTATTCGGAAATTAATGGTTTTTCCATTAACTTTTGAATAGCAATGCTGGAAGAGGTTTTCAAAATTACATGAAAAAAGATAGTATTACTCATTTGATTTATGGAATGTTTTGTTTTACTGTTACTTGTAAATTGCTACGATTTTTAAGATGTAACTGCATAAAGTTAGAAGTATATATTTTTATTATTTATTTTACTTATACTTGCCTTCAGAAAAATTGCAAAACAACTTATAGATTTCCGTTGCAATTTTTAACAAAAAAAAAATTACTAAGAAAGGAAAAAACCAATAAATTTAAATGTTCACCTTTTTAAAACAATTATAGCAAAAAATGCCGAAGCAAATTTAAGAGGAATTCCTTAGCCTTGTAATTTTGAAACCAACCCAAAAACTAGGGAATTCCTGGATCTAGCGTTGCAACAAACTCCATGCGGGACTTTTTGATGGAACATACCCGCATTTGCGTTACATGGCGAGAAGAACCACGGAAACTTCTCTCGGTAAGCCCGACCACAAGGGGCATGTCAGCACCATGATAGGTGCGAGCAGGGAGCATGCCAATCATCAATCAACCATTGGAATCTGGGTCACCTCGAGGCAGCCACTCTATCCTCTAAGCCACCATGGTTCAAACCATAGTATTTCATTTTATAACCTGCGTTGAACAGCCGACTCAATTCTGAGTTTACGACAATCAAAGTTCAACTCCGTAGCCTTGCAGTTTTGAGCCCAATCCTGAAGACAAGGGATCTCCGGGATTAAGCAATGAGTCAAACTAGCCATCGTGGAGGACTTTAATTGATGTAACTAACACGCATTTGCGTTACATGGAAAGGAAAAACAAGAAAACCTCCCAAGGATAGCTAGGAGATTCTAACCCATGATCCGTCTACCACTGAGAATATATTTTTATGTCAACGCTGTGGTCGGTGCAATCCAGGAGGAGAACTCAAATGTACCAGCAAGCGCTGGAATTGAATCTGGGTCAGCTCATTGGGATGTGATCGCTCTATCCCCTGAGCCACCGCGGCTCTAGTATTGACGATTTATAGTGAAAAAACCTTTTAAAATATAGTTATGTAGATAGTTGAATAATATATAAATTTAGCGATACATCGACATATATACTTCTTTAGTTAGTATCGATATCTATACTTTATCGATTTATATCGATATATATTTCTTTATATCGATATATATATATATTTCTTTATATCGATATACTTCTTTAGTTGGCACTTACGAGTATAGACATTTATGTTTAATCAAAGAGAGATTTTTTTTTTATTATTCAAACTTACAATTTTAAATATCTTAGAGTTTTTGTATCTTATTTTATATTCTTATAAGTGTTTTTTACTGGCTGATCAGTGAAAATATACGAAAAAATAGACTCCGATACCCGCGGGAAACAAAAAGGAATTGATATTTCTTATACAGAGACAATGATGATTCGGGGAAAAAAATCATATTAGATTATTTCTTTTATCATAAAAAATGATATTAATTTACAATAAAAAAATTAAATTGGATAAAAATTATCAAAGCTACATTTAAAAAAAATCATTTTCTTAAATTTTATTATGTTGTAAGTTAAATTAAATTGGTAAGTAAAAAGTAAAAATTAAATTGGATAAAAATTATCAAAGCTACATTTTTAAAAAAATTATTTTATTAAATTTTATTATCTTGTAAGTTAAATTAAATTAGTAAGTAAAAAGTAAAAATTAAATTGGATAAACATTATCAAAGATACATTTTAAAAAAAATCATTTTATTAAATTTTATTATCATGCAAGTTTGTAAAATTTTAGGGTATTTCAGAGAGAAAATAGTGTTCATTGTTTTAGAAAATAATGGCATATTAACTCCTTCAAAGCAAATAAAACTTCCAGCTCGAAAACGTAATTTCGAGGGGAAAAAATTTCTTAAAATTTAAACGCAATAAAAATTCTGGGACCACGTTCAATATAATAAAACTTTTAAAAACTAGAATAGTCTTAATAGTGTTAAAAAAACGATAATTGATAAAATAGATTATGGTTAATAGATAATAAATACAGTTATTCATATTCTAAATTATATAAACAGTTATATAATATGTTTGGAAAGTTAGCATTTTTCCCCTAAAGTAAAATAATCGAAAACGAACTACGGAATTCATTTTCCCGGTCTGTATATAGTTTAGAATACTCACCTCACTAATCAATAAAAGTTTTTTATTTATTTATTTATTTATTTTTTACATGTTATGAATACTTACAAAAGACCACAAAATAGGAACAAAACGAGTTTCTATTCATAAAATTATATATATTTTTTGTATTATTTAACACATTGATGCTCGAAAATATTTTTAATTATGTGGTAAGAAAATTTTACGTCGCATACAAATTAAGCAATTTTATATGCAGAGACAAAATTTAAAAAAAAAGAAAAAAACGCCAATCGATTGATTACCAGCAGTTTAATGAAGCTTATAAAGTCTCATTGCATCACAAGCATTTCAATTAATTTTGATAAAATAAAGCGTCACAAGAAACGTATTTCAATTAATCAAATATATTCATAACAAGTTTGACATTAAAAATACTTTCGAATAAGCTTTTAATTCAGTTTTTGAAGAGAATTAATGTCTTAAAAAAAAAAAAAAAAAAAAAAAGACCAAGAATATATAAAAGAGTTCCCAAAAGTAATTAGAAATGAAGTTATTATTATATTTTGTTCACTTCATAATTTCCTTTCAAAGATAAGAAATGCTAATTTATTTACCTGGAGGGCAAATGCAATCTGTAGGCAGGATATTTCTTCTAAATCGCCGCGTTGAGAGATCATATCCTACTCGCTGTAAAGACAAAACAAATGAAAATTAAAATGAGTTTGTAGCTCAAAGATCTACCAAATTCTTAAGAAATTTTTCATAAACATTTATTTAAAAAAAACAAAAAATATTCGGATAGTAAAACAGGAAGATACAACTAGAAAAATGCAAAATCTTTATCATTTTGACAAATGTCATTTTAATCATATCACCTTGGCCACTTATAATATTATCTTGACAGATCGTATCGGCTATTGTATCATCTTAATCTTATAATAATTTTGAATAGAATAAGGTTTCAAAGCTCCACTCACTTTTTTTTTTGTAAATGTAAGCTGACATAATTATCAAATCCATCAGATATGTTGTACTTAGACTTCTTGTGATCTTTCACTTATGTTAAAATTATGCATCACTTCGCATCGCATTCGGATAGGACATTCCTATTCGGGTACAGTTTCATTCAATGATAACAAAAGATATAAAATCTTTTAAGGCATAAATAAACAAATTAAGTAAAGTTCACTGACTGCATACCTTTATTTTTAATTCTCTTATGACTCATTGCATTTAACATATTTGCTTTGTTGATAAAGTATTAACATGCAGAAACAAGCATTATGTAGTATAAAAATTTAGAATACAAAGTTATACGTATGCCGTAGAAAATATAACATGAAATCTACAGTTTTAATACCCTGCAAAAAAATATTTAGTGTATCTTAACACCAAAAATGGTGGCTGAAACTTTACCCCAAAAATGCTCTTGGTGTAGCTCTTGGTGTAGTCAAAACCACCAATTTTGAGACACACTTCTTTTGGTGTAATGCAGTCGCCCCCAATCTTAGTGTTTAGTAACACTAAAACTTGTGACAAAACATGGCAATAAGATCACGTAGGAGACAATTATGTTATTATTGCGATACAACTGAGAGTTTAGAGCCATCAATTTAGAATGCAACGATTCTTGAAATGAAATTAGTTTGTTTATGAACCCTTCGAATTAGGGTTAACAGTAAAAAATGGTTAGAAGATAAATATTATAAAATCATTTAATGTAATCGGCAGATTTATGTAAATCTTCTAATGAAAATAACTTTATCTTTAATACACAATTAAAAATATAAATGTCTTTTGCAGCAGGGAACTTTTGTTTTTGTGGTATGTTTAACAACGTGCGAGACGACAGCAAACCTTAAGCTTCTCGTGCTCTACATAAAATATTTATCGCTGCTCTTTGACGATTTTTAAACATTGCCAAAATTGACATTTTGGGAAGCAAAGAAAATCAATAGTGGTGTAAATATGCCCCCCATTAATGATATTTAGATTTAAATAAATCCTTTAAAATGTGTGTGGACGCTCAATTCGGTAATAATTTAAAATAATTCAATCATTCACATGAATTTTATAGTTTTTTAACTCCAAATTTGGAGAAGTACTACAGCACAATTTTTGCAGCGTATGAACAAAAAATAGAAAAAATATATATATTATATTGCAAATGTAAGTAATTTGCTCGAGGGTCTTATTAAGAATGAACGCATAGATCAAATTCAATTTTAAGAGTCTGAATTTCTTTACATTTTGATAAATTTATAAAATCCTTACAAATTTTCTATAACCAGTATTATTTGTGAAAAAAAAAGTTACTAATATCTTCCTTCTAAAAAACGACTTTACTGAATGATATTTTGTTTTCTCTTCAAAATAATGGACTGGATGTCTGGATAATAAACTGGATGACTATTCATCTCAGCTAGATTACTGTCTGTCTTTAGGTACCACATCCTTAAGGTAAACAATAGAAAAAAATAGTTTCGAAGAATAAAAATTAATTTTAATTTTGTAATTATAATCGAATCCCAGCCTTGTCTACTTGAAGCAGTCCACTGGAGGAATAACAGATAATATCTTTTAAAATATCTTTTAATCTTAATAATATCTTTTTTATTGCACTTCGTCTGTCAACTTTTAAATCATTTAAAAAACTATTACACTTTAAACTCAATACATCGAGGTCATAATGGTAGGCAAACTTGTGTTAAGTAAGATTATCTATAAAACAATCGAAAAACTATTAAAGTCGCAGTCTTTTATATGATGTTGCCTCCCACGAATAAAATTAAGAAATTTAAAAGAATCTTATGGTTGAGAATGAAATATATAACAAACATCAAGCAGTCAATAAAAATTATAAAATCCAAGTTTGTAAATATACAAAAAATATCGAAGTATCCATAAATAACTATATTCTGTTTGGTGAGTAGCTTAATGATTAGAAAAATCATTTTTCTTATCAGCTGATGACGAAGTTCCAGATCTTCAGATATTTTCTTAATATAAAAGTGACCAGAGCAAGAAGATGAATTTACACTTCACCAGGAAGAATTCTTTTGTTCGAAAAATTTATCTGGAACAGTATTTGAAGTGCTATATTTTAAAATAAATAAAAACACTATGTACACACTTTCTGTAAAAAGTAAACAAGGAGATTGTAGATAAATTATCTTTCAGATTGAACTTTCAATTCTGCCAACAACTAATGAAATATCTATGAAGGAAAGGCACACAAAGTGTTACTTAAACCTATCGAAATGAAATATGGCATACAAGCAGCTTTTTTAAAAAAAAATTTTAGAAAAAAATGACGTGTGAAACATTTTTTCACATATCACAAGTAATTATTAAGTGCAATATTTAATTAAAGTGTAAACCTTTCGCTGTAAAAGGTTGATTTAATTAATTGTTTCGTTGTTTTCCAGACATATGTTTAAAACTATCTTCAAACGTGACCTAACGTACAAACTAATGATGTAAAATAGTTTTTAACCCGAAAATGTTTTAAATTTATGATTTTTTTTGTTGACAAAATAGAAAATTCTCACATTTTTTAAAATTTTTTATTAAAATTTTTTATTAAAACTTTTTATTAAAATTTTGTTTGTTAAATTATTTATTAAAATTTTATTCATATTTCAATAAAGAATTCTAACAAATGGTTTATATAATAAGTGTATGTAAATTCTTGTAGTTTTTTATTTTATTTCAATTGATTGCAACAACAGTGAATGAAATTCGAAAAAAAAAATATTATATGTATTCCTTAAAAGACGAAAAATTTCTATGAAAGCTTTTTTTAATTTAGTATTTATATCTAAACTAACGTTCATGTGTTCGTCGACTGATATAAATTTTACCATTAATTTAATACTAACTCGCATAACCAGTTTATAAAAATTAGGTTCGAAAAATATGTATTGAAATTGAGAATTGAGGCAATTGTAAATCCATAAACCACCAAAACTCCACCATTTTGGAAGCATGTCTTTTAAAATAAAAGTTAAATACTGGAAAATCAATTATTTAATTACTAGAATTAATTTTCTAGAAAAAAAGAAATTACTACTTACCAAATTACATTAATTTTTATTTAAATCACATAAACACGGTTTCTTTAAGAAAACACAGTGGTAGCTAACACTAGTAAATATCCAATTTGAGTAAGTATATTACTACTTTTTTTATAAAAGCATTGCTCACGTTAATGCTTCGATTGGGAATGAGTTAAGCAGAGAATGGGAGTAAGTGTGTTTATTAGTTTAATTATATAAAAAAAAACTAAATTACTAATTATAGAATAAATCACATATTGAATCGAATACCTAAAGTGAAAAATACAGTAACTAGAATTTTTGAGTTAAAATAGTAATTTCTTAATTTAAGTTAAAAATCTCAAGTATCATGAGAAATTTAAAAATACTTTGGAATGAAAAGAAGGAGCTCATTCACGAAAGGAGAAGAAAATATATTATTATTTCCTCTCGGTTGAATTATTAGTGAAACCTGAAAAATAACAGCCGAAAACTCTTTTATTTCAGTGAGGAGGCAAGACTGGATTACAACCCGTAATCATGTATTTATTATGCGCGTGCACGGAAAAGAAGGACCTCGCGTAATTTAACTTCATGAAGAGAGAGCAAAGCAGGGATTTATAATACAAGCGTGGATGGGAATTGACGGCTGGAATGGCTAACATAGCGAGCATTAATAATGTTGGACAAAGGAAGCGCAATTTCCATGAAAGCCCGAGAAAATCTGATGGGCTTTATAACAGTCCACCCCCCTTCACTCCACTCCACTCCACTCGTGATAAAAATAATTGATTGCTTCGTCGCTTACGGCACTTATAAATATAAATATATTTTTAAAAATATCATTTGATTTTAGGTTTCATTTTATTTTGTGATAATTTTCCACACTTAGCGCTATCTTAATTCTCTACGATGTTGTAAATTTTAAAGTGTGAAAAGGCTCTCTGGCTCTAATCAAAACTTAAAAGGTGCACTGTATAAAAAGGGTTTCTCAAATCTGAGCAAATTTTTGTCAAAATATCTCTAAAACAAACAATAATTAAAATTGAAAAAACATACATTCAATTTTCAGCAAAATGCAAGTGAGAGGAGAAATGCGTGGGAGTTCGTTGGCCGCCGGCAGGATTCGAACTAAAGGATTCCGGGTTGGTAGTAGTATGCTCTAACCATCATAATTGTACACCTTAGACCAGTGCTTCCCAAAGTGTGGTGCACGTACCCCCAGGGGTACAGGAACAGTTTAGCGGGGGTACGCGTTCCTATGCGAAATATCTTGCAACAAACGAAAATTTAAAATTTTTGTTTATTTAAAAACAAAGCTACGATTACGTATTTTTCTAATGGCTATTTTTTGCAGAGTTAACAGTTAATAATTAGTGGTGTCGACAGCCAGTTGTTATTTTTGACTTTTGCATAATTTTTTTTATAGTGAAAAATACATTAATTTTTTTTATTAGTGGTACAAAGCTTTGCGAAAAATTTAGAAAGGGTACACAAAGCGTCATAAGTTTGGGAAACACTGCCTTAGATCATCATAATTGTACTCTAGAGACAGTTGGAAACGTTATATAGAGAGGCCTCCGACACATGATGACATGCATCCCGATAGCTTAAAAGTTCTTAAGATCTATTGATCTGAGTAAAATGTGAAATTAACGTTACCAATCACTTGATTAAGCTCTTTGGACCATATTTTCCAAATTGTAACCATTTGTACCACTGAAACTGGAAATGAGTATGACATGAAGTGTCAATCATTGTATATAGCTTCCTAACTCTCCATGGACTGGGGTGTGCAACTAAGATGGTTAAAGCATTCTACAAGGAACCCGGAAGTCGTTTGTTTGAATCCTTCCGACAGCCAACGGAAATCTATCGCACACATTACTTCATCCATTTAACTTGTAAGACTACGCATTTTGCTCAAAAATAAATATATGCTATTTCAATTTTGAATACATGGGATTTCAAATTCGATTATTTTTTGTTTCGAAGCTGTTTTTGACGCATTTTTGGTCAATTCTGAGAAATCTTTTGTTACAGTGTGTCAAATACGTTCCACGCTAACCTTTGGAGAACTATATGAATAAAAATTTCTTAATTACCCAGCACTTTAAATATTTTTGGTCCTACTTTGTTTCATTTTATTCCTTAAAAACGTATTTTATAGAATTCAGTAACCAGATTTTTATTTTTAAAGCTTTAAATATTTTAAAAATAATTTTTTTCAATAAGAATGCTAACTTTTCAAAGCAGTGTTTTGGTAAAGTTTGGCGAGATATAAAGAATACAAAACTTAAAAAATTAAAATTTGGTACCAAAATTCCATGATATATATTTTATACAATATAATAAAAACAAAAAAAAAATATTCGAAAACATCAAGTATTAAGTAAATATACATATTAACACAATGTAAATATTAGAGCTATGTATTAAAGGATTCATCATAGATTAAATTGGGTGACGAAAGAATTAGAAACATATTCTAAGAATGTATTTTCGTCCATGGTGCAGCCATCATAGCAGAATGCTTATTTTTATATGATTTTTGGATGCCATTCAAGTTCCTGAAATTATCTCTCCCCAATAGATAAGAAATTTATCTCTCCCCATAAACTTGCTTCACAGCCAAAGCAAACACACAATTTTAAAATGTTAAAATCAATTATGAATGATTTTAATTATTAACTCCTTAAATAGATCATTACTTTGGTACTAGCAAGTCAAGAAGGAAAAGAAGTAATTATGCCTAATCATGTGATTTAGATCAGATTTAATTGGTTGCCTGTAAGTGACGTCATGCATGTGTTTCGAACCTGATTGGCTTCTGAATTGATAAAGGCCGTGATTTACCAACGAAGACGTTACTTACATGTATTCAATTGTGTTGTTCGGCTGAATTTCAAGAGGAAAATTTACTTTTGTGCAACTAATTTATACCTTTAATCACTGTAGTTACAGGATTTAATAAAGAATGTTTCTAGATTTCGTAAATATAGGAAACTCAGACGCAGAAAACATAGTAATAGGAAACATGACAAAAGGATTAAAGTTTATTCATGACATGTTTTTGAATAAAATTATTTTTTCTACTTATGAATTGATACATCCACTCACACAGTTCTTTTATTGTGTGTTCTTATTTGCTTCCTTGCTTTATTAGTTAACGTAGGAGTTCTTTTGATAGTTAAAATGGAAACAAACATAAATGTTTTTCTTCAGAAAAATTTAATTTGATTAAAAAAAAAAGAGAGAAAAAGTCGACACACTTCGGATCTCAAAACAAATACCCGTTATCAAGACCAATTAAAACTACAAAACAAAATATATATATATAAAAAAAAGAAGTGCAATAATGTCAATGAAAAAAATGGACAAGTAAAGAAAGATGAAAAACAAAATAAGATAAAACTACAGTCGCCAAAGAAGGCGACGGTAGCCAAAGTAGGCAAATCAAGGCTTAAATATTTTTCCTTCCGAAATAAAGGAAAGGAAATTACAGGAATTAGAAGATCAGCATTCATATGAATAAAACATGAGAGAAATATCAACTTTTCATACCATAGTTTTTGAACTAAAGAAGTTTCGACAAGTCCATTGACAAGTATATCATTCTGTTTCAGTTTTTTTGACATCAGTCGTTTCAAACATTAAGTGGCTTAGAAATTTTTTCAATTTTTCTCGATCTTCAGAGTTATATAGGAATATAAATAATTTAAAAAAAAAATCATTATATATATATATTTTTTAGCATTCCAGCAGGCTCGCATAAGTAGGCCTTACATTAGGTATGAATATCATTCTGTATTTCTTTTTATCCCGATATCGTTGCGAAAACTGCTCCTTACCTATTCCTCTGAGTCTTTTCGATATATTTTCGTCGTCTGAAGTTTTGTTTTGTTAATATTGTCTGCCATTGCTCCAAATTCATATTTTTAGAATTCTCTGAACAAGTTTAGTTAGCTCAGTCACAAAAGGGAGGGGGGAGGTAATATGACAACCGTATTGCTGATCTAGTGAAATAAATATGCATGACATTTTTACATATTTTTATCGATTCACCATTCGTAATAACTTAGGTTACATTTTATTTTGCATGCAACAATATTGCGGGTTTGGAATGTATTCTCTGTTTTCAACTAATAATTTCTTAAATAATTCTTGCAATCGGCAATATATATATATATATATATATATATATATATATATATATATATATATATATATATATATATATATATATATATATATATATAAATTTTTACTTTAATAGAGTAATGTAAATTATTGTTTTTAATTTCATTACTATGAAATGTTTTTTAAATTATGTCAAAACTTTTTAAAAGTTTCTTATAATTTTTTTACTCAATGTGTAGCTTTATGTTGCTTATAAATGAGCCTTTGTGTTTCATAATCTCAATAGAGTGAAGCCCTATATTTGCAATAGTAAAATTTTGAAACGTTTTCCCACATCACGCAACAATTTCTTTTTTTTTTTCTTTATAAAAGCAAGCTATTTAGCTTAATTACATCGCCGCATTAACGCGTCATTCACTGTCAAGTGAATTACATTAATGGTTGAATGGTTCTTTCAGCATTTATCATAACAGTGAACAATAATTGAAAGTGTATCATTTTGCTTCACATGGTAAAAAAAAATAAACGCCCATCACGTCGTCAGGCTGTGGTGCCAAGCAGAATCACGAAAGCTGTCAGATATGCTAGCCAGATATCTTAAGTACCCTTTTATATTAATTTTCAAAAATAGATATTTTTCGTGTGACAGAAACATTATAATTTACGCATGAAATGAAGGTCAATTGGCAGATTTCACCGTTCTAAGGCATTTTATATTTAGCAATATGTTTATGAAATCTTTAAGCACTGAAATTTTCGAAACTAATTATTTCTAAATAATATATAAACAAAAAAGAAACTCGGTGTATAATAAACTAGAAAAATATAAGAACACCGTAACTTATTTTTAACGTTTTTTTTTTTTTTTTTTTTTTTAATTTTTATTCTTTTGCAAGTACTTCACGCAAAGTTGCACTAAGAGTTTCACTGCACAGAGAATGTTGTTTTACACCATTTGGTGCAACACAAA
This sequence comes from Parasteatoda lunata, assembly GCA_949128135.1. Lineage (NCBI taxonomy): Eukaryota > Metazoa > Arthropoda > Arachnida > Araneae > Theridiidae > Parasteatoda > Parasteatoda lunata. Next base: position 77,896,865 of record OX421977.1, read on the forward strand.
ATTTATAATTACATAAGATAAACTTAAGAGACAGTAAATTTATTTTTACCATACAATGAAAAGTAAAAAATATCAATTTACAATGCATATAGGCATTTAAATATTAATTCTTAGAATATAATTAGTCCATAATACACGTAGCATAGAGAAAATATAAAGAAGTTAAAATAGGCTTAACAGAACGGAGCGGAATTATGCGTCATCACATAATACAACTTACAGATATTTTAAAATTGAAATATAATTATCTTTATTATACAACTAAAAACATACGCACATATTTTAGCGGAAAACTTTTATTTTTGTTGATGTATAGCAGCGTGTAAGACCTCCACTAACTCATGCCAACTCATTCTCGATTGTAAAAAATTAGCTGGATTCGTTCAAAGTTCGCCAATATTGGTGTTTTTGGAAGTGAAATTAATTCTCGCTTTGCGTAAGTGAGCAAGAGTTTGGTGTAGGCTTATTACATTATGAGTGTTTTTATTTAAATTCAATCTTTTTAACTGCATATGCGAGCTCAATTTGCATTTTGCACACAATAGTTCGGGTTGGTCAACATCCTATTGAGTGACCTATAAAACCACAGATTTTATTGTTTAATGCACACCATTTTTACTTTATTTTATTTATCTGTTCATTTATTTTTAAACAACAAAGATGACAAACACTTTTTAAGCATGAAAATTTTAAGTATATATATTTTTATTGTCTATAGAATACTTGAAATTCGAATATTTGCTTGAAAAATTAGCAAATAAGACCCCATGAACCTTAGAAATTTGAAAACCTTTGATGAAATTGGAATGAAATATTTATTTCAGAATACCACGGATAAAAATATCGCATGAAAATATTGATTCTAATGCAATGCCAAAAAAAAAAAAAAAAAAAAAAAAAAAAAAAAAAAAACACTTAAAAAAAACTGATTTGATTCATTCATAAACATGAATTTCAATTCATAATTATCAGACTGCATCTTAATGACGCATTACATTAATTAAATTTTTAAATTGTGTAAAATAGCGTTTTTTAAGAGTTATTTTTGGAGGATTGCCACAATCATAATGTGGTTAGCAAGAAGTTTCCTTAAATTTCGGGATTAAGAGGAAGATTTGAACACTAGTAAAGTATCTATCTGAAAACCACCATCAGGCAAATTGTGACTTATAGTAGTTCTTCAAGTATTTTAGTTGCTTTCAATAACATTAAATTAAAAATCGCTAAAAATGCTTATTATTATATGATAAAAAAAATTCTTTTTTTCAAAATATTCTATTGATTTACAAGCATCATATTAATTATTAAATAATAACCGTTAATTATTGATGCAATGGGCAATAACAAGAGACAAGAGATTATATTAATAATATAAATCCTTTGCAATCCCTCGTTTTGCAATGTTTAACACAAAACGCTTAGAGAGTTTAAAGAACATCAATGGGAGGGAATTAACATCATTGTTAATAATGTTAATTCTCACAACTATTTCAAAATCAGAATTTTTGAGTCTTCATAAAATTTGCCATTTTCTACGGATGAAATCCGTGAAAACGGAATAATTCTGGCAGATGCATTAAAACTCTTAGAAAATTTACTTTTCTGGGAAATGTCTTAAAATTGTTTTTTCCTTCAAGTTTTAATTTTAAAAACTCGTTTTACTTAATCAAGCTATTTCATTTCTTTATCAGTTATATGTGTAGCGAAGAATTTTTTACTTAATTCTACTTGATTTACTTAATTCTACTTAATTTACTTAATTCTACTTAATTCTATTTGTGAATAAAATTATATTTTTAATATCTATATATTTTAAAAAATCGTAAATGCCACCGCTGTTTTGTGGGTTCAACTTAACGTTACATTTAAAAACTATAAGAGTTTAAAACTTGAACTCACATGAACAATGCGTTGGAAGAAAGAATTTTAAAAAAAATTAAGATTCGATTATTAGTTTGAGTATTGTCAGCTGTCAAACTTGTAATGGATATAACAATGTAGGATGCTGAAAGGCCATTACATTTATGAACTTAACACGGGTTTTTTTCGAAATTCCAATTGATCCAAAAGTTATTGCAATTTAATTTCTTTTTTTTTTTTTTTTTGTAGTTTTCTTTAATTGATAGCTATTAATCATAAGTTGTAAAAAATTTATCTCTTTAGAGTTCTTCATTTTATAAACTCACGCATGACTTGATGTAAAAGGTAACAAAATAATTAATAAACAAAGAAATAAGAGAATGAATGTTGCCAGATTTAAATCTTAGCATTTAGATAAAATTTTTTAAAAGCATAAGAGACTCAAAAGAGATAAAAACCGCTTCCAATTTGAACTGTTGTACGATGGATGGTTATGCACTGTTAACAAGTAAAATTACTTCTCATATATTGTTCTTTATTGTGTTGCACATTCTGTATTCCTAGTTTTAAATATTTTTCTCAAACAAATAAACAAAAAGATTGAGATTATTTAGATAAATAAAAGTACTTGATGTTCAAAGGCACACGTTGTAACAGTTCATAATAGGAAAGCGCCCTTAGCGGCATAGGATAACATTTCCTAGGTAAATCTTAATTCTTATGATGAGCCCTACTTCCCCTAGAAGTTACTCGCAACATTTACCGGACACCCTGTATAGAGAATGATACTTTTTTGGAACGAAAAATAAATAAAATTTTATGAGGTATGTAAATTTATTATGTCGTTTAAAATATACAATCAGCATGCAGATATAAGATAATTAATTGGCCATAAAATCTTACCACGCAAAAGTTCAAATTACCGAATCATCCAATAAAAGATATAGAAATATTCTTTCGACTTACACTAAATAGATAGAAAGCCAATTAATTGCTGCTTAGGAACTGGGAGAGAAAAAGTTAAAAAAAATATTCCTCCCATAGAGGCAGTACGTGGTAGGGCCGATCGATTATTATCACAATTGCCAAGCATAATGTGCCAATTATTTTGCTCATATCACTGTTCTGTGGTTATGTAGAGAAAATTTTTTACTCTTTCTTTTCATCGTTCCGAACTCATATTCCTTTGTGATTGGAAATGATTGGAGTCTTACGTATTTATTTCATTTTAAATGGAACGCAAAAAAGGAGAGTTCAATCCGTTAATAGTTAATAAAAAGTAAATTTTGTCGTACCAAATCGAAAAATATATTTTTTTAAGATTACCCTCCTAAAACTGTTTTATTTCTTTGTAAAAAAGATTTAAGAAACTCACAGTTTTAAGAATCGTTAATAAAATCCTGAAAGTTAGAAAAATTAAAAATTATACGACATTACAAGGAAAAGTTATTCTAGCACTTATATTAAGTAAGCCATTTTGTGTATGCACTTAAATTTTTAATATATACAACTAACTAACACTTTTATCCCCTTGAGATGTAAAATAACCTTTAAAGCGGAATAGAAAAATACAAACATTATTATTCAAACGTGCTCTGCTGTCAATGATAAAATTGAAAAGAAATAAAAACTAGTAAATATTTTACTTCGAGTTAATTCCAAAAAAAGAAATATAATTTTGAGCTAATGATACTTTAGAAAGGGGCGCTAATCATAGCGGAACGAAATACATTAGTTTCAGTTTTTAATACCTCGCACGCTTGATAAAGAAAACTGATACTAACTGCATGTAAAAAAATTACAAACTTATAATTTTGTAACATTAAAAACATATTACAGTTATAATAGTATATGAAATTTGAATAGTATAATAATTTGAAAACTTAAAGTATTTCAGTCAACTTCAATTAAGATTTAAAATACGATATATATGGTTAAATTCAGCACCATAGATAAATTTAGCACCATGCAAGTAATTTGAACAATATTTCAGTTCAACGTTCTCTAGTTTTTAAACAGAATAAAATTTAATACATTTAACTAGAAAAAAAATTTATACATATATTGAAAATTTGTGAGGTTAATATTTCGCGCGATCTATTTTTGATAGAAGGAAATTTTATAAATTTTTATTAAAAGTTATCGTTAATATATATAGCATATATTGAATACATTTTTTAAAAAGAATCACTAGGTGGGGGGGTATTGATTTAGTACCTGTTTCGCAAATTTTCGAATTGATATTGAAATATTGTAAAATTTAGAAATATCAATTCATTTTCACGAATGAAAAATAAATTAACACTTATTAAAACGTATATATTAATTTATCATAACTCAAGTTACATTGATAACAGTACATAAAATAATTAATTTTGAACAGTTAATATTTCCTTTCTTGAAAACAAGGAACTTGATCTAGATCAAAAAAACAATGTATACAACCCTAAATGAAGAATGGTAGCATTTTAGTTTTGAAATATGGAACCTGTTTCTAGTGACGAATTTTTTTAATTGAATAATTTTTCAATATAATATTCACGACTAATATTCATTTAATGAGTTATATATTAATATATATTAATTTATCATAACTCAAGTTACATTGATAACAGTACATAAAATAATTAATTTTGAACAGTTAATATTTCCTTTCTTGAAAACAAGGAACTTGATCTAGATCAAAAAAACAATGTATACAACCCTAAATGAAGAATGGTAGCATTTTAGTTTTGAAATATGGAACCTGTTTCTAGTGACGAATTTTTTGAATTGAATAATTTTTCAATATAATATTCACGACTAATATTCATTTAATGAGTTATATATTAATATATATTAATTTATCATAACTCAAGTTACATTGATAACAGTACATAAAATAATTAATTTTGAACAGTTAATATTTCCTTTCTTGAAAACAAGGAACTTGATCTAGATCAAAAAAACAATGTATACAACCCTAAATGAAGAATGGTAGCATTTTAGTTTTGAAATATGGAACCTGTTTCTAGTGACGAATTTTTTGAATTGAATAATTTTTCAATATAATATTCACGACTAATATTCATTTAATGAGTTATATATTAATATATATTAATTTATCATAACTCAAGTTACATTGATAACAGTACATAAAATAATTAATTTTGAACAGTTAATATTTCCTTTCTTGAAAACAAGGAACTTGATCTAGATCAAAAAAACAATGCATACAACCCTAAATGAAGAATGGTAGCATTTTAGTTTTGAAATATGGAACCTGTTTCTAGTGACGAATTTTTTGAATTGAATAATTTTTCAATATAATATTCACGACTAATATTCATTTAATGAGTATTAGTCGTGCTGATACGCTTCTAAGATATAATTTTAAAAAAAGGCATGCTGGAAGAGTGGGTGGAATAAAGACCTCTCAAGGTCATTTGACTGTCTTACAGTTCTCCAAGTCCTGAAATTTATAACTGTATTTACAAAAAAGTCCTTAATCTTTAATAGTAAATGTTTCTTAAAAGCATAGTTATTGTTTTGTTTATTTAAGTTCATCTTTTGCATGTCATTTATTTTAATTTTAATTCTTTTTTTTTTTAAATAACTTAATATCGACTTAAAATTTTTATTTTTTAAAGCGAAATTAAAATTTTTTAAAACTGATTTAAATATTTAAAAATTGCAAAGGCGTTATACAAAAATTTCTGATTATGAACTTCGTTAACCACATTAAAAATAATAAAAATTTCTTATAGCAATAGCAGTTAGTTAAAGGATATACCAACGTCAAATTTTTTTTATACTATTAAGGCCATTCGCAAATATTTTTATAAAACATTAATGAACGAGAAAGTGCATATTAAGTGCATATGGATGGAATATGTATTTCGAATACTTCTTATACTGATGGAGAAGATAAGTTCTTTAATTTTCATCCGATTTCATTGCAAATTCAGTAATGTATAGACTAAATGTGTAGTTTCTGATGCATGTAGGATTATTCGATTGCAAATATATTTTTTAATTAGTTAATTAGTTATATAAGATTATAAATGCATTGTTGTTTTGTTATACATCCCACTATTCATTTAAACAGCTTAACAACTGTTAAGAAATAAAAATAAATTTACATGTTTTGAACTATGCTTTGAACTATGTCTTGTGATTATGCTAAAGTTTCTGATTATGAGCTTCATAAATCATATTTTTAATATTAAAAATTGCAATATAAAAACTCACAAATTTATTTGAACTTAATTGAACGTGGAACATTTTTATAATAAAAATATAAGATTAAATAATCTTCAGATGTTTTAAAACATCAGTTAGTGTTACGTTAAAAACTGAAGATAAAATATGTTTGATCCACATCAATTAATTTCTTTATCTCAATAAGAAAATCCTGTTTCTTAATTTGGACGTCGTAATATATAGCTCCATTAAAGTTACAAAGCACGTGTTCTTTCTTGCCTCATTGGATAGAAACACCGCCCAAGACATTACTATCATGTCATTGAAGGAACTAATAAAAATTTCATGAGCAATTAGACTGCATCAATTAGACTGACCTTTAACCCTAATCAACTTAAAAAGCTTTTAGACTATACGCTCGTTGTAATGGCATTTGTTTTTAAATATCACCAGTAGAATTTTATGTCACTAATATATACAATAAATATATATAGAAAATAAAAAAGTAATCGCGTCTTATTATATTTATTCATGATTATAAAACTCCCCCAAGGTATATGTATTCTTTTGAAGTAATGGGATTGTATAATTGGAAAAGCGTTTTTTCTTAAAGGTTACATGGGTTTCGAAAGGTAAAAAAGAGTGATTTTCTTAAATTTATTTTTAATGTATTATAAAAATGATATATGTAATTAAAATTTTAATAATAACAATAATCGGATAATGTTTTATGCACGTTACACTCAAAAAAAAATTCTGGTAAAATTATCGACTGTATGGTAATGACATTTTTGGTATGAAAAAAAAAGTAATTCTGGTTATAGAAACCAAAATATATGGCATTCACGCCATTCATTTGGTAGTTTTCCATTCATATGGTAACCGTTTTTCGGAAATTCTGGTTTTAAAAATTATAATTCTTATTAGCACACATTAATAAAAATTCAAAACTGAAAAGAAAAATTAACCGAATAAAAACTTTTTATGCCATGCTTTAAGGTATCTTGATAAAATTACTAAATTTTTTTCACCAAAATTTATCACATATTAAAAAACCATTTAGTATTAAATTTACATACATCATTACGAAAGTGCTTCGGTAAAAGCTAGAGTAGAGTATCTTACCATATTTTGGTAGTTCATAGTCAAATTTACCATATTCTGGAAGATTTGGCCATATTTTTGTCTTTAAGTGTATATCCAAACATCTTGAAAGTTTCGACGATCACAATTGAATTTCAGAGAACCCTTAGAAAAATCATTCCCGCTGTAGTTAAAGCTCAACCTTCTTAAAAATTAAGCCCCCGATGTTACTGAATCTATGCATATTTTTTATGAATAGGATTTAATAAATATTGAACGAAGTATTTGAAATATTTATTCTCGACTTAGTTACATGCAAAATATTAAAATGTTTCGGTACAAAATTTAGACATTCATTGCTTTGTGATATAAATTGCACTCAAAGAAAAAAAATATCCTTGGTCAAAAATGTTTATAAATATGTATGTAGCAATAAAGGAAACGAAGGAAATAAAAATAAAAATATGACAACCGAAGCCGACGTCTTCAGAGGGTACCGGCCCGGTAGCCATAAAACAAAACCTTTTCTATTGAGAGAGAGGCAAATGCCTAAATAAACTCCCTCAGTACCCCGAAGGTTTTGCATAGAAGACCAGGAAAGAACATGAAATCTATAAATGTATATTTAGCATAAGTTCTATTCACAAAAAGTGTGTAAAATTTCAATTAGAGCGGTTCATGAGCTTTAAAGAAATCGTGTCCCTTGTTTTCGAAAGTTGAGTTTAAGAAACTCTCATTTTTCTATTTTTTCTCCTAAGCTCAATGGGACGAGTTTAAAAAGGCTATTTCTTAGAATTGCGAAAGACTTTATTCAGATCAGGAAAATTAAATTAAGGAAAATCTCGAAAATTAATCAGGAATGTTAAGAAAGATCAGGAAAATTAAATTAACTTGCTGTATTACTAGAAAAAGAAATCATAAACGGGGTGGATGTTTAGAAATTTTTAAACCCTAAAAATAATTTTTTTAATTGTCATAAAAAACTTAAGATTTCCTTTCTCAATAAAATTTATTTTTCAAATCAGCGTTAAAATGCTTTATAGCCTAAGAACGATTTCTGTTAATTAATCTGTAATATAAATATGGAATGTGGATTATTTTAGTAAAAAAAATTTATTTAATTTAAACTTTTATTTTAAATGAAACATATTTCACTCGTAATGATTATCGCTGTTCAGCAATGTTTTCGGTAAAACATGAGGAAGCTAATTAGAAACATAAATAGTAAAAAACATTTCAAGGCTTCAAGAGTTCTTTTTTTTTAGATTAAAAAGATGTTTGAAATTTTACTTATTTTATTTCAAAACTTTTCTTGATAATTTGTAAAAATAAATTTTGTTACAAATATAAAAAACAACTGCCGCTGCTCAGCGAATTCGATCTTGATTTAAGGGTAATACCAACGTCAATTTTTCTATACTATGAAGGCCATATACAAATAATTTTATAAAACATTAATGAACGAGAAAGATGACTGCGCATATTATATTAAGTATATATGGATGGAATATGTATTTCGAATACTTCTTCTTATACTTCTTATTATGTGTATATGGATGGAATATGTATTTCGAATACTTCTTCTTATACTGATGGCTAAGATAACTTCTTTAATTTTCATCCGATTTCATTGCAAATTCAGTAATGTATAGACTAAATATGTAGTTTCTGATGCATGTGGGATTATTCGATTGCAAATATATTTTTTAATTAGTTAAATGATAAACACTTGGCAATCAATATGCCCTTATTTGTGCTTGATCAATTTGCTCTTTTGTTAAAAATGACAGATGGATTGAGCAGCGTAAATTACCCCAAAATATACATGTTGTTAAATATTTAAATAACTAGCTGTCATGCCCTTTGTTTGAAAATGATTTCAGAGAAAAGTTCATATAAGCATTTAGTTTAACGGAATAAATTTTAAATGATATAAAACATAGCTTTTAAACTGCAAAATGATTCAAAAATAAATGCATATGTTTTTAAACTTTTGTATGATGACTAAGTTAGAGGCAATTTTGGCGTCTGATTGGTAAAATAATAAATCAGTCCCTCCAACAACCAGCTTGTTAGCCATGGGGTCATTAAATATAACCATTGTTCATGTAGGTACTAAAATAAAAAATTAACCTTACTTTATATTTAAAGAAACCAATTAATGTTTGAAGAAAAACAGACAGTAGTTCGCAGAAAAGAAAAAAAAAGAAAAAATATTTTCTCTTTAAGGAAGAAATACATTTTTTTTAAAGAACAAAGCGAATGAAACTTGTTTGTCATCGAGACTATAAATTTAGCAATTGTACTTTATTTATTTTCATTAAATGCCTCCTCACTTCAGACAACAAAGAAGTTGATAAGAAAAACAAATAAACAGAATATTTATTATCAAAACGTCCAACCCCAACTTAATTGGCCTGGAACAAAAATGCTTGGCGAGTGCACAAATCCATCAGAATAACTTGACATAACATATGGCCACATCAGTCTACAAGGTGATGACAGAATATTCTCGTCAGCTACCACTACTACATTTTTTGAAGTTTTGGGGCATGTCTTTTATCGTCAGTGCTTGTCAGAAGCCAACTTTTAAAAGTTTTGAGATTAACATTTCGAATAGTCGCGTTCTTATAATTGTTGAGAAAGCGGCTTTTTAAATAACAGTTTTCAAATTTTAAATGTAAAATACATGTGCCAAAACAAAACGATTGCTCTCAGAAAACGCCCTACCGAGTTTTAAACAAATGTTTTAATAGCTTTTTAATAAGTACATAGTAAAAAATTAACGGTAAAAAGACCAGCACTCAGAGTGCGGGTACTTTTTACTGTTAAATCCATTTTTTACCATAAATTTTGCAGAACAAAACTCTTATATACATAATTTTTACAGTATTATTTACAGTAAAATTACTGAACCACTGTTATTAAATAAATATAACTGTGAAAATTACGGTATGAAATTTTACGATAAAAATGTATTTTATGGAAAAATGGATTTTACGGATGCTGTACCCTGGGTTACAGTACTTAACACCTTAATTTTTTATAGTATGGATGAATAATTGAGAAAATGTGAGTGTGTGATATTCTGGATTGGATAATTTTAGATTTTACAAAATGTTAACAATCAATAATCGTGACGTTTTGGCCAGGATATATTTATGAGAAAACATGAAAAATAATAAATTGATACTATTTGTATTCAACTGAATAATAGTTTAAATATGTTTCCTCTTTAACTGTTATACTATTAAAACTAGTGATTAATTGTCCGAATTCGAGCACCTTGTAAAATTTCTAAACAGCTCGAAATGACTTTAATTCACGAGAATTTCCAGGACAATTAACAAATTCTAAATATGAAACTCAAGAGCCATGATGCATGAGGCTCAGGCAATAAATGCTGATTTATTCGAATAAGTTACAGGAACGGATATTCGTGGTTTTGCTTGAATAATCTAAGAGGTTCGAGTCTCTTGACTGGTTTAATTAATAACTTGATAGCAGAGTATACATTATTATAAATAGCTCAATACTATAATGAAACATATTTACTCGTTAAGTACTATTTTAATTAATAACCTGTCAGAAAAAATTTAAGTTTTAAACATACCAATGAATATATTTTTGAACTCATAATTTTTCTAAATTTCCTAAAGTCTGAATATCCGGTATCTGAATCTATCCGTTATAAAAAGCCTCTGGTACACTTATAATAAGACATTCGTTGCATGAATCGGATCGTTGTTATAAAGTTGCATATTTAGAGTTGTTATATGAATCGGAGCATTGTTAAAAAGCTGTGAGTTTAAGAGTCGTATATTCGCTGTGTAAATCACTCAACAAAAATAATTTATTTTATTTCATTCGAAAAAATCGCTTGTGACATAACATAGACTTGAAAAATACCACAAGGACAGAATAACACGCACTGCAATATATATTAATGTAATACAATATATAATATACGATACATCAATATTTTATTTATAAAGATATTGAAAAAAATAAAAAAAATGTCATTGACCTTCATGATAGCTTAAAGACATTTTCCTAAAAAAAATAATATGGTGCTGCCATTCCAGTTAATTCATTTCAAATGCCTTCTGTTATTTTTATTATATACATAAATGATTATGATACATGATATCTCGAATCCTTCATAACACAGTATGTGATACAAAAAAATACACGAGTTGAACGTTAAACGAACACGTTCGTTAGATGGCGAACATTTTTCATTCATTTCTTTTTCGTTCAGATATATCCTTGTTATGACAACCACTTTTATAACAACTTATCATCTATCATTTTTAACAATATTTCAAAAAGATTCGTTCCTCATTGATTTCTATGAAAACAATTTTTTTAAGAAAAGATGTCTCATGCGCAGACATTAAAACAGAATTTCAGGATGTATCTTCCGCAGAAAACAATAGTTGTCTGAATTTGTTATCAAAAATAAATATAATAAAAAGCCATAAATTCAACCTCGCGCAGTGAATACTGATTTTAAAAAGTGAGTTTTAACATTGAATAAACTATTTTTGTACATTGCTGATTACGCCGACCGGCCTGTGTAGGGGTTAGGGAACTGCCCTTGCATCAGAAAGGTTCTGGGTTCGAATCCCGGGAGAGGCATGGATGTTCTGTCCTTCTCTGTACTATCTGTCCTAACTGTGGCAGCAACGTTGGCCCACCTAATATGCTGCCCCTGAAAGCGAGGCCAACAAAATTGCCCTGTAAATGCTTGACGTAAAATGTTAACACAGGTGGGCATTGGAAGAAAAAAAAAACATTGTTGATTACATTTCACTTTCTTACTAATCTTTATAAAATGCATTTTATCCCAAAGTAATAAAATTATCTGTTCTTAAAAAGTGCGATTTGAAATCACTGCTTTTATGCTTTAAATATAAAAAAAATCGTCTTTATAATTATAAAATATAATTAACAGAAAAACTATTCTTAACTGAATAATTCATTAAAAATTTCAATGCAGTTCCTAACTTTCAATTATATATCTTTTATTTTTGAGAAAAGAACGTATCAAGAATCTGAAACAAAACACAAATAAAAGAGATGGTTTCAAAAAATCTAAAAAAAAAATTTCAGCATTTTTCCAACTGTATAATAACACACACTGAGAAAAAAGTATCATCAAATGTACCAGAATATGGTAAAATGGTAGAATATGGTACAGTGTTTCTTGCACTATGAGAACATCCAAAAGCTCGGTAATTTTTACCGAAGCTCTTTGTTAATGATTTCGGTAAAATTAAAATTAAAACATAGTTTTATGGTATGTGACAAAATTTGGTAAATGGGATAAAATTTGGTAGCTTTTACCTTAGAGCATGGCATAAAAACAATTTATTTGGTTAAATTTACTTCTCAAGTTTGTATTTTTTACTAAATGTGTGGTAATAAGAACTATATCTATATAAGAACTATAGAAATTTTTCGATTTTAATACTGTATATTTTGGCTCTTAATATCAGCACTATGTATTTTTTAAACTAGAAATGTCTTTACATACAACACGGTAATTTTACTAGAATTTTTTTCTTCGTGCTCAGTTTTCACAAAAAAATTCCCACGTATTTGTTCAAAACTCACATAAAAATTAGAAAACGGTGTACAAAAATTTTTATTTTTTATTTTTATTTTATAGCATTAGCCTCAAATTTAAAAAAAACCATTAAATGTAAGGAATATTACATAATTTTAAATGTAAGGTTAATTTTAAATGTAATATTAATATTAAAAGTAAGGTATTAATCAAAGGTGATTAGAGGTGTTCGCTTTTCTTCTGCCCACTGAAAATAAATAAGCTTTCTCATCAAAAAAACATTAAAAACCGAGGGTTAACTTATAAGTTATTCTAATTTAAACTATTCTAAACACAAACATTAGGAGAAGGCAAGAGTCCAGGAGTTTTGTGAAGCCTCCTCATGATAGATTTCTTCAAGTAATTGAGATGGATTAAATTTCTTTTACTTTACTTAAGGTTGTAAATAAAATTTATTTCACAGTTAGGATGTAAGCTGTTGACGCATTCTTTCTTTTTGACACGATGTGTGAGACATCACATTTAATTAACATTATAAATTACGTTAATTTATTTTTATTTTGATGTCCAAAAAAATATATATTACATGATTTATCAGTTTATTCTTCAAATTGAGCATACTATATTACACCGAAAAATAATTACACACTATTTCAGTCTCAAAAAAATTAAAACGAAAATTACGAGAAATATTAATCATGACTTTGTTTATCTCATATAAATAGGGGGGGGGGATACTGGCGTAAAAAAAAAGAATTGATAAATTTACCCGTAATTTAATTCATCTTTTCGTTAATGCACTTTCTAATTTTTTAAACAATGTTAACTGTGTTTCAAGCGAGAGAAATGTATATTTTTCTTTTTTATAGTTGTTATTTTTATAGTTGTTATTTTTATAATTGTATAATTTTAAAAGTATCTATGAAATAATTTCACTTTCTAATCGTTTTGCTTGAAAAATAAAATTTTAGTATTATTGTTCTTTTATTAACAAATATAAGGAAATAACTGAGTAACGAAAATTAAATAACTTAATTTCAATATACAATTTAATGTCAAAAAATAACTTTAAAAAGCTATTATAGTCAGTTGCTTTTTATTCTTTACATTTAAAATTATAAGAAGAAAATTTATTAGCATATGTTACAAGAAAAACCGAGATGTCGCATTATAAAAAATATTGCACTGAAATATTATGCATAGTTTCATAGTTTTTAATTGTTTTTTATATAAATAAAATGTATACAATAGTAGAAAATTCTTTACAAAATAACAATCTTCAATTTTTAGAAATAAAAATATAAGGCTAAAAATAACGTAGTGAAAATTAAAAACTTAAAAATAAAAGGCTTTAATGGTAGCAGATGCTTCAATAATAAATAAATTGAAAGTAAATTACCATTTTTATAAGAACATAATGGCAGTAAATTATTTGAATATACAATATAAGACACAAAATATTATGCATAATTTTTGAATCTTTAATAATTAATTTTTTCTTAATAAATAATTTTAAATTTGTCAGGAACTTTTAAAGGAAAACAAAATAAATTTTATAATTGTTATTGTTATTTTTTTCTCAATAATTAAAATAAAAAGAAAAATTGATTGACTAAAGTTACAAACTAAAGCAGACCATAATGCACAGATTATTTATCATTTAATTTTAACAGATTACCAAAAGTTGAAGATATTAAACATCTTTTTCAATATACAATGTAGTTTACAAAAACATTACACATAATGCTTAAAGCTTTTATAATTAGTTCAGATTTTTAAGAAAAATAGGAATTTATAATTATTAATATTTATATTTAAAATGAAAAAATTGATTTCCAAAAATCAAAAACTAAGGAGAACACATTTTAGAGGGATATTTAATATAGTTTCATAATTATTTGTGTCTTACTAACTGAATAAGAGAAAAATAGGAAAGTTAATTGTACAAAATTTAACATATAAAATATTAAGATATTTAATCTGTAGCTATAAAATAATACTTTAAGAACTAAGTGCCTAAAACTATGAACTAAGTCATACAACACATTCACAGAAGTTTCGTGTATAATTTATTTCATTTATAATTAACTGTATTTTTTAAAATTAGATATTTTTAGTTGTACAAATATTTTGCTATAGGAACTATAGTTAGACGTAACTAAAGTTTACTATAGTTTTGCTATAGTTAGACAAGCCAATTGCACAGATTCTATTTAAAAATTAATAGAATATTCAAGAGGAAATGGTATATTTTTAACTATAAAATTTCATATAAAATAACAAGATAAGAACTAAAAAGCTAAAATCAAAAAGAAGAAAAAAAACTTAAATGGTAGCAGATGATTTTGTTATGCTTCCAAAATTCCTCTGACTTAATTTTTTTCGTTAGATTACGATTCTCTCACCGAGCAAATGCAACTCGCATAAAGCTGTCTCCGATTTGACAAGAAAAATCTGCAGCAGTTTAAAGGGATTTGGACTCGAAATAACTTATCCTATCTTGAACCTCAAAAACCTATTCTCAAAAGGGACAGTGCTTTATGTTCCAAAAATATTCTACGACAACAGACAAGAGCAAGGCACTTATGTCTAAAAGAAGTTTTTTTTCCCTACTTTTTGATCGATTATTTCGCTTGAATACCTCAGCCCCAAAACAAACATTGTCAACTGTTTCTTTAGTTTCATTTCTAAGCATCTGAGCTATTTGTTTTATGACTATTATGTGACTAAAAAAATAATATCTTATGCAGAGAGGTTTTAAAAAGAATCTCGTTTTTGCGCGATCTAATAATAATTTTTTTTGCCAGTAAAATGTTTTGAGCACTACTAATTACCAATACTAAAAAGCAAAAAAATACAATTTCTAACTAAAAAAACCTATTGCTGAGATCCTTATATTAAATGAACATTAGTTAAGTCTTCAAGCATAAGTGGGAATTTTAAAATCACAAAATCAGTTATTTTAGGTTGCTTTTCTACATAAATATATTCTACAAAAACATGTGTGATTAAATGTCAAACAAAAATAAATATTATAACTATTATCTAATATTTTATCATTTTCAAAGAAGATAAATTGATTCTTGTATTATGATGATTTATAAAACAAACATTTCTACAAACAATTTTTTTTCTCAATTAAATGTAAAGATGAAATAAAAGGGAAGCACAAAAATGAATTAAAAACACATAATTCTTAAAGAAAAAAGTATCTGTAATTAATCAGAGTAATAGCAAAACATTATAAGAAAAGGAAGCTTAATAGCATAGTACAACCATTTGTAAAACAATACAACGCAGAGTTTCTGCAACCTTAGTAAAAATTAAAATTGGTTTCCTTTCAAGATTAATCATAGCATCGTGTAACCAAGTTCAAGAAATACGATAATCGGCTTTCACTTACGACCATATTAAGAGTGACTGAAAAAATATCATAATATAATTATAGTATGATCACATGCTTTAACTTATTACCATATTAAAGGTTATAGTAAATATAATAAAATTATAGTACTATAATATGCTTCAACTTATAGCACCATTTCAAAGGTAACGGGAATTTTTTATAATATAATTATAGTACGATTATTTGCTTCAACTTATATATATATACAAATATAGAATAATTATTGTGCAATAATGTGCTTCATCGTAGAACCATATTGAAGGTAACAACAATTTTATTATAATATAACTAGGAGGCTTCGCCCCCTGCTCGCTGGCGCTTGCCAACCCCCGGAACTGCTTTCGCAGTTCATTTCGGATTGCTTCGCAATCCAATGCTCGCTCATTGGAAACGTTCTTAACGTCTAGCTTTTGTATACTTTATAGAGAGAATTTCTTTAAAAACACAATTGTTAATTTGGGCATTTGGCGATGCAACACTTATAGAATTGAAAGATTTGTTACGTCAAGCGCTCAGGTATCATAATTTTGATCTAGTTGCGCTTCTATGTCATTTTGTTCATGTTGCTAAGTTAACTTTCAAAAATTCTATGGCTGGCAACAACATTTTTATTTTTTAAGTTGTTTATTTTAATTTTTGCCGCAGCTGAATTGAACAACCTGATAATGCTCACTCTGGTTATTGTTTCCGTTTTTAAAAGCGCTATATGTTGAGCCAACCCAGCTAGATTTGGCATGTGGCATTTTTAGATGCAATCATTGGTCGATTTTCTAACGTTGCCATTCGGGGAGTTGTAATGAGGCTTTTTTTGAGTGCCGTGTAAGAGAAATATATATATAGATTACATTACGATAATATTCTTCATCTTAGTACCATATTGAAAGTTACAGAATATAAATTATAAAATAATTATATTTCAACATGACTCTATTATATTTCAAATTATATTTCTTCAATATAATTTATAAACGATTTTAGTTCTTTTTATCATGCAATATTTTGCCTACAGATTGTGTAAAAAAATTTTAAAATAACGTACTTTCCCTAAAATTGTTTTAAAAATAAAGTCTCCCTTTGAAAAAAAAAATATTAATTAACTTACTGATTCACTACATTATAAAATTAAATTATTTCAAACACATTTATTTTAAATTTTTTAGAAGATCTCGTAAATATTTATTACTTTAATGAATACTGAATAATGATGTCATAAATGTTTAAAAATAAAACCAACTTTCTATTTTATTTCGATTAAAAATTATGCTACATTCATAAATGTTTAAAACTAGTTTTAGTAAATAAAAATTACTACATATGTAAGGTATTATTATAATAATTAAAAACTGTGGTGCATGTGAAATTAAAAATTAATCATTATTAAGTTTTCGTAGCTGGGAAATAAGTGGAATGAATAACATTTTGCGATAAAAAAAATTGCTTCTACAAAAAAAAATATTTATGTAACTCATTTTCTACATTTTCTAAGAAATATTTCTGTATAACATATACTTTCTGTCGCGTATTAATAACAAATAAAATTATATAAAAAAGATTTTCGTAAATGTCATTAAAATTTTGTTCCAAATTCTAGCAAACTAATTAAAAATTTCAATTACCTATTTGAAATTCATATAAAAATAAATTAGTGCTGAATTGTGACGCAGAAAAAGTAAGTGTAACATTAAACTTTAACACAATTTTAAAACAAATTAATAATTATAATATTTTCTGAAATCTAAAAAACGTCTAACTAATTATGACATCTATCATCTATAAACTACTGAAATCATAGGATTATTATTTTTTTTAATTTTGTTCAAAAAATAAAATGAACTTTCGAATTTTAAAATATATTTAAAAAAAACACTTCTAAATTTTTTGGGAAATAACTTCTGATTGTGATGAATAAATTTCAACATTTAAATTCGATAGAGAAAATATGATCGCATGTAATGATACAAATATTTACGAGTTTTGATTTAAATTAAAAGACTAACAAGTTATCGGTTTTAAATTTAAACTATTTGTTAAAATAATACCTTTTACTGGATGATTTTTATTTTGTTCTTCATATGTTAAATACTATTTGTAAGTTTTAGAGCATTTATAAAATTAGAAATAAAAGCCTTATATTTCACAATGTGAGTTACGTTAGATTTAAATATGTTTAGCTGTGTTTACTAAACAAGAACTGCTTATTTTTCTTTTAACGAAATTACAAAATGTTCTACAATAATGAACAAGCTTTTAAAATGATATTCTTTAAACTTTAAATTTTCTTAAATCCATTATTCCTTAGAAACATAATTACACGTTTAAAGGTACGTTCATTCAAATTAAAAAAAATTTTATTGACGAAGTGCTTATAAATTACACAAAATGTGTTTATTCTAAATGAATTTTAGTTATCAATCACTCAATCATTTATTATAAATCATATTTTGTACTAATTTTTTTCAAGAGTAGGATTTCAGCAATTTAATTTTGTATTTGTAATTTATAATATGAATACTCGTTTTTTTTTATTTTATTGTACACGTATTTTCATTTACTACGCAAATATTCAAAACATTTTGCGTGAAAAAAAGTAAATAAGTTTTACATTATTAATTTGCACAATACAAATTAAACTGGCAATTTTGTGTACAATTTGGAATATGTCAATTTGAAATCAAATAATAAAAAAAAAATTATAGATTTAGTTGTAAAAATTTTAATATTTAAGTTTCATGCTGATATTTTTAAAAAAAGAAAAAAAAAACTTCGATAAAGGTTTAGTTAATGACTAAAAATGATCATGAATGAATTTTTCAATGAAAATAAGAACTAACTTAAAATGAACAGATAATCATTTTCTTTGATGCCACAAATAAGAAAGTTTTCAATGCAATATATATATATATATATATATATATATATATATATATATATATATTAATTTTTTAAGCACAGTTCTTGTTTAAAACCTATCGATATGTTAAACAAAATACAAATATCCCCAACTGTAAAAATGGAAAATTTGATTTTCATCTGCGAATTTTAAAAGGTACTAATTTGCACCAAATATTTCAATAAATAAATATATTTTACTAACTATTATTATTCCCATATCAATGCATGCTAGAAAAATATTTCTATGACGATTAATATAATACTTATAAAATAAATTGATGTATATTTTACTAAAGTTCTCAAATTTTTAAGCATATTCATTATTTAATTCCTTTCTCTCAAGCCGAAAAGATGAAAAATTGCATCCATCAATTTAAAATAATAAGATTTAGCACAATGGAATTATAAATTTGAAAAAATTTATGATTATGAACTTTTAATTGTCAAATTTTGAAAAAATGAGTTTATAGAAAATTCTAATGAAGCAAAAATTCAATCACTGTTAAAGAGCGATATCGTATCCAACAATAGTTATCAAATAGCTTTATTTCATCAATAATTTTAATCTTCTGGGATAAATATTACGTTTGAAAAATTAAACAGAAATAATATGTTTTCGTGTGTTTTTTAATACTAAGAAAACGTGTTGTAATAATGTATGACATATGCCGCATATATATATAATTTTTATCGTTATTGTTGTGCTTGTATTACTTTTCCAAACTATGCCTAAATAATGTCTTAAAATTGCTCAAATATTAAAATATAAGATAAATAATGGTAAATTAAAAGATAAACGTATCACACAAGAATAAAATCCTCGAAAAAGTTTCCAATGAGTGCAAGAGATATCAAAGATTTCTTTAGAAAATTTATTGCTTACACTTCTGTTATCTTTTAGCGTCAAAACGCATTCAAGTAGATATCGTGACTATAATAATAATTATGCTTCATAACAATAAGTATTAATGTGTTTATTAAAATGAGAAAGTTAAAGAAAAAATAATAAATTCGAGAACATTTAATATCGAAATTAAAATAAAATAGTTAAGAGGGGAAGAAACCTGAAACACATGAAAAGCTTATAAAGTTAAAAAAAATGTTCTCCCTAAAATGTTAATTTAGATTTTTAAATATAAAGCTGATGTTCCCGTAGCATTTTTACAGGGATCTGTCCAGACATTTTGTGAAAGGTCCGTTTTTCGTGAAATTGTGAAAAAATCAATCTCATTCTTTCAAGCAGGGTCCTTTTTTATGAATTTGTGCAAATAGGGTCCGGTTATTGCAAAAAACTTTTTCAATGAGTTTTTAAATTCTAAATAGATACAAGATTATGCTCGGAACTGTAAAATTATAATAAAAAAATTTCATTTTCAAAAATAAACGGCAATTGCTGCTTCTAAATTAGAGATGCAACATGCAAATATTTGGTATTTAGCCCATACTGCTGAACGCAGAATATTCGTTTCGGACGAATGATGGAAGAATCGTCTGCCGAAGACAAAACTAAATTCGTTTACATCCATCTTTCTTGTTTTCTGCCCTGCGAAGGGTTTATTCGATTAACAAAACAATAATGAAGATAAACAAATTTGTGAAGGATCCGATTAAAAGAAAAATCATTTTGTGAAGGATCTGTTTTTATGAAAAGATATTTTGTGAAGGGTACGTTAACGGACCTAAATTTCTTCTAAACAGATCCCTGTTTTATAAGAGATAATTTCACTTACAAACTAACTCCTTAAGCTTAATTATTTATAAAGATGTAGGGCAGTATATATGTAGTCCGAGAACAAATTGTAGCTGGTTATAAGAAAATGATTTTGAGAAAAGGATTATGAGAAACTGATTTTGAGAAAAGGATTATGAGAAACTGATTTTGAGAAAACGATTATGAGAAACTGATTTTGAGAAAACGATTATGAGAATCTGATTTTGAGAAAATGATTATGAAAAACTGATTTTGAGAAGACGATTATGAGAAACTGATTCATAGCTGGTGTCGATATGATAATTTATATTTACGTTAAAGGCAGGCAAAATAAATAAATAAATAAAAATATAAAAAAAAGGAATAATTCAAAAAACACAAAAATTGAATGAGCAGTGAGCAAAATAATAAACAGAACACTTAAATAACTTTTGATCTAGTTTTCTCTTACGAAAAGTGCTATTTTATTGGTTTTTGACGTTAAATTTAAGTAGCCGCGATGGCTCAGGGGATAGAGCGTTCATTCCTAAGCTTCCCCTACGTCCCTAAACTAATTAGGTACGCTAAAAGTGATGAAATGAATTAGATAATTTGAAATTTATTTTATTATTTTTTAGAGTGCATGTTTTTTTTTATTTTATTGAAAATTAGATATGCTTGAAAACAGCTTATTGTTGTTCATACACATTCTAAATCTAATTTTCTAAGTTCAAAATAACATTTCATTCCACTATGCTTTAAAACTAGTGAGGTATAAAACTGAAATATTTATTTGTCCACAAGGTGAAAAATATTCTGGTAGAATTACTGTGCTGTATGGTTAAAACAAAAAAAATCCTAATTCTAGTAATAAAACTAAAGTATGTATATAAACCATTCATTTGGTAATGTTTCCCTTTGTATGGTAACGGTTTACCGGAAATTCTGATTTTCAAAATTATAGTTCTTATTACCAAACATTTTGTACAAAAAAAAGGAAACCGAATAAATGGTTTTTATGCCCTGCTCTAAGAAATTTTCATAAAATGACCAAATTTTACCTCATTTACTTTATTGTATCACTTACTATAACACTATTTTATGGTTAATTTAAGAAAAATCATTGCCGAAGCATTCCGGAAAAACTACCCAACTTTTTGGAATCTTAATAGAGCCAAAAACAGGATAAATTTAACCAAATCCTAGTTTTGACCATACTTCTTTTCTCAGTGCGGGGATATATATATATATTTTTTTTTTTTTTGGAGACACTTATCCGGATTGAAAAATTCTATTAAATGTTGAGTAATCTGAAAATGAAATTACCTGTCGGACAATGGATTTGACGTAAGTATTGAGATGATTGACAGATGAAGGAGGATCAATCCTCATCCTCAGTTCCTCGAACCGGGATTCAAGAGTGAACAGTTTGTCCTCCACGTGGGATAACCGCAGACGGGACACACTCAACATAACCCAGGAGAGCGCACACAACAGCCAAAGCAAAAGAGTTCCCGTTTTTAAATACTCCCAACAGAAACGTACCACATTCGGTACCCTTTTACGCTTTACACCAAGTTCCGCGTCCGGTCCCTTGGACTGGACACATTCTGTCCGATCCCCCATCACGAGCTGTCGAGTCCGGTCAAGGGATCTTGGAGTGACAACAACTCATCGCGAAAGGAAACACAATCTGAGAAGTCCAAGACGACAGAGAAGAGCGAGAGGAAACAGTCAACAACTCCGATTCGGTCAAACTTTCACCAACATTCTGAGAAACCCGCCTCTCAATCTCAGTAAGCGTCGCGGTGAAACCCCGCGCTTTTTTTTTTCTGCCAGCATTCACTTTAAGCGCCATCTGTTTAAAGCAAGTTGAACTAACTGAAGGAGAAAGCTTTCCTGCCTTACATTTTCCTCAGATTTTATATTCCAGGGGTGGCCAAGCTCCTTGATAGTCGAGCCATTTTTCAAAATTTAAAATTTTTCGCGAGCCGCAATTAAATACGTATTTAAAAGGTTTTCAAAAACGGTATTAAATATTTTGGTTTTAAGGAAATTATATTTATTGAAAACATATAAATGAAGGTACAAAACATGTGTATTGAATTTAAATATTAATACAAAACATATTTAAACACATTTATTTTACTTCTCTTGATAATTCTTTAAGATTTGGTGAATAATTGGTGACAACACTTCTCAGTAATTCTTTGAGATATTACTGATCGGTGTTTGGATTTCACGAATTTTAAAGTGAAATAAAATGATTCACTTAAGTGCGTTGTTCCGAATCTTGAAATAATTCGACAAGTAGCCTTTTTTTAATTCCGGATACTTCGATTTTGGTACAAATTTCCAAAATTCAGTAATCGACGTCGACTTATATTTCAATTGTAGAGCTTGATCTTCTTGAATCTCTATTTATTCTAATTCTCCAGATACTTTTTGGGTCCTAATTATATTGGAAAAGGAAAACTTACCTTGAATTATGTTAATTTCAAATGGATTCCGAAAAAAATCAAGACACGATTTAAAATATTTCAAGTCTTAAAATCTATTTTGGAATTCCGTCAATACCCCTTCTAGCTTACTTTTTCTCAGAAAAAAGGAATAAATTATTGGTAGATCGTGTTAATCGGTCAGGAGTCGGACGATTACGCCACTGTTTATGTTAGTTCGCGCAGTTTTCGATGAGTCATCATTCTTGACTTGGGCGGAAGTGAAATTTGTTATAATGTTGCATTCATATATGTTGTCAGTAATTTAAAAAATCTTTTAACACAACCCAATGTTCAAACCGTATGTGTTTCAAAATGTCGACATTTTGAAACACATACGGTACGATAATAATTTTTAAAAATATAATAGCACAAAAATGAAAAGGGAAGTACATTTAACGAGAGCCACAAATAATCCTTCAAAGAGCCGCATGTGGCTCGCGAGCCGCAGTTTGGCCACCCCTGTTATATTCTCCCGAACGATGATCTCTTAGTGATGATTCAATTTAACCAAATATGCCAAGCGCATGGATCTCATTACTTGAAAATGCAATATTGCACTTCCAAAATATTTACCTGTTTATTAAAGTATTCATACCTTCAGTTTTCGATATCATCATTAATTATCATTTATTTGGGAATAGAAAAAGGTGACACTGCTTCACTGATTTATATTTTCATCTTATTATATATTCACAGGAACGATGAGCTCTTATTTATAATTCAATTGAACGTAATATCTCAAACGCATGCGTGAAACTTAAGTGACCCATCACTTAAATATTAAAATTTTCAATTATTTATTCCTACTTTAAATTGTATGTATCGTTAATGTTATAAGTATCTTGGAATAGAAATTGGAGATGCTTTGTTACTTTACAAGTTTCACTCATTTTATATTCATCGGTACGATAAGGGTTTGTCTACGATTAAATTAGGTTGATCCAAAAATTGGGGGTGAATTTTGGGTTCTTTTATCTATCTGAAAGTGAAAGTGTTTATCTCTCGGATCGCATCTTAGGTACTTTGAAACCTTATATTGTACACATTATTTAAGCTTAATAGGTTATTTTGATCTAATGATCGGATTTTCACGTTTTAGAATCAATCTCAATAGCTCCAGAGGGTGACCGCAAATATTCTAAATAATAGGCGCAGACGATATTTTCAGTTATGAAATCAGACAAAAAAAACGTACTTTCTCTGAATAACATACCATTTTTTCAATGGATTCGGATTTCTGATCCTCAAAATGTAGGGGGTAGCCGCAATCTGGGAAATATGGTCCCAACAGTTTGGTCAGGAGAGAGCTCCAAAATTTGAACCACTAAACGTCAATTTTACTTTTTTCGTATTTCGATATATCTCAAAAACTTTCTCAGCGAATTCAATTTTTTTTTTTTTTTTTTTTACACACAAATATAAAATTTGTTTATCCAAAGATTTCCATGCGAAAAATAACTTTGAGTAAACATTTATTATTTTTTATTATTTTATTTAAGAATGGTAATTTTGAATTGTATATAATTCTTTGCACCATCTTAAGGAATGTAATTTTACGTGGCAAAATACAATATTTGAGTGAAATCGGTCGAATAGTAATTTTAAGCATCTGACTTTTTTGAAATTCAATTTCTCAAAAACTTTTCGACTATTTTCGCTCAAATTTTTCATTTTGCCATGTAAAATTACATTCGTTAAAGTGATGAAAAAGATTTTATGCATTGCAATGTTTTTTCGACTTTATTGAATAAAATAATAAAATCAAAAAATACTTAAAGTTATTTTCAGTGAAGTTTATTTATTATTGAATTATCTTTGATAAACGAGTTTTATAGTTGTGTGCAAAAATTTTTCAATTCGCTTAAAAAGTTCTTGAGTTCTTAAAAACTAACAATAAGAGGTCCAAACTTTGGTGCTCTCTCCAGACCAAACAATTGGGACCATATTTCTCAGATTGCGACTACCCTCTATATTTTGAGGGTCAAAATTCGAATCCGTCGAAGAAATGCATGTTTATTCAGAGAAACTACGTTTTTGTGTCTGATTTCTTAACTTGAAACATCGTCTGCTCTTCCTAATTAGCATATTTGAAGTCACCTCTTCGAGCCAATAACATTGAGTCCTAGAACGTGAAAATCCGATCATTAGATCAAAAGTTATTCAGAGTGGTCCGTTTTTTAGTGCACTGTACATTTATATACTTATTCAAAATGCTGGCATTTTTATTAGTTAACATAGTAATTTGTTTACCATAATTACATAATTTGTTTACCTTAATTACATAATTTGTTTACCATAATTAAATAATTTGTTTACCATAATTAAATAATTTGTTTACCATAATTACATAATTTGTTTACCATAATTACGTAATTTATTTACCATAATTACATAATTTGTTTACCATAATTACATAATTTGTTTACCATAATTACATAATTTGTTTACCTTAATTTAAAGTTTTTATAACGTTGTAAATATGAATAAATATTGTTTTATATGTAAACGATGATGAAATAAGTGTTTTTTTAATACTCCAATATGTATTTTACATTTTTTTTCATTTAACAATGACTGAAATTGGGAAACAATTAAATAATAAATATTATTACAATAAATAAATTTTTATATTATTTTTCAAGAATTCCCTACCATTCCCTCCAATTCCCTACCATTTTGTCATTATTTTCTT
The DNA here is from genome assembly GCA_949128135.1 of Parasteatoda lunata. Taxonomy (NCBI): domain Eukaryota; kingdom Metazoa; phylum Arthropoda; class Arachnida; order Araneae; family Theridiidae; genus Parasteatoda; species Parasteatoda lunata. Next base: position 77,922,743 of record OX421977.1, read on the forward strand.
CGTGATCATTTTTGTTTTAAATTAAATTTAAAGTGGAGGTGTTGTGTGAATGATTTAATATGCAAAATAGTTAGACTGAAAAAGAAGTAATAAATTTTATGTTTTATAAATAAGAGCAATATTAATTATAATGTATAAAATATCAAAACTGCATAACCCTGAAAAATTTATCTAAATTTTAAATTAATTGTTGAATTAAATTTTCATAATAATTTTGGTATAATTAGAACTTCGCGTATTTTAATTAATTTAACAACAGGAAAAATAATATTACTCAGTTTTTTCTCATTTTGATTTATTTATCTGTATTTTAAATTACTTCTTTAAAACTTTGCGGCACTATCAATCTGGTAAAACTATTTTATATAAAAGGTAAAAAGAAGTTCATGAAAAATATATATTTCTAGAATTAGAAATCAAATAAAAACTATCTAAATGTAGATCTGTTCAGTTAAAAAAACACTTCACGTGGATACAGACTTTGACTCTTTCATCACCCCAGGGCACGGTGAAAATTCTGGAAAATAACTTAAACTCTAAAATGGAAAACTTTGGATTTTCCTGAAAGAATGATGTTTTTAAGAACTAGGGCTTTGGTAAAATCAGTTTTTCTTCTATTCCAAAATAAATAAAAAATAGAATCAACAAGGAATAAACACAACAAAGTTATAAGAAAAAAAGAGGGATAAATAATGAAATATAAGACAAATTATAAATATTTGCCATTAAATTATTATTTTTTATTTCAATAGAATGACTTTATTTGTAACAATAAGAATTTTTTCTCAACCGAACTAATTTTATTTATATTTGACAAAATAAATTTAAACATTTTTAAGGGTACAGTGGATTTTTAAAATAATTTTTGAGCTCCGAAACCAATTTTTTATTGTATTCCAGCTATACGTATACAGATACCTAATCTACTATGTTGAAAACAATTATGTAGATATTAATTAAAATATACTGGTATGTTTAGTTATCCTTAATTAAAAAGTTCCACGTGCAATGATTTTTAAAAATTCCAATCTAGAATAATACTTAAAACGAATGTTACTTAAAATGCTTTCAAAAATATATGCTAACATAAATATAGAAACAGTTAATAAATAATGTCACACTCACTTATTTGAATATTTTTGAGCCTTTCCTCCTATTTTTCAAAACGTATCACACTTTACTATAACTAAATTACTTTTTCACAGATCAAGATGAATATTACGTAAGCATATGCTTGCAGCTCAGATATAAAACGTAATATTATTGACCATATTTCTACTTTATTCTTAAACTTTAACTCTGTGTTTTGTTGACACGTAGTGCCATAACAATAATAATGCAGATATGTGTTCTTAGTTTAAAAAAGTATTTAATCTTTAAATTTACAATTTTTTTCATTGCAACTAAAATGTGCGATGTCTACTTGTTACCTCTCTACCTTGCTGCAAACTATCCCTAAGTTACGAAACCCTTCCTTCATACGTGACGTCATATGCCCACAGCATGCAAAAAACTGAATATTGAATTTTCATATACTTCTATAAAAAATGTGTTGTATTTTATAAATTTTTTAAGAATTTCATATGACATTTGTTTAAAACTTTATTCGTTATCATGAATATTTAAAAAACTAAAATTTTTTTTAAAGAATTAAATACTTAAGTAAATACTTATTAGATTAAGTAAATAAGTAAGTAGGGGAGAGTTGGGTAGCCCCGCCCACTTAAGGAGTATTGCTTATATTTCTGTATAATATTGAGTTATAATCAATATTTTTGTATGTTTCTATTGTTTTATCATCTAATTAAATAATGCAAAAGGAATAAACCCAAAAAAGAATAAACTTAAAAAAATAGAAATTTAAAAATTTTTACTACTGTATTCAATATATTTTCAAAACTATTGTTTACCATGTTACCAGCTGCATAAATACTTGAAACTTTGAAAATAATCTTTTTTTAATATAACAATTAATGTCCGATGGCCCATTGACTTGAAAAAATATTCTATACATATGAAATTGACAGTGGGCGGGGGTACCCGACACTCTCCTAAATACTTATTAAATTAGGTTAGACACCAACATACTCCTCAGAAAAATATTAATAGGAAGTCGATCATAAAATCTTTAGAGAAAAAAAATGAAGTTGGTTGGTTGCTTACAGACATAAGGAACTATTTTGTTCGTCAATGTATGCATCCCTATTTTCTCCACACTTTTGTCATATTAGCAGCAGGTTTTAAAGGCAAATAGGATCGAGAGTCAGTAAATTATTGGCCAGCATTTTTAGAATTAAATTGTTTTCCTTTTAAGTATATGTCTAATTTTAGAAAGCGATGGAAGTCAGTGAAGCTTACGTCTAGTAGATGAAGAAGTTCCAATTCCTTAAGTTTTGCTATAACCATTTGTACAGGGAGTGGGTTTTCATTGCTATGTAATTAATTGCGTAGGCTGTTTACATGATCTGTGCATGTAAGGCTGTAATCTATGGCTAGGCTGTAATCACGATCTGCTCACCTATCTAGGCTAAGTAAGTTTTAACATCATTTTGACTATTACCTGATTAAAAAATCATTTGCTTTGAAAATATACAAATATTTCCTATTCGTATATTAGGAAGTTTTTAATCTGGTAATATCGTACCACTGCAGTTTCTTGGGATTATTTATTCAATCAATTCCAGTTGTTAGTTACAGTATATTTTTAGCTTGTCCGATAAGCTGGATTTTATAAAATCATAATGGATCACACCTGCGCTAGAGCATCTAATATTCACGATCACCAATGTGCCGTATCACCACTTTTTTGATGAATATTTCACCTTAAAGCGCTTTTCTGTGATTCGTCTCTATTCAACTTTCTTGCTACCATAATGTTGCAAATTACAAAATGTTTTTTATTCAATGTTTGTATTTCATGATGAATGGGTTAGGGGCCGCTGCACGGCCCAGGCACCCAATTTTATTTTAAATAAAGCGTAAAGCGTCTCTATTCAACTAAAACTAAAGCCAAATATACTATTAAGGATTCGCTTTGTCTGCGAATCTCTCGCAAAAACTGATTCATCCTACTAGTGTGAATTTCCAAACGTTCTGTTTTTAGCAAAAATATTTTTTTAAAGTATGCTTTTGATTATTTTTAGAGCTTACGATGGTTTCTTTAAACAGGTGAGATATGCTACTTATCAACAAAAGAAAAAAAAAACGGTAAAATACTTAACCAATGTCAAATAATAAGCTGTTCAAGTTGATATATCCAAGTTACAAATTTCAATCTTAATGATCGAAGAAAAATTATAAGGTTAATTTTTAATTTAAAGTTCTATTGTACAATTACTTCAAAAAAAATATAAAAAAAGTGTTTTCTTATTTATTTATTTTTATTTTTTATTTTCGTTCTTAAAAAAGTCGAATAATAGGTATTAGCAAAGTGACGATACTCAGCATTACTGATGATTACTGCGATACTATATACATTTAAAGTACTTTTGCAACAGAAATCGCATCTACTTTTAATTTTTTCCATACAATATTTGCTTTAAGTATAGCCTCCGTATCCGTAAGCAATCATTACACTAATGTATCCCATTTTTTTCCGCAAAAAACAAACAAAATTGTTTATTTCGGAAGCCCACATCTTAACCACCATGTTTTAACTGACCTTTATGGCAACGAACAGAAAGAGATAAAGGCGGCATGAATACAGTTACAGACTGCCTATTTTCTCACAACCCTAATTGAGTGTCTAAAGTCTAATCTTCACCCAACCCTGTCTTCTCAGAAATGGTTGGGAATCATTCCCTGCAACGCCCAGCCTAATCGCGCTTAATGAGTATGTTTGAGGTAACTAATGACTACACGTTCGAGTCTAGGGTTATGGGATTAAATGGCCATTTTAATGGGAAATTTACGATTGGGGGAGTCAGTCTGTGGAGATGGGCGGTGATTTTTCAAGTGAAGGGCGCCTCATTCATAGCTTCTAATTTAATGATCTTCCTTAATTAAGTACATTGGCTTCATTGGCGCCCGGTATCGAATATTTAGGTAGCGGCTACTAATAAGCAAGTTGCAGGATTAGAAACATAGAAACGTGTGGACGTAACATTATGTTCTTCATTTTTTTGTTTCGCTTTCAGGAAGAAGTTCCGTTACGTAGGAAAACATTTAGCATTTTTAGTACTTTGTCTAATTAACTATTTGATGAAGTTATATTTTGTACCCAAAGTAGACAATATGTTTTTGTACTGTTACTCGAAAGAAACAGTATACATTCGAAGTATTATTCTAATCATATCATGAGCGTCGTTGGGGTTAGGAACTGTAGATGCATGTCCCGATAGCTTAATTTACAATCTCGCAGCCTTTAAGAACTCGCTTCCTTCTTTGGAGATTTGTCTCTTGGCTGTAGTTGGTCGCGATTAAAATACAAGCTTTTATTTCTTTCAAAATTTATTACATGAACTAATAAAAAAGTCAAGAATCAAGGTTTTTTATTTATTTAAGAAAATGCCAAACAGAAGAGCAGGTCGTTAGAATCCGCTGGATTGAAAAATCGCGTCCTGATGTTTCAGCCAACTAAAGGATTTTCATGAAATCTCTTTTTGTGTTGAAAAAAAATTCCCAAAAAACAAAAAATTATTTTTTTGTGTTTTAAAAAAATAATAATATAAATAAAATAATAAAAATAATAATATAAATAAAAAAAAACACTTTTGTTTTCAACTTTTTAATTCAATAACAATTTAGATAAAATAAAAAAAAACTTTGATTTTAATGCATCTAAACTAAAAAAAAGTTTAAAAAAATAGAACATTACAATAACTTTTGCAAACGATGTTTTCATACGAAATCTAGAGAAAAATTGCTTATATAGACGCTCAATCTTTAAATCTAGAAAACCATATCTCTAAAAACTATTATTGAAATAAAAAAATAAATTTTTTTCTTACTGATACTCATCCAAAAATCAGTTTAAATAATTCAGGATAACGCTAATTATTATAAAAATATGAAGTGTTTAATAAAGTATTGATCCCTCCCTTTTGTGAAAGGAATCCCTTCGAAGAAAAATATCATTCTACGGTGAATAGTGGTGGTTTGTTTCTAACTACGCAGGTTCGGTTCGACAACTAAATGAAACTGCTGCGACAATGTCTAAAAAATGTTAACTAATCCTAGAAATGTTTGTAATCCAGTAATATTTAAAGATTAAAAATATTTTATACTTTTTCGTGCAATTGCGTTTTTATTAAGGGCAATTGGTAGGGCACATATCAATAATACAAAAACTGTTTTTTTCCGAAGTACCTTTTTTAAAAAAAAACTCTTTATGATATCGCTTTGAAATATTTTGGGGATGTTTGAGATTATATTAGTTGTATGCGATGATAATGTTTTAACGTTAAGAGAATACTTTTTTAGTAATGAAAGATTTTTCCTCAAAAATGATTAAACTTTTAAAAAAATTAAAGTTCTCAGTTCATAATTATTTAAAAATAATTTCTGCCGAAGATAATTATTATCAGTTATCACGGTGTAAATATTTGTATGTAAATATTCAGTATGTTCAAGCAATATCTTGTTTAGATACTGAGAATAGGTAAATGGAAAAAGGTAAATTTTAGCATTATTAGTACGTTCCCTACCGACTCCTCTTAACAGAATTGACAGTTAAGATATCAATCTTGCGATTAAGATATCCAACTGCTTTCGAAATAAAATATTTGAAAAAAAACAATAATTTTCAACACACCATTGATATTAATATTGTATATTAATGTAAACAAACATATTTAACAAAAAATAATTTTTTTTAAAGCAGAAAGAATATTTTATTAAAGAGGGTTTTTCAGATAATTTTAATGAAAATAACTCATTCTACAACCCGTCACTTTGACGAAAGTGAGATGGGAGGGATTAAGTTGAATACTTCGTGAGTAAGAATAATTTATTTTATTTCATATTATAACCAGCTTTGGGAATGCAACAAGCTTAGTTCAATTCCGTTGCCTTGTAATTTTGAACGCAACCCCGAAGACAAGAAAACTCCCAGATCAAACATTAAGACAAACTAGCTACCGTAGAGGACTTATATGATGAGAGTAACCCACATTAGAGACACGCAGAGAGAAAAAATACGAAAACCTCCTATGATTAGCCCTACGGCAAGGGAATTCTAACCAATGATCCGTTTGTTACTGGGGATATTTTATGGCAGAGTGGTATTCAAATCAACCTGCCACCACTGGGATTTAAACCTGGGTTTACCCTATTTGGAGATGAGTTCTCTACTCCTTGAGCCATCGATTTAAAATTTTCCATAATGTAAAAAATAAAAATGTGTAGAAATATATTACTACGTTAATCAATTTATTTAAAGAAAAGCCTAATATTGTTCACTGCCTAATGCCTCAAATTTTCAAAATTCGCTAAAGCCCGTGAGTTAAAAAAATAGTCTTACTATTTACTTTAATTAGTTTTAACGACAGATGTTTTCCAAAAAGGGAGCATTAATTGTAAGGCCACCCAGTGTATTATGCACTCTAAAATATAAAAATAGAGTTAATTATTCTTTTCTTTCAACTCAGCTTTTTCGAGATAAAATGTCTTCAAAAAATACCGTTTCTTATCAACAATGAATGGACTGTTTTATCATTGTTCGAAAATATCTGTTTGGAAGTTCACCAAATTTGTGGTTTTCTTACTGAGAAAAAACATTTGAAATGTCGCCAAATATTTTGTAAATCACTTCATTCAATAACGTTTCGATTTATTCTCCAATATGACTCATTGCAAGCTTTTTTTTGCGCACATAAATATTAATAATTCAATTACACTATTTATTTTCTTTAATCATTCTGTAGAATACATAGGCGAGTTATTAATTCTTTCCTTCTTTAATTTTAGGTACTTCTTATGCATTTTAATTTCATTGTTTAAAATATAATATAATGTTCTGATGGCATAATTTTTTGTTTAAATTAAGAGTAATATTTACTTTTTCTATTTACTTTTTTAATTACTTAAAAAAATTAATCAAAATGTGATAAGTAGGCTACCTGAAGACGGTATTCCATAGAGTGTTTGGCATTCTTAGGAAAAGAATGAAACATAAGAATTATTACACAATATGCCGTTATTGCATAGAATGCGAATGCATTCTATAAAATGACAATTGCTTTTAATGTAATGTGTGAAGTGAAATAGGAGAATTATTACATATTTATGCATAATCATTTTATATAATGCTAAGAGGATTTTCTTTAATCATTCTATAAAATGACAATTGCTTTTAATGTAATGTGTGAAGTGAAATATGAGAATTATTACATATTTATGCATTATCATTTTATATAATGCTAAGAGGATTTTCTTTAATCATTCTATAGAATGACAATTGCTTTTAATGTGATGTGTGAAGTGAAATAGGAGAATTATTACATATTTATGCATAATCATTTTATATAATGCTAAGAGGATTTTCTTTAATCATTCTATAGAATGACAATTGCTTTTAATGTAATGTGTGAAGTGAAATAGGAGAATTATTACATATTTATGCATAATCATTTTATATAATGCTAAGAGGATTTTCTTTAATCATTCTATAGAATGACAATTGCTTTTAATGTAATGTGTGAAGTGAAATAGGAGAATTATTACATATTTATGCATAATCATTTTATATAATGCTAAGAGGATTTTCTTTAATCATTCTATACAATGACAATTGCTTTTAATGTAATGTGTGAAGTGAAATAGGAGAATTATTACATATTTATGCATTATCATTGTATATAATGCTAAGAGGATTTTCTTTAATCATTCTATACAATGACAATTGCTTTTAATGTAATGTGTGAAGTGAAATAGGAGAATTATTACATATTTATGCATAATCATTTTATATAATGCTAAGAGGATTTTCTTTAATCATTCTATACAATGACAATTGCTTTTAATGTAATGTGTGAAGTGAAATAGGAGAATTATTACATATTTATGCATTATCATTTATATAATGCTAAGAGGATTTTCTTTAATCATTCTATAGAATGACAATTGCTTTTAATGTAATGTGTGAAGTGAAATAGGAGAAATATTACATATTTATGCATTATCATTGTATATAATGCTAAGAGGATTTTCTTTAATCATTCTATAGAATGACAATTGCTTTTAATGTAATGTGTGAAGTGAAATAGGAGAATTTTTACATATTTATGCATAATCATTGTATATAATGCTAAGAGGATTTTCTTTAATCATTCTATAGAATGACAATTGCTTTTAATGTAATGTGTGAAGTGAAATAGGAGAATTATTACATATTTATGCATAATCATTTTATATAATGCTAAGAGGATTTTCTTTAATCATTCTATGAAAAGACAATTGCTTTTAATGTAATGTGTGAAGTGAAATAGGAGAATTATTACATATTTATGCATAATCATTTATATAATGCTAAGAGAATTTTCTTTAATCATTCTATAGAATTACAATTGCTTTTAATGTAATGTGTGAAGTGAAATAGGAGAAATATTACATATTTATGCATTATCATTGTATATAATGCTAAGAGGATTTTCTTTAATCATTCTATAGAATGACAATTGCTTTTAATGTAATGTGTGAAGTGAAATAGGAGAATTTTTACATATTTATGCATAATCATTGTATATAATGCTAAGAGGATTTTCTTTAATCATTCTATAGAATGACAATTGCTTTTAATGTAATGTGTGAAGAGAAATAGGAGAATTATTACATATTTATGCATAATCATTGTATATAATGCTAAGAGGATTTTCTTTAATCATTTTACAGAATGACAATTGCTTTTAGTGTAATGTGTGAAGTGAAATAGGAAAATTATTACATATTTATGCATAATTATTGTATATAATGCTAAGAGGATTTTCTTTAATCATTCTATAGAATACGTAGGCGAGTTATTAATTCCTTCCTTCTTTAATTTTAGGTATACTATACAGAGTCATATAGTATCCTATAAAATGCCGCATTTCAGACATTAATGGTAACATTTACTGCTGTTTATTTTTTTCCTAGTATTTTAGAATTGAAATTTCGATATTTTATGAAATGTATGTTGTTTTTTATAAGTTGCTTTGATAAAAACCAACGTGACAGATTTTTGATCAAGCAAATTTTTTACACTGAAAGCAAATAAGATTTTGTGTAAATTACGAATTTCTCTTTTGGAACAATAATTAATTTCGAAACAAAAAACTTTTTAAGTGTGACCAGTTGATTCTTAAGATTTTTTCCATAATGCCATACGCTTATTGCTTAATTTGAGCTGACAGAACTGTTATAGTGTGTCTTATTTTGATCAACTATTAAAGTAGAAAACGATTTAACTCTGTACTCGTTTTCCAAAATCATTTGGTTCAACTTTAAAGTATGACGTAAGAAATTAAGCTAAAATAATTATTATTAAAGCTTTAACTAAAATTCGTTATCAGCATTTTAGGTACCGTCATGTGGGGCTACTTTGTACAAATTCGAATTTGGCAGTTTTCAAGTGCTGATATTCAGTATTATGTCTTTTTCACGTTAAAAATGTGTGGAATTTGAAGATAGAAGTCTCCTCTATTACTATAAACATTTTTTCGAATTTTAAAACAATCTCAGAGTGTGTTTTGTTTATCCAATGTCAACAACTTTCCGAGAATGTCGGAGGTCGAAAAGTGTGCGTGGAAACTTTAGCTGTGAAATGCAAAGACGTTGATAAAACAATTGTCGTAAGTGCAAAATTTTTTATTTATATATTAATAAACAATTATATCATGTTAGCGTTAAAAAAAATTTGAAAATTAATAACAAATAAACGGAAAATGAAAAAAATGCACTTTGGGGCTACTTTGTGCAAAGTTTCATTCGTTTTTTTTCGACAGAAAAATGGTCAGACGTTATAAAAAAATACCTGAAAAGACTGACACGTACAAACTTGAAGAAATTGTGAGAAAGATTAGCCAACCGAATGCTGTTAATAAGCGTGGTCTATACCGCGTTAAAGAGATGGGGAAAGTAAAAACTGCAGATTCGCGACGTGATGTAGATGCATGTTATGTTCAAATTTATCAATATTATAAATGTTAATGAATATGCAATAATTATTATTTTTAAAATTTCATCCATTTCAATGTTCAAATATGTATATGGTTTCCTTTTGTTTAAACTCAAATGTTTTGAAATTAACATTCTTTTTAAGAAAAAATTCTTTATAAAAAATGGTTTTTTAACGCTGAAAATTATTTTCAAACTAATATTTTTCATATCTAAATGTTTTTGATATTAAAAATGTCAACAATTAACTTTTTTAACAATTTTATATCAATATTTTACTAAAAACATGATTATTAATCTGAATTCCTATCGCTGCACAAAGTAGCACCCGCTTGGGGACTACTTCGTGCAAGGTATGTTTTGACTTATTATTTATAAATATTACATACAAATAATGCCAATATTGATCAAATTCACTCGTCTGAGTCCAGTTATGAATATAATATCAATAAATTTTACTAAAGTTTGAATTAACATAGTTTTTTTACATGTCAAAGTTCAAAAACGGCGAAATCCTGCACAAAGTAGCCCCACATGACGGTATCACGTTATTTTAACAAGAAAATTAGTAAAATTTGAACGATGCTTTCATAACAGTTTAAACAGAAAACGCGAATATAATTTTGTAACTAATTAAAGATGAGAAAAAGTATTTTTAATAATTCCACTTGAAAGGAATAAAAGAGACAACGGAAATAAACTAGATAGGTTGTAAGCTTCTCGATAATAAATAGAGCAAAAGTAGAACAAGAACTAGAATATTACTATTCTTTAACAATATAAAAATACTGCATGTTTCTAACATCGTTAATATTTATAAACTTCATTCTTTAAACAGTATGCTAATTATAAGTTCTTTTATTTTTGCTTTTATGAAGATAAATATTGATTCTTTAATAATTTTAATTGTACGTTTAATGGCGAATTTATTTCGCGCATGCATTAAAGACGACCAACAAGTATAATGCAAATATTTTAATAAGGCTTTAAGAGAAGCGTTTTATGATTTAAGAATTTTAAGTACAAAATATTTGGAACTACAAAAGTATTCTTTCGAAAAAGGATTTATGTTTTATGAATAATAAACTTGATTCGATGTATACAATTTTACATTTTATGCAAAGCAGCGTTTTTTGATATGTATTAGAGAAAGTATTCATGTCAAAGAGAAATACTTTTGTTTGTTTATTTTCATGTTTGGGCCTGCAGAATTGAACAAGGGAGTTTATTCAGCTCTTTTCTATATGGATGATACCAAATGAAAAATGAATATTTCATTTTCAAAAGAATTGACTTTGCTATCCAATATATCACTTGAAGTTATGATATATTTTCCTAACTTTATAATATTTTATAGGTAACGGAAATCATAAATGCGAGCTTTGCTAAAGCAATAAGTAATGGTCCGAGCACAAAATATCGGGGACTAATTACCGCATGGACAAAAGGGACACTTGCCAAGCGCCCTCAAACCACATTGCATAATATTTTAAGTGTCTTTTTTTTTACATTTTTAAAAAAGGGTTTTTGCTTTAAAATATGTGGGTCACATTTTCTGAAAGTGGCCATATTTGTCCAAACGTGCTCAAAGAATGTCTTTAAATGAGTGTTCAAATAATGTCTCTGAAGAGATTTTTTTTTTACCAAAACATGATATTTCCATTATCCATATTAAAGAATCAAATGAGCGGACATATTATGAAATTTTGAAAATTCTTTGAAAAAAGTGAATCTTTTAAAACTGGTTTAATGTTAAAATATGAGCGTAAAATTTTCTGAAAATGCCTACATTTGTCCAAAAGTGGTCAAAAAATGCCTTTAAAACAATTTTTATAACCAAAACATAATGTTTCCACAGTACCTAATAAGGAAGCAAGAAAAAAAGTAAACCAGTTTTAAAAGATTCACTCTTTCTAAAAAATTTAAAAAATTCACTAAGTGTCAGCTCTATTATTTCTTTAATATGTACTGTGGAAATGTCAGGTTTTTTTAAAAACCAAATCTCATTTAAAGACGTTTTTTGAGCACTTTAAGAAAAAAGTGGTAATTTCCAGAACATTTGACGCACATACTTTAACATAAGACCATTTTTAAGAGTTTCGTTCTTTTCACAAAATTTAAAAAATTCGCAGTCTCCGCTCTTTTGTTTCTTTAATATGTACTGTGAAAATAACATGTTTTGGTAAAAATAAATTCTCATTTAAAGACGTTTTTTAGCACTTTAGGAAAAAAGGGAAAATTTTCAGAACATTTGACGCCCATACTTTGACATGAAACCTTTTTTAAAAAATTCGCTTTTTTTTTTCAAAAATTTTAAACAAATTCATAGAGTGTCCGCTCAATTGCTTCTTTTATATGGACTGCGGAAATATATATTTTTTTTTTAAATATTCTCTTTTAAAGATTTTTGGACATGCGCGGGCATTTTCAGACAATTCGATGCACATAGTTCACCAAGAAACAAGTTTTAAGTGATTCACTCTTTTTAAAAAATTTAGATAAATTCACAAATTGTTCTTTAATAATAAATTCACTACTGTTTCTTTAATATGTAGTATGGATATTTCATGTTTCGGTGAAATGAAATTCTTGTTCAAAGACATTTTTTTGTGGTGCATTTTTGAAAAATTTGACTCACATATTTTATCATGAAACCAGTTTTAAAGGACTCTCTTTTTTAAAAAAAATTTTAAAAAATCACAAATTTCAGCTCTTATTTTTTCTTTAATATAGTAATATAATGCGGAAATATCTTTTTTGGTAAAAAAAATCTAAATTAAAGACATTTTATTAGCAGTTTTGCATATATTTGCACAATTTCCGAAAATTTGACTCGCGTATTTCAGATTTCAACATGAAAACAGATTTAAAAGATTTTCTCTTTTCAAAAAATTAAACATAATTCACAAAGTGTCCGCTGTTTTTTTTTCTTTTATATTTACTGTGGAAATATTATGGTTTGGTAAACAAAAAATCTCATTTAAAGAAATTTTTTTATCACTTTTGGACATATGTGTGTACATTTTCAGAAAATTTGGCGTACGTATCTCAACATGGAAACAGTTTTAAAAGATTCTTTATTTTCAAAAAATTTAAAACAATTCCCAAAGTGTCTGTTTTCTTGCTTCTTTAATATTGACTGCGGAAATATAATTTTTGGTAAAAATCAGTTCCCGTTTAAAGACGTTTTTTTGAGAACTTTAGGACAAACGTGGAAATTTTCAGAACATTTGACACACATACTTTAACATGTGACCATTTTTAGGAGTTTCGCTCTTACACAATATTTAAAAGAATTCGCAAAGTGTCCGCTCTTTTGTTTCTTTAATATGTACTGTGGAAATACATGTTTTGGTGAAAAAAATTCTCTTGAAAGATGTTTTTAATACTTTAGGAAAAAAGTGAAAATTTTCAGAACATTTGACGCCCATACTTTAACATGAAACCATATTTAAAAGATTCACTTTTTTTAAAAATTTTAAAAAAATTCACAAAGTGTCCGCTCTATTTCTTCTGTAATATGCACTGCGGAAATAAAATTTATTTAAAAAATAAATATTCTCATTTAAAGATTTTTTGATTATTTTTGGACATGTTTGGGCATTTTCAGTCATTTTCATGCACATAGTTAACTAAGAAACCAGTTTTAAGTGATTCGCTCTTTTTAAAAAATTTAAATAAATTCACAAAGTGTCTGCTCCACTGTTTCTTTAATATGTAGTATTGATATTTTTTGTTTTGCTAAAATGAAATTCTCATATAAAGACATTTTTTAAGCACTTTTGGACAAATGTAGGCATTTTCGGGAAATTTGCCGCACATATTTTATCATAAAACCAGTTTTAAAGGATTCTCTCTTTTCAAAAAATTTAAAAAACTTCACAAAGTGTCCGCTCTCCTGCTTCTTTAATATTGACTCCGGAAATATAATTTTAGGTAAAAAAAATTATCATTTAAAGAACTTTTATGGGTAATTTTGGACATATGTATACATTTTCAGAAAATTTGACGCACGTTTTTCAACATGAAACCAGTTTTAAAAGATTCTCTCTATCTAAAAAATTTAAATAAATTCACAAAGTGTCCGCTCCGCTGTGTCTTTAATATGAAGTATGGATATATCTTGTTTTCGTTAATTGAAATTTTCATTTAAAGACATATTTGAGAACTTTTGCTCATAAGTGCACATTTTCAGAAAATTTGACGCACGTATTTCAACATGAAAACAGTTTTAAAAGATTCTCTCTTTTCAAAAATTTAAAACAATTCCCAAAATGTCTGCTCCGTTTTGTCTTTCATATGTAGCATTGATATATCTTGTTTTCGTTAAATGAAATTCTATTTTCAAGACATATTTGAGCACTTTTGCACATATATGCACATTTTCAGAAAATTTGACGCACATACTTTAACATGAGACCATTTTTAAGAGTTTCGCTCGTTTCACAAAATTTTAAAAAAATCGCAAATTGTCCGCTCTTTTGTTTCTTTAATATGTACTGTGGAAATATCATGTTTTGGTTTAAAAAAATTTTCATTTAAGGACATTCTTTGAGCACTTTTGGACATATATGGGCATTTTAAGACACATATTTTAAGATGAAACCAGTTTTAAGAGATCCGCTCTTTTCAAAAAATTTAAAAAAATTCACTAAATGTCCACTGTCTTGCTTCTTTAATATGTAATGTGGAAATAAAATATTTTGGTAAAAAAAAAAAAATTCTCATTTAAAGACGTGTTTTCAGCCCATTTGGACAAATGTGAGCATTTTCAGAAAATTCGGCGCACCTATTTTAGCAAGAAACCAGTTTTAAACGATTCACTCTTTTCACAAAATTTTAAAAAATTCACAGAGTGTCTGCTCTAATGTTTTTTCAATATGTACTGGGAAAATATCATGTTTTGGTAAAAATCAATTCTTATTTAAAGACGTTTTTTGATCAATTTAGGACAAACGTGGATATTTTCAGAACATTTGACGCACATACTTTGACATGAAACCAATTTTAAGAGATTCACTCTTTTCAAAATTTTTTTAAAAAATTCACAAAAAGTCCTCTCTATTGCTTCTTTAATATGGTTTGGGAAAATATCGTTTTTGTTTACAAAAATTCTCAATAAAAGACATTTCTTGAGCATTTTTGGACATATGTGGGCATCTTTGGAAAATTTGACGCACTTATTTTATAATGAAATCAGTTTTAAAAAATTCACGCTTTTCACAAAATTTCAAAAAAACTTCAAAGTGTTTAAAACTGGTTATATGTTGAAATAAGTGTGTCAAATTTTCTGAAAATATACACATGGTATGTTCAAAGGTGCTTAAAAAATGTCTTTAAATGAAAATTTATTTTAACCAATTTCCGCAGTCTATATTAAAGAAGCAATATAGCAGACACTTTGTGAATTTTTTTAAATTTTTTGAAAAGAGCGAATCTTTTAAATAGGGTTTCATGGTAAAGTATGTGCTTGAAATATTAAAAGATTCACTCTTTACAAAAAATTTAAAAAATTCATAAAGTGTTTAAAACTGGTTTCATGTTGAAATGCGTGCGTTAAATTTTCTGAAAATGCCCACGTTTGTCCTAAACTTCTCAAAAAACGTCTTTGAATGAGAATAGTTATTTTGAAAAAAAAACCTGATATTTCCACAGAACATATTAAGGAAACAATAGAACTGTCACTTTGTGAATCTTTAGATTAGATTTTTTTTTTTTTACCAAAACATGATATTTCCAGAATCCATAATAAAGAAACAATCCAGCACGTTGTGAATTTTGTAAAATTTTTTGAAAAGAATTAATCTTTTAAAACTATTTTCATACTAAAATATGTGCGTCAAATTTCCTTAAAATGCCCACATTCATTTAAAAGTGCTCAAAGAATACCTTTGAATGAGATTTCTTTACCCAAAACATGATATTTCCAGAATCCATAATTAAGAAACAATAGAGCGGACACTTTGTGATTTTTTTAAAATTTTTTGAAAAGAATTAATCTTTTAAAACTATTTTCATACTAAAATATGTGCGTCAAATTTCTTTAAAATGCCCACATTCATTTAAAAGTGCTCAAAGAATGTCTTTGAATGAGATTTCTTTACCCAAAACATGATATTTCCAGAATCCATAATTAAGAAACAATAGAGCGGACACTTTGTGATTTTTTTAAAATTTTTTGAAAAGAATTTATCTTTTAAAACTATTTTCATTCTAAAATATGTGCGTCAAATTTCTTTAAAATGCCCACATTTATTTAAAAGTGCTCAAAGAATGTCTTTGAATGAGATTTCTTTACCCAAAACATGATATTTCCAGAATCCATAATTAAGAAACAATAGAGCGGACACTTTGTGATTTTTTTAAAATTTTTTGAAAAGAATTAATCTTTTAAAACTATTTTCATATTAAAATATGTGCGTCAAATTTCTTTAAAATGCCCACATTCATTTAAAAGTGCTCAAAGAATACCTTTGAATGAGATTTCTTTACCCAAAACATGATATTTCCAGAATCCATAATTAGGAAACAATAGAGCGGACACTTTGTGATTTTTTTAAAATTTTTTGAAAAGAATTAATCTTTTAAAACTATTTTCATACTAAAATATGTGCGTCAAATTTCTTTAAAATGCCCACATTTATTTAAAAATGCTCAAAGAATGTCTTTGAATGAGATTTCTTTACCCAAAACATGATATTTCCAGAATCCATAATTAAGAAACAATAGAGCGGACACTTTGTGATTTTTTTAAAATTTTTTGAAAAGAATTAATCTTTTAAAACTATTTTCATACTAAAATATGTGCGTCAAATTTCCTTAAAATGCCCACATTCATTTAAAAGTGCTCAAAGAATACCTTTGAATGAGATTTCTTTACCCAAAACATGATATTTCCAGAATCCATAATTAAGAAACAATAGAGCGGACACTTTGTGATTTTTTTAAAATTTTTTGAAAAGAATTAATCTTTTAAAACTATTTTCATACTAAAATATGTGCGTCAAATTTCTTTAAAATGCCCACATTTATTTAAAAGTGCTCAAAGAATGTCTTTGAATGAGATTTCTTTACCCAAAACATGATATTTCCAGAATCCATAATTAAGAAACAATAGAGCGGACACTTTGTGATTTTTTAAAATTTTTTGAAAAGAATTAATCTTTTAAAACTATTTTCATACTAAAATATGTGCGTCAAATTTCTTTAAAATGCCCACATTTATTTAAAAGTGCTCAAAGAATGTCTTTGAATGAGATTTCTTTACCCAAAACATGATATTTCCAGAATCCATAATTAAGAAACAATAGAGCGGACACTTTGTGATTTTTTTAAAATTTTTTGAAAAGAATTAATCTTTTAAAACTATTTTCATACTAAAATATGTGCGTCAAATTTCCTTAAAATGCCCACATTCATTTAAAAGTGCTCAAAGAATACCTTTGAATGAGATTTCTTTACCCAAAACATGATATTTCCAGAATCCATAATTAAGAAACAATAGAGCGGACACTTTGTGATTTTTTTAAAATTTTTTGAAAAGAATTAATCTTTTAAAACTATTTTCATACTAAAATATGTGCGTCAAATTTCTTTAAAATGCCCACATTTATTTAAAAGTGCTCAAAGAATGTCTTTGAATGAGATTTCTTTACCCAAAACATGATATTTCCAGAATCCATAATTAAGAAACAATAGAGCGGACACTTTGTGATTTTTTTAAAATTTTTTGAAAAGAATTAATCTTTTAAAACTATTTTCATACTAAAATATGTGCGTCAAATTTCCTTAAAATGCCCACATTCATTTAAAAGTGCTCAAAGAATACCTTTGAATGAGATTTCTTTACCCAAAACATGATATTTCCAGAATCCATAATTAAGAAACAATAGAGCGGACACTTTGTGATTTTTTTAAAATTTTTTGAAAAGAATTAATCTTTTAAAACTATTTTCATACTAAAATATGTGCGTCAAATTTCTTTAAAATGCCCACATTCATTTAAAAGTGCTCAAAGAATACCTTTGAATGAGATTTCTTTACCCAAAACATGATATTTCCAGAATCCATAATTAAGAAACAATAGAGCGGACACTTTGTGATTTTTTAAAAATTTTTTGAAAAGAATTAATCTTTTAAAACTATTTTCATACTAAAATATGTGCGTCAAATTTCTTTAAAATGCCCACATTTATTTAAAAGTGCTCAAAGAATGTCTTTGAATGAGATTTCTTTACCCAAACAATATTTCCAGAATCCATAATTAAGAAACAATAGAGCGGACACTTTGTGATTTTTTTAAAATTTTTTGAAAAGAATTAATCTTTTAAAACTATTTTCATACTAAAATATGTGCGTCAAATTTCTTTAAAATGCCCACATTCATTTAAAAGTGCTCAAAGAATACCTTTGAATGAGATTTCTTTACCCAAAACATGATATTTCCAGAATCCATAATTAAGAAACAATAGAGCGGACACTTTGTGATTTTTTAAAAATTTTTTGAAAAGAATTAATCTTTTAAAACTATTTTCATACTAAAATATGTGCGTCAAATTTCTTTAAAATGCCCACATTTATTTAAAAGTGCTCAAAGAATGTCTTTGAATGAGATTTCTTTACCCAAAACATGATATTTCCAGAATCCATAATTAAGAAACAATAGAGCGGACACTTTGTGATTTTTTTAAAATTTTTTGAAAAGAATTAATCTTTTAAAACTATTTTCATACTAAAATATGTGCGTCAAATTTCTTTAAAATGCCCACATTCATTTAAAAGTGCTCAAAGAATACCTTTGAATGAGATTTCTTTACCCAAAACATGATTTTTCCAGAATCCATAATTAAGAAACAATAGAGCGGACACTTTGTGATTTTTTTAAAATTTTTTGAAAAGAATTAATCTTTTAAAACTATTTTCATACTAAAATATGTGCGTCAAATTTCTTTAAAATGCCCACATTTATTTAAAAGTGCTCAAAGAATGTCTTTGAATGAGATTTCTTTACCCAAAACATGATATTTCCAGAATCCATAATTAAGAAACAATAGAGCGGACACTTTGTGATTTTTTTAAAATTTTTTGAAAAGAATTAATCTTTTAAAACTATTTTCATACTAAAATATGTGCGTCAAATTTCCTTAAAATGCCCACATTCATTTAAAAGTGCTCAAAGAATACCTTTGAATGAGATTTCTTTACCCAAAACATGATATTTCCAGAATCCATAATTAAGAAACAATAGAGCGGACACTTTGTGATTTTTTTAAAATTTTTTGAAAAGAATTAATCTTTTAAAACTATTTTCATACTAAAATATGTGCGTCAAATTTCTTTAAAATGCCCACATTCATTTAAAAGTGCTCAAAGAATACCTTTGAATGAGATTTCTTTACCCAAAACATGATATTTCCAGAATCCATAATTAAGAAACAATAGAGCGGACACTTTGTGATTTTTTAAAAATTTTTTGAAAAGAATTAATCTTTTAAAACTATTTTCATACTAAAATATGTGCGTCAAATTTCTTTAAAATGCCCACATTTATTTAAAAGTGCTCAAAGAATGTCTTTGAATGAGATTTCTTTACCCAAACAATATTTCCAGAATCCATAATTAAGAAACAATAGAGCGGACACTTTGTGATTTTTTTAAAATTTTTTGAAAAGAATTAATCTTTTAAAACTATTTTCATACTAAAATATGTGCGTCAAATTTCTTTAAAATGCCCACATTCATTTAAAAGTGCTCAAAGAATACCTTTGAATGAGATTTCTTTACCCAAAACATGATATTTCCAGAATCCATAATTAAGAAACAATAGAGCGGACACTTTGTGATTTTTTAAAAATTTTTTGAAAAGAATTAATCTTTTAAAACTATTTTCATACTAAAATATGTGCGTCAAATTTCTTTAAAATGCCCACATTTATTTAAAAGTGCTCAAAGAATGTCTTTGAATGAGATTTCTTTACCCAAAACATGATATTTCCAGAATCCATAATTAAGAAACAATAGAGCGGACACTTTGTGATTTTTTTAAAATTTTTTGAAAAGAATTAATCTTTTAAAACTATTTTCATACTAAAATATGTGCGTCAAATTTCTTTAAAATGCCCACATTCATTTAAAAGTGCTCAAAGAATACCTTTGAATGAGATTTCTTTACCCAAAACATGATTTTTCCAGAATCCATAATTAAGAAACAATAGAGCGGACACTTTGTGATTTTTTTAAAATTTTTTGAAAAGAATTAATCTTTTAAAACTATTTTCATACTAAAATATGTGCGTCAAATTTCTTTAAAATGCCCACATTTATTTAAAAGTGCTCAAAGAATGTCTTTGAATGAGATTTCTTTACCCAAAACATGATATTTCCAGAATCCATAATTAAGAAACAATAGAGCGGACACTTTGTGATTTTTTTAAAATTTTTTGAAAAGAATTAATCTTTTAAAACTATTTTCATACTAAAATATGTGCGTCAAATTTCCTTAAAATGCCCACATTCATTTAAAAGTGCTCAAAGAATACCTTTGAATGAGATTTCTTTACCCAAAACATGATATTTCCAGAATCCATAATTAAGAAACAATAGAGCGGACACTTTGTGATTTTTTTAAAATTTTTTGAAAAGAATTAATCTTTTAAAACTATTTTCATACTAAAATATGTGCGTCAAATTTCTTTAAAATGCCCACATTTATTTAAAAGTGCTCAAAGAATGTCTTTGAATGAGATTTCTTTACCCAAAACATGATATTTCCAGAATCCATAATTAAGAAACAATAGAGCGGACACTTTGTGATTTTTTGAAATTTTTTGAAAAGAATTAATCTTTTAAAACTATTTTCATACTAAAATATGTGCGTCAAATTTCTTTAAAATGCCCACATTTATTTAAAAGTGCTCAAAGAATGTCTTTGAATGAGATTTCTTTACCCAAAACATGATATTTCCAGAATCCATAATTAAGAAACAATAGAGCGGACACTTTGTGATTTTTTTAAAATTTTTTGAAAAGAATTAATCTTTTAAAACTATTTTCATACTAAAATATGTGCGTCAAATTTCCTTAAAATGTCCACATTCATTTAAAAGTGCTCAAAGAATACCTTTGAATGAGATTTCTTTACCCAAAACATGATATTTCCAGAATCCATAATTAAGAAACAATAGAGCGGACACTTTGTGATTTTTTTAAAATTTTTTGAAAAGAATTAATCTTTTAAAACTATTTTCATATTAAAATATGTGCGTCAAATTTCTTTAAAATGCCCACATTCATTTAAAAGTGCTCAAAGAATACCTTTGAATGAGATTTCTTTACCCAAAACATGATATTTCCAGAATCCATAATTAAGAAACAATAGAGCGGACACTTTGTGATTTTTTTAAAATTTTTTGAAAAGAATTAATCTTTTAAAACTATTTTCATACTAAAATATGTGCGTCAAATTTCTTTAAAATGCCCACATTTATTTAAAAATGCTCAAAGAATGTCTTTGAATGAGATTTCTTTACCCAAAACATGATATTTCCAGAATCCATAATTAAGAAACAATAGAGCGGACACTTTGTGATTTTTTTAAAATTTTTTGAAAAGAATTAATCTTTTAAAACTATTTTCATACTAAAATATGTGCGTCAAATTTCCTTAAAATGCCCACATTCATTTAAAAGTGCTCAAAGAATACCTTTGAATGAGATTTCTTTACCCAAAACATGATATTTCCAGAATCCATAATTAAGAAACAATAGAGCGGACACTTTGTGATTTTTTTAAAATTTTTTGAAAAGAATTAATCTTTTAAAACTATTTTCATACTAAAATATGTGCGTCAAATTTCTTTAAAATGCCCACATTTATTTAAAAGTGCTCAAAGAATGTCTTTGAATGAGATTTCTTTACCCAAAACATGATATTTCCAGAATCCATAATTAAGAAACAATAGAGCGGACACTTTGTGATTTTTTAAAATTTTTTGAAAAGAATTAATCTTTTAAAACTATTTTCATACTAAAATATGTGCGTCAAATTTCTTTAAAATGCCCACATTTATTTAAAAGTGCTCAAAGAATGTCTTTGAATGAGATTTCTTTACCCAAAACATGATATTTCCAGAATCCATAATTAAGAAACAATAGAGCGGACACTTTGTGATTTTTTTAAAATTTTTTGAAAAGAATTAATCTTTTAAAACTATTTTCATACTAAAATATGTGCGTCAAATTTCCTTAAAATGCCCACATTCATTTAAAAGTGCTCAAAGAATACCTTTGAATGAGATTTCTTTACCCAAAACATGATATTTCCAGAATCCATAATTAAGAAACAATAGAGCGGACACTTTGTGATTTTTTTAAAATTTTTTGAAAAGAATTAATCTTTTAAAACTATTTTCATACTAAAATATGTGCGTCAAATTTCTTTAAAATGCCCACATTTATTTAAAAGTGCTCAAAGAATGTCTTTGAATGAGATTTCTTTACCCAAAACATGATATTTCCAGAATCCATAATTAAGAAACAATAGAGCGGACACTTTGTGATTTTTTTAAAATTTTTTGAAAAGAATTAATCTTTTAAAACTATTTTCATACTAAAATATGTGCGTCAAATTTCCTTAAAATGCCCACATTCATTTAAAAGTGCTCAAAGAATACCTTTGAATGAGATTTCTTTACCCAAAACATGATATTTCCAGAATCCATAATTAAGAAACAATAGAGCGGACACTTTGTGATTTTTTTAAAATTTTTTGAAAAGAATTAATCTTTTAAAACTATTTTCATACTAAAATATGTGCGTCAAATTTCTTTAAAATGCCCACATTCATTTAAAAGTGCTCAAAGAATACCTTTGAATGAGATTTCTTTACCCAAAACATGATATTTCCAGAATCCATAATTAAGAAACAATAGAGCGGACACTTTGTGATTTTTTGAAATTTTTTGAAAAGAATTAATCTTTTAAAACTATTTTCATACTAAAATATGTGCGTCAAATTTCTTTAAAATGCCCACATTTATTTAAAAGTGCTCAAAGAATGTCTTTGAATGAGATTTCTTTACCCAAAACATGATATTTCCAGAATCCATAATTAAGAAACAATAGAGCGGACACTTTGTGATTTTTTTAAAATTTTTTGAAAAGAATTAATCTTTTAAAACTATTTTCATACTAAAATATGTGCGTCAAATTTCCTTAAAATGTCCACATTCATTTAAAAGTGCTCAAAGAATACCTTTGAATGAGATTTCTTTACCCAAAACATGATATTTCCAGAATCCATAATTAAGAAACAATAGAGCGGACACTTTGTGATTTTTTTAAAATTTTTTGAAAAGAATTAATCTTTTAAAACTATTTTCATATTAAAATATGTGCGTCAAATTTCTTTAAAATGCCCACATTCATTTAAAAGTGCTCAAAGAATACCTTTGAATGAGATTTCTTTACCCAAAACATGATATTTCCAGAATCCATAATTAAGAAACAATAGAGCGGACACTTTGTGATTTTTTTAAAATTTTTTGAAAAGAATTAATCTTTTAAAACTATTTTCATACTAAAATATGTGCGTCAAATTTCTTTAAAATGCCCACATTTATTTAAAAATGCTCAAAGAATGTCTTTGAATGAGATTTCTTTACCCAAAACATGATATTTCCAGAATCCATAATTAAGAAACAATAGAGCGGACACTTTGTGATTTTTTTAAAATTTTTTGAAAAGAATTAATCTTTTAAAACTATTTTCATACTAAAATATGTGCGTCAAATTTCCTTAAAATGCCCACATTCATTTAAAAGTGCTCAAAGAATACCTTTGAATGAGATTTCTTTACCCAAAACATGATATTTCCAGAATCCATAATTAAGAAACAATAGAGCGGACACTTTGTGATTTTTTTAAAATTTTTTGAAAAGAATTAATCTTTTAAAACTATTTTCATACTAAAATATGTGCGTCAAATTTCTTTAAAATGCCCACATTTATTTAAAAGTGCTCAAAGAATGTCTTTGAATGAGATTTCTTTACCCAAAACATGATATTTCCAGAATCCATAATTAAGAAACAATAGAGCGGACACTTTGTGATTTTTTAAAATTTTTTGAAAAGAATTAATCTTTTAAAACTATTTTCATACTAAAATATGTGCGTCAAATTTCTTTAAAATGCCCACATTTATTTAAAAGTGCTCAAAGAATGTCTTTGAATGAGATTTCTTTACCCAAAACATGATATTTCCAGAATCCATAATTAAGAAACAATAGAGCGGACACTTTGTGATTTTTTTAAAATTTTTTGAAAAGAATTAATCTTTTAAAACTATTTTCATACTAAAATATGTGCGTCAAATTTCCTTAAAATGCCCACATTCATTTAAAAGTGCTCAAAGAATACCTTTGAATGAGATTTCTTTACCCAAAACATGATATTTCCAGAATCCATAATTAAGAAACAATAGAGCGGACACTTTGTGATTTTTTTAAAATTTTTTGAAAAGAATTAATCTTTTAAAACTATTTTCATACTAAAATATGTGCGTCAAATTTCTTTAAAATGCCCACATTTATTTAAAAGTGCTCAAAGAATGTCTTTGAATGAGATTTCTTTACCCAAAACATGATATTTCCAGAATCCATAATTAAGAAACAATAGAGCGGACACTTTGTGATTTTTTTAAAATTTTTTGAAAAGAATTAATCTTTTAAAACTATTTTCATACTAAAATATGTGCGTCAAATTTCCTTAAAATGCCCACATTCATTTAAAAGTGCTCAAAGAATACCTTTGAATGAGATTTCTTTACCCAAAACATGATATTTCCAGAATCCATAATTAAGAAACAATAGAGCGGACACTTTGTGATTTTTTAAAAATTTTTTGAAAAGAATTAATCTTTTAAAACTATTTTCATACTAAAATATGTGCGTCAAATTTCTTTAAAATGCCCACATTCATTTAAAAGTGCTCAAAGAATACCTTTGAATGAGATTTCTTTACCCAAAACATGATATTTCCAGAATCCATAATTAAGAAACAATAGAGCGGACACTTTGTGATTTTTTAAAAATTTTTTGAAAAGAATTAATCTTTTAAAACTATTTTCATACTAAAATATGTGCGTCAAATTTCTTTAAAATGCCCACATTTATTTAAAAGTGCTCAAAGAATGTCTTTGAATGAGATTTCTTTACCCAAACAATATTTCCAGAATCCATAATTAAGAAACAATAGAGCGGACACTTTGTGATTTTTTTAAAATTTTTTGAAAAGAATTAATCTTTTAAAACTATTTTCATACTAAAATATGTGCGTCAAATTTCTTTAAAATGCCCACATTCATTTAAAAGTGCTCAAAGAATACCTTTGAATGAGATTTCTTTACCCAAAACATGATATTTCCAGAATCCATAATTAAGAAACAATAGAGCGGACACTTTGTGATTTTTTAAAAATTTTTTGAAAAGAATTAATCTTTTAAAACTATTTTCATACTAAAATATGTGCGTCAAATTTCTTTAAAATGCCCACATTTATTTAAAAGTGCTCAAAGAATGTCTTTGACTGAGATTTCTTTACCCAAAACATGATATTTCCAGAATCCATAATTAAGAAACAATAGAGCGGACACTTTGTGATTTTTTTAAAATTTTTTGAAAAGAATTAATCTTTTAAAACTATTTTCATACTAAAATATGTGCGTCAAATTTCTTTAAAATGCCCACATTCATTTAAAAGTGCTCAAAGAATACCTTTGAATGAGATTTCTTTACCCAAAACATGATTTTTCCAGAATCCATAATTAAGAAACAATAGAGCGGACACTTTGTGATTTTTTTAAAATTTTTTGAAAAGAATTAATCTTTTAAAACTATTTTCATACTAAAATATGTGCGTCAAATTTCTTTAAAATGCCCACATTTATTTAAAAGTGCTCAAAGAATGTCTTTGAATGAGATTTCTTTACCCAAAACATGATATTTCCAGAATCCATAATTAAGAAACAATAGAGCGGACACTTTGTGATTTTTTTAAAATTTTTTGAAAAGAATTAATCTTTTAAAACTATTTTCATATTAAAATATGTGCGTCAAATTTCCTTAAAATGCCCACATTCATTTAAAAGTGCTCAAAGAATACCTTTGAATGAGATTTCTTTACCCAAAACATGATATTTCCAGAATCCATAATTAAGAAACAATAGAGCGGACACTTTGTGATTTTTTTAAAATTTTTTGAAAAGAATTTATCTTTTAAAACTATTTTCATACTAAAATATGTGCGTCAAATTTCTTTAAAATGCCCACATTTATTTAAAAGTGCTCAAAGAATGTCTTTGAATGAGATTTCTTTACCC
Source organism: Parasteatoda lunata (assembly GCA_949128135.1). Lineage (NCBI taxonomy): Eukaryota > Metazoa > Arthropoda > Arachnida > Araneae > Theridiidae > Parasteatoda > Parasteatoda lunata. The sequence continues at coordinate 77,949,209 of OX421977.1, forward strand.
AAAACATGATATTTCCAGAATCCATAATTAAGAAACAATAGAGCGGACACTTTGTGATTTTTTGAAATTTTTTGAAAAGAATTAATCTTTTAAAACTATTTTCATACTAAAATATGTGCGTCAAATTTCTTTAAAATGCCCACATTTATTTAAAAGTGCTCAAAGAATGTCTTTGAATGAGATTTCTTTACCCAAAACATGATATTTCCAGAATCCATAATTAAGAAACAATAGAGCGGACACTTTGTGATTTTTTTAAAATTTTTTGAAAAGAATTAATCTTTTAAAACTATTTTCATACTAAAATATGTGCGTCAAATTTCCTTAAAATGCCCACATTCATTTAAAAGTGCTCAAAGAATACCTTTGAATGAGATTTCTTTACCCAAAACATGATATTTCCAGAATCCATAATTAAGAAACAATAGAGCGGACACTTTGTGATTTTTTTAAAATTTTTTGAAAAGAATTAATCTTTTAAAACTATTTTCATACTAAAATATGTGCGTCAAATTTCTTTAAAATGCCCACATTTATTTAAAAGTGCTCAAAGAATGTCTTTGAATGAGATTTCTTTACCCAAAACATGATATTTCCAGAATCCATAATTAAGAAACAATAGAGCGGACACTTTGTGATTTTTTTAAAATTTTTTGAAAAGAATTAATCTTTTAAAACTATTTTCATACTAAAATATGTGCGTCAAATTTCCTTAAAATGCCCACATTCATTTAAAAGTGCTCAAAGAATACCTTTGAATGAGATTTCTTTACCCAAAACATGATATTTCCAGAATCCATAATTAAGAAACAATAGAGCGGACACTTTGTGATTTTTTTAAAATTTTTTGAAAAGAATTAATCTTTTAAAACTATTTTCATACTAAAATATGTGCGTCAAATTTCTTTAAAATGCCCACATTCATTTAAAAGTGCTCAAAGAATACCTTTGAATGAGATTTCTTTACCCAAAACATGATATTTCCAGAATCCATAATTAAGAAACAATAGAGCGGACACTTTGTGATTTTTTAAAAATTTTTTGAAAAGAATTAATCTTTTAAAACTATTTTCATACTAAAATATGTGCGTCAAATTTCTTTAAAATGCCCACATTTATTTAAAAGTGCTCAAAGAATGTCTTTGAATGAGATTTCTTTACCCAAACAATATTTCCAGAATCCATAATTAAGAAACAATAGAGCGGACACTTTGTGATTTTTTTAAAATTTTTTGAAAAGAATTAATCTTTTAAAACTATTTTCATACTAAAATATGTGCGTCAAATTTCTTTAAAATGCCCACATTCATTTAAAAGTGCTCAAAGAATACCTTTGAATGAGATTTCTTTACCCAAAACATGATATTTCCAGAATCCATAATTAAGAAACAATAGAGCGGACACTTTGTGATTTTTTAAAAATTTTTTGAAAAGAATTAATCTTTTAAAACTATTTTCATACTAAAATATGTGCGTCAAATTTCTTTAATATGCCCACATTTATTTAAAAGTGCTCAAAGAATGTCTTTGAATGAGATTTCTTTACCCAAAACATGATATTTCCAGAATCCATAATTAAGAAACAATAGAGCGGACACTTTGTGATTTTTTTAAAATTTTTTGAAAAGAATTAATCTTTTAAAACTATTTTCATACTAAAATATGTGCGTCAAATTTCTTTAAAATGCCCACATTCATTTAAAAGTGCTCAAAGAATACCTTTGAATGAGATTTCTTTACCCAAAACATGATTTTTCCAGAATCCATAATTAAGAAACAATAGAGCGGACACTTTGTGATTTTTTTAAAATTTTTTGAAAAGAATTAATCTTTTAAAACTATTTTCATACTAAAATATGTGCGTCAAATTTCTTTAAAATGCCCACATTTATTTAAAAGTGCTCAAAGAATGTCTTTGAATGAGATTTCTTTACCCAAAACATGATATTTCCAGAATCCATAATTAAGAAACAATAGAGCGGACACTTTGTGATTTTTTTAAAATTTTTTGAAAAGAATTAATCTTTTAAAACTATTTTCATACTAAAATATGTGCGTCAAATTTCCTTAAAATGCCCACATTCATTTAAAAGTGCTCAAAGAATACCTTTCAATGAGATTTCTTTACCCAAAACATGATATTTCCAGAATCCATAATTAAGAAACAATAGAGCGGACACTTTGTGATTTTTTTAAAATTTTTTGAAAAGAATTAATCTTTTAAAACTATTTTCATACTAAAATATGTGCGTCAAATTTCTTTAAAATGCCCACATTTATTTAAAAGTGCTCAAAGAATGTCTTTGAATGAGATTTCTTTACCCAAAACATGATATTTCCAGAATCCATAATTAAGAAACAATAGAGCGGACACTTTGTGATTTTTTGAAATTTTTTGAAAAGAATTAATCTTTTAAAACTATTTTCATACTAAAATATGTGCGTCAAATTTCTTTAAAATGCCCACATTTATTTAAAAGTGCTCAAAGAATGTCTTTGAATGAGATTTCTTTACCCAAAACATGATATTTCCAGAATCCATAATTAAGAAACAATAGAGCGGACACTTTGTGATTTTTTTAAAATTTTTTGAAAAGAATTAATCTTTTAAAACTATTTTCATACTAAAATATGTGCGTCAAATTTCCTTAAAATGCCCACATTCATTTAAAAGTGCTCAAAGAATACCTTTGAATGAGATTTCTTTACCCAAAACATGATATTTCCAGAATCCATAATTAAGAAACAATAGAGCGGACACTTTGTGATTTTTTTAAAATTTTTTGAAAAGAATTAATCTTTTAAAACTATTTTCATACTAAAATATGTGCGTCAAATTTCTTTAAAATGCCCACATTTATTTAAAAGTGCTCAAAGAATGTCTTTGAATGAGATTTCTTTACCCAAAACATGATATTTCCAGAATCCATAATTAAGAAACAATAGAGCGGACACTTTGTGATTTTTTTAAAATTTTTTGAAAAGAATTAATCTTTTAAAACTATTTTCATACTAAAATATGTGCGTCAAATTTCTTTAAAATGCCCACATTCATTTAAAAGTGCTCAAAGAATACCTTTGAATGAGATTTCTTTACCTAAAACATGATATTTCCAGAATCCATAATTAAGAAACAATAGAGCGGACACTTTGTGATTTTTTTAAAATTTTTTGAAAAGAATTAATCTTTTAAAACTATTTTCATACTAAAATATGTGCGTCAAATTTCTTTAAAATGCCCACATTTATTTAAAAGTGCTCAAAGAATGTCTTTGAATGAGATTTCTTTACCCAAAACATGATATTTCCAGAATCCATAATTAAGAAACAATAGAGCGGACACTTTGTGATTTTTTTAAAATTTTTTGAAAAGAATTAATCTTTTAAAACTATTTTCATACTAAAATATGTGCGTCAAATTTCCTTAAAATGCCCACATTCATTTAAAAGTGCTCAAAGAATACCTTTGAATGAGATTTCTTTACCCAAAACATGATATTTCCAGAATCCATAATTAAGAAACAATAGAGCGGACACTTTGTGATTTTTTTAAAATTTTTTGAAAAGAATTAATCTTTTAAAACTATTTTCATACTAAAATATGTGCGTCAAATTTCTTTAAAATGCCCACATTTATTTAAAAGTGCTCAAAGAATGTCTTTGAATGAGATTTCTTTACCCAAAACATGATATTTCCAGAATCCATAATTAAGAAACAATAGAGCGGACTCTTTGTGATTTTTTAAAATTTTTTGAAAAGAATTAATCTTTTAAAACTATTTTCATACTAAAATATGTGCGTCAAATTTCTTTAAAATGCCCACATTTATTTAAAAGTGCTCAAAGAATGTCTTTGAATGAGATTTCTTTACCCAAAACATGATATTTCCAGAATCCATAATTAAGAAACAATAGAGCGGACACTTTGTGATTTTTTTAAAATTTTTTGAAAAGAATTAATCTTTTAAAACTATTTTCATACTAAAATATGTGCGTCAAATTTCCTTAAAATGCCCACATTCATTTAAAAGTGCTCAAAGAATACCTTTCAATGAGATTTCTTTACCCAAAACATGATATTTCCAGAATCCATAATTAAGAAACAATAGAGCGGACACTTTGTGATTTTTTTAAAATTTTTTGAAAAGAATTAATCTTTTAAAACTATTTTCATACTAAAATATGTGCGTCAAATTTCTTTAAAATGCCCACATTTATTTAAAAGTGCTCAAAGAATGTCTTTGAATGAGATTTCTTTACCCAAAACATGATATTTCCAGAATCCATAATTAAGAAACAATAGAGCGGACACTTTGTGATTTTTTTAAAATATTTTGAAAAGAATTAATCTTTTAAAACTATTTTCATGCTAAAATATGTGCGTCAAATTTCCTTAAAATGCCCACATTCATTTAAAAGTGCTCAAAGAATACCTTTGAATGAGATTTCTTTACCCAAAACATGATATTTCCAGAATCCATAATTAAGAAACAATAGAGCGGACACTTTGTGATTTTTTTAAAATTTTTTGAAAAGAATTAATCTTTTAAAACTATTTTCATACTAAAATATGTGCGTCAAATTTCTTTAAAATGCCCACATTCATTTAAAAGTGCTCAAAGAATACCTTTGAATGAGATTTCTTTACCCAAAACATGATATTTCCAGAATCCATAATTAAGAAACAATAGAGCGGACACTTTGTGATTTTTTAAAAATTTTTTGAAAAGAATTAATCTTTTAAAACTATTTTCATACTAAAATATGTGCGTCAAATTTCTTTAAAATGCCCACATTTATTTAAAAGTGCTCAAAGAATGTCTTTGAATGAGATTTCTTTACCCAAACAATATTTCCAGAATCCATAATTAAGAAACAATAGAGCGGACACTTTGTGATTTTTTTAAAATTTTTTGAAAAGAATTAATCTTTTAAAACTATTTTCATACTAAAATATGTGCGTCAAATTTCTTTAAAATGCCCACATTCATTTAAAAGTGCTCAAAGAATACCTTTGAATGAGATTTCTTTACCCAAAACATGATATTTCCAGAATCCATAATTAAGAAACAATAGAGCGGACACTTTGTGATTTTTTAAAAATTTTTTGAAAAGAATTAATCTTTTAAAACTATTTTCATACTAAAATATGTGCGTCAAATTTCTTTAAAATGCCCACATTTATTTAAAAGTGCTCAAAGAATGTCTTTGAATGAGATTTCTTTACCCAAAACATGATATTTCCAGAATCCATAATAAAGAAACAATAGAGCGGACACTTTGTGATTTTTTTAAAATTTTTTGAAAAGAATTAATCTTTTAAAACTATTTTCATACTAAAATATGTGCGTCAAATTTCTTTAAAATGCCCACATTTATTTAAAAGTGCTCAAAGAATGTCTTTGAATGAGATTTCTTTACCCAAAACATGATATTTCCAGAATCCATAATAAAGAAACAATAGAGCGGACACTTTGTGATTTTTTTAAAATTTTTTGAAAAGAATTAATCTTTTAAAACTATTTTCATACTAAAATATGTGCGTCAAATTTCTTTAAAATGCCCACATTTATTTAAAAGTGCTCAAAGAATGTCTTTGAATGAGATTTCTTTACCCAAAACATGATATTTCCAGAATCCATAATAAAGAAACAATAGAGCGGACACTTTGTGATTTTTTTAAAATTTTTTGAAAAGAATTAATCTTTTAAAACTATTTTCATACTAAAATATGTGCGTCAAATTTCTTTAAAATGCCCACATTCATTTAAAAGTGCTCAAAGAATACCTTTGAATGAGATTTCTTTACCCAAAACATGATATTTCCAGAATCCATAATTAAGAAACAATAGAGCGGACACTTTGTGATTTTTTTAAAATTTTTTGAAAAGAATTAATCTTTTAAAACTATTTTCATACTAAAATATGTGCGTCAAATTTCTTTAAAATGCCCACATTCATTTAAAAGTGCTCAAAGAATACCTTTGAATGAGATTTCTTTACCCAAAACATGATATTTCCAGAATCCATAATTAAGAAACAATAGAGCGGACACTTTGTGATTTTTTTAAAATTTTTTGAAAAGAATTAATCTTTTAAAACTATTTTCATACTAAAATATGTGCGTCAAATTTCTTTAAAATGCCCACATTCATTTAAAAGTGCTCAAAGAATACCTTTGAATGAGATTTCTTTACCCAAAACATGATATTTCCAGAATCCATAATTAAGAAACAATAGAGCGGACACTTTGTGATTTTTTTAAAATTTTTTGAAAAGAATTAATCTTTTAAAACTATTTTCATACTAAAATATGTGCGTCAAATTTCCTTAAAATGCCCACATTCATTTAAAAGTGCTCAAAGAATACCTTTGAATGAGATTTCTTTACCCAAAACATGATATTTCCAGAATCCATAATTAAGAAACAATAGAGCGGACACTTTGTGATTTTTTTAAAATTTTTTGAAAAGAATTAATCTTTTAAAACTATTTTCATACTAAAATATGTGCGTCAAATTTCTTTAAAATGCCCACATTTATTTAAAAGTGCTCAAAGAATGTCTTTGAATGAGATTTCTTTACCCAAAACATGATATTTCCAGAATCCATAATTAAGAAACAATAGAGCGGACACTTTGTGATTTTTTTGAAAGGAGTGAATCTTTTAAAACTGGTTTCATGTTAAAATATGTGCTTAAAATTTTCAGAAAATGCCTATGTTTGTCCAAAAGTGCTTAAAGAATGTCTTTAAAGGAGTTTTTCACAGTCTATAATAAAAAAGTAGCAGAACCGAAATTTTGTGAATTATTTTAAATTTTTTGAAAAGAGTGAATCTCTTAAAACTGTTTTCATGTTAAACTATGTGCTTAAAATTTTCTTAAATTGCCCACGTTTGTCCTCAAGTGCTCAAAACTTGCCTTTAAATGAGATTTTTTTTTACCAAAACATGATATTTCTACAGTACATATTAAAGAAACAAAAAAGCGGACACTTCGCGAATTTTTTTTTTAATTTTGTGAAAAGAGTGAATCTTTTAAAACTGATTTCATGTTGCAATATGTGCGACAAATTTTCTGAAAATGCCCACAATTGTCCAAAGTGCTCAAAAAAATATCTTTAAATGAGAATTTTTTTTTTTTTTTTTTACCAAAAATGAAATTTCCATAGTCTATATTAAAGAAGCTATAGAGCAGACACTTTGTGATTTTTTTTAACTTTTTGGAAAAGAGCGAACTTGGCTTCATGTAAAATTATTTGCATCAAATTTTCCAAAAATACCCACATTTGTCCAAAACTGCTGAAAAAAGTTTCTAATTGAGAATTTTTTTTAACCAAACTATTATATTTCCACTGTTTATATTAAAGAAACCATAGAACTGACACTTAACGCATTTTTTTAAATTTTGTGAAATGAGTGAATCTTTTAAAACTGGTTTCATGTTAAAATATGTGTCTCGAATTGTCTGAAAATGCCCATGTTTGTCCAAAAATGGAAAAAGAATGTCTATAAATCATAATTTTTTTACCAAAACTTGATATTTCCACTGCCCATATAAAAGAAGCAATAAAAGCGAAATTTTGTGAATTTTTTAAAATTTTTTTGAAAAAGTGAATCACTTAAAACTGGTTGCATGGCAAATTATGTGTGTGAATTTTTCTAAAAATGCCCACATTTGACAAAAAAATGCTCAAATATTGTCTTTAAATGACATTTTTTTTTTTACCAAAAATGATATTTCCACAGTCCATATTAAGGAAACAATAGAGCGGACACTTTGTGAATATTTTAAATTTTTTGAAAAGACTGAATCTTTTATAACTATTTAAATGTTAAAATATGTGCGTCAAATTTGCTTTAAATGCTCACATTTGTTCAAAAGTGCTAAGAAAATGTCCTTAAATGAGATTTTTTTTTTAATCAAAAATTATATTTCCGGAGTCAATATTAAAGAAGCAAGAGAGAGGAGAGTTTGTGAATTTTTTTAAACTTTTCGAAAAGAGAGAATCTCTTAAATATGGATTCATGTTAAAATACGTTCGTCAAATTTTCTGAAAATGCCCACACACATTTGTCCAAAAGTGCTCAAACAGTTTCTTTAAAAGAGCTTTTTTCTTCTTCTTCTTTTTTTTTTTTTTTTTTTTACCAAAACATAATATTTTTACAGTCCGTATTAAAGAAGGAAGACACTGGACACTTTTTGTAAAATTTTTCAATTTTTTTTAAAATGTTTATATTTTCTCGCTGGATCTTATTTTACTTCTGTTTAGATATACGAAAGTTAAGGGTTCAATTTCTTTTTCTTTTCACGCAGTTGTAATTCCAATATGTTTGATAATACCATTTATCGTTTACTATTTTTTTTATTCATTATCTAAGTTTCAAATTTAAAATTATTATTAAATTTAAAATTTAGGTTAGAGGGCACGATTTGAACAATGAAGGAAGATTGCTCACTTTGATACTTGGTCGAAGTTTTCTTTGGCCCTTCAAGGGCATTAAGCATATAAAGCAGTTCCTCATCCGTCAATATTACTTCCAAATTGACATTATTATCTACCTTTGATTGCTCAATTTTATCAACCAACATTGATTTTACGTTGACATCAAGCATATCAAGTAGTTCTTCATCAGTCAATATTTCCAAATTGACAAAATAATCCACAATTTCTTTTTCAATTTTTTCAATCAACATTGGTTTTGTATGGACACCAAGTATATCAAGAAGCTCTTCATCCGTCAAAACTTCCAAGTAAATATCTATTTTGATGGCATCAGGCTTAGTTCTTTCATTGGAACTTAACTCGTTACTGATGCCTTTTTTTGGAAAAGAAAAAGAAAAGAAAGAAAACTCTTTAACAACTGCGAGTATAGAAAAGATACTAATAATCAGCATTCCTTAATATATTTCTTGCTTGGCAAATAGCAATTTTTAAGCGTCAATCGTTTCAATAGAAATATTTATCTTAATTTTATTTATAACGTTAATTATATTCACACTATTAATTTTATTTAAAATTTATTTTATAAAAAAAAAACTAACTACAGAGACTTTGAAATAATTGCTCGCCCCCTTTCTATAAATGACTTGTGTAAATGAAACGTCTAATATAAATGGAAAGTGATTTTGTAAATAACATTCCCCCTCTTACAAGAGGAAAAAATTGGTATAATGCATCATACTTTTCCAGTTTCTCAATTTGGTAAAAAAAAAAAGAGGAAATAATCCTTTTAAGCTGAAATATTCTCCTGGAGTTACTGACAAAAATGCTCGCAATAAAATGCAGTTTAGTTGCTGAAGTTTTTAAGGTTTTTTAATTGCTATTTGACCCTTAAAAAAGAATGATGAACCATGATTCTGTTTTTGTAACTGATTTCGCTAAATATGCTATGGGGCCGGGATAGCCTGGTCGGTAGGGCGCTGGGCCCATGTACAAGAGGTCGTGGGTTCGATCCTCGCAGGCCGAAGACTCCCCGTGTAGTAAATGGTGACTGATGCACGTTAAATCTGTCGAGTCTCAAAGTCCTCCATGTTCCCATAACAAATCAATTCCTCTGGGGGTACTGATCCAGGAGTTTCCTTTGTCTTTTGGATTGGTTCAAAATTACAAGGCTACGGAGTTGAGCATTAGTAGTCGTAAACCCATGAAATTGGGTCGGCTGTTCAACGACGGTTATAATATAAAATAAAATATGCTATGAGATGCTGGCAATGAAGAGTGTTCATCTCACTGCACTGTACATAAACTACCTTTGGTTATGAGAAGTACTTCAACTGTAAGACGAAGCCCTCTATCTGTCCACCCAACAGATAATAAAGACATTATTTCCGGCTATGAAGTGTAGCCTCATTCTCCTTATTCACCTGACTTGTAACTTTTAGAATTTCATTTGTATAGTCTATTAAGTCACATTCTGTCTGTGTATATATATATATATATATATATATATATATATATATATATTACCTGGAATATATTTTTCTGCATCACGAAAGTTGAAGTTGACGGTTTCATAAAAAATAATGTTTTGGGGCAATTTATATGCAAGTTCGATGTTAAATTAATTTTCAATAAATGCATGTTTAGAGTTTCAAAGAAATAATATTTCAATTTTTTAAGAAACAAAAAATTTTTGATATACAATCTTCGCTTATTTCCCAATCTCTTGTTTCAAAGATTTCAATTAAGTTTATGTCTATCATTAATGATCAACTAATTATTATGCTAACTATTTATGTAGTCAACTTTCACGACTGCGCAATCGTATATTAACAGGTATGTATAAGGTAAGTAAAGGATTACCATATTTGCCAGAAAAATCATCACTAGAATTAACTGATTCCATACAACTCAAGATTACAGCACTTTTCTCTGGCTGAAAAAAATATTGAAATAAATGGATATTTTGCAATAATTTCATTAAAGTTTTTAGGAAAATGAAGCAATAAGAAGAATTTACACTTGGTTCATAATTTAAGTTTCATATATGATATTGTGAATGCGTGGTTTAATTGGCCAAAGCTAAATCAAATCAAGTAACTCTCTATCAGGGTTGCATCAACATGAAATTGATCGAAGTCGCTTTTGTTAAATAAATATAGGTTGGAATTTTTTTTTATTTTTATGTGCAATAAAAATAAAAATTTACAAAATTTAAATAAAAATAAAATAAAAATTTAAATAAAAATTTACACTTGGGTTCTTCTCTTATTTTTACAGAAAGCCGGGGAAACAGACTTAAAAGTGAAATTTTATAACATTTAATTGAGATAATAGTGGGATAAAATAGAAGATTTTCTTTAGAATAAAAGCTCCAAGATACAGCGCCAAATTCAAACGGGTCCAAATTCTGTGCTCTAACCATCAGTTTCACTTGATGTAATATTATACTTTGATATTTCAAGAAATTCTTAAAAGAGGCGAGAAAAATCTGAATAAAATTACCCTACATTATGCAAAACATTAATTTGAAATATTTTGTCCCAAAGCTTAAATATGGCATGTAATTGCATAAGAACATATACATGCATATTAAGAGAATTGAGATGAAATTTGCATTAAGTATATATTAATATATGAACAGAAATACATGAATATGGGCAAAAAATATTTTTAAAAAAATAATCTTTGAAAATTACCCTTAAATGTCATTACTTCCAAAATCTCAAGTACCACAAAAGAGATTAAATGTAATCAAGATCTAATAGTTTGAAATTATTTTTTTAAAAATAAAAATGCTTTATAGTTATTTCAAAAAGAGTATTTCAAACTATATAGGGATAGAAAAACGTTAACATTAAAAGTAAAGTTTAATGTATAATGATAGAAAATCATAAACTCATTATATATATATAAAAAAATAAAAACTAGTGCCATCTGACACAACTTAATCAATGTCCATGTTTAACTATTCTATAAACCAATAACAAAATTTTGATAAGAGCTGAGGAGTAATGTCTGGCAGTATATCACATTATATTTTTGCTGAAATAACTGACTGAGAGGCTACGATAGCCAGAACACTAATATCGTCGGTATTTGGATGAGAAATGTTACCATTTACCTGAAAATCCAAATTATCATCCTCACCACCATCAACTTTCCAATCGCCGCCACAGCAGCACAAATTAGCGAAAAATCGCTTTATTCGTTGAAAATATTCCATAATGGAAACAAAATCGCTTTTTGAAAACTCTTGGAACAAAAATCAAGTTATCGCCCCAAATACAAGTTTTGGAATGACAAAAATTTCTTTTAATACTGTCATTGTTGCGTTTTGAACAATCCTTTTGTTTAGTTACATTTTCTTAACAATTAAAAATATTCTTAATGCACTTAATTATGCTGCTTTTTCACATTGTTAAGTAGTTATTGTTGATAATATTGTAACATTGTTTAATTATGATTAAAAATAGGTATGCACATCCTTTTAGAGTGATGAGCTACTGGAAACTTATATCTCAGGTTAACCACTAAAAGTCCACAAATCATTTTTCCCAATTAACTTAGTAATACTTAAGAAAATTAAACACTCCTTATTCATTAAACCTCCAAGCGTTGATTTCTTTGATAAAATTTTACAGAATTATTTCTGTTTCCTATTTTCCCATTCAATAAAATGGAGAATCCTTATTTTAATGCTTGTAAGCATGCATCAGAAAGTTCGGAAAAAACTGGAATTAACGCTCAGAGGGTTAAAAAAAACTTTCTGTATGTTAGAGATGACTTCGGGCACACTTTTTGAGATCTGAGCAAACTCAAGCCTGAGATTAACGCCTAATAATTTCTTCTGTCCATAGTATAAGGATAACTGATCTTTAACAATATACATTAACAAATGAAAATTACATAATTATAGATTAATAATGCGCAAAATGCATTGAATATTTAATTTTTTAAAAAAAGAAATGTTCCATGCTACATTTATTAGCAAAAAGCTCGATATTTAATATAAGAATAAAGGAATTGGCTTACTCATTACTAGTAATAATTAGTTCCCGCTTATGTTTAATATTTATTTAAGTTGAATGAGTAGTCTTTTATATTCATAACTCACAATTACAGTATTGATATAAATCATAACTCACAATTGTAGTTGATTGCATAGCGTGGGGTACAGATAGAGTATTGAAATGACTTCTGCTCTTGTACATTTTCTTCCATTTTTGAATACGCATAAAGCATTAAAAAAGTATCGAGCCCACTGAATGCGATGTCAAATAACATCTTTCTTCTAAAACACGCTCAGCGATACTGAAATCTCTTTCACTCGTTGTTCTGCTGGCAGGTATATTTGAAATTCTACTTGCTATTGGTGCTAAATTACGAAAAGAAGAATATTTCCAGCTAAATTTGCTACATTATTGGTACTTCATATCATACCATTAGCATCTAACTGCTATGCGATAATCAAATTCTTGTGGCCTTTTTGTGGTTTTGCATAGTTATTCTTCTAAAATATGATTTTTAAAATTTGTCCACGTACAGGGTTCGAACCCCGGACCCTTGGACCAGCAATTTGATATTGAAACTGTTATAGTATTAACTTATGTTTTAGTATTAGCAATTTCGGTCTACCTGACTTATAATAAAAGCTTTTTAAGTAATTTCTGCGGTTTGTCAAGATAACCATTATATGGGTCACCGTGTGGCTCCTAGTTTATCTATAATTTTTTCCAAGGGCTGGAATAGCCTGGTTGGTAGGGCATTGGGCCCATGTTCAAGAGTTCGTGGGTTCGATCTCCGCTGGACGAAGACTCCCCCTGTAATAAATGATGAGTGGTGTAAGCTAAATCCGTCAAGTCACAAAGTCCTTCTTGCTCCCATAACAAATCATACATCTGGAGGAATGGATCCAGGAGTTTTCCTGTCTTCTGGATTGGTTCAAAATTACAAGGCTACGGAATTGAATATTGGTAGTCGTAAACCCCATAATTAGGTCGGCTTTTCAAAGCCGATTATAAAATAAAATATAATTATTTCCTTTTTTATAGTAATATTTTATGTTACAGTATGTTTGACTTAGTTTCAAAATTATACATTAATGTTAAGGGAAAGTATGGGCAGGGCCCGACTTAGCCTAATTGGGGCCCGGGGCAAAAACTTCTTTGGGGGCCCCCTCTGGTTCACTACTTCAGTAATGAAGAACTAAACTTTATAGAGGTATTTAATTTTTTTCACCTCATTTTACCTATATATCAAGTAAATTGAGTAGAACCACCTCCAATCATTAGACGAAATATCGCTCTGACCATTTTATTGATTTTCTGACAATTTTATGTCCATCATGCCAAATGCAATTTTCTGATTATTAATTTTGTCCTCTAGCTGCGAAAAACCCATATTCTTGCTGACATTCGGGCTAAATTTAGCTAAATTCTCGCAATTACGATGACTCAATTAGGTCAATCAGAAGCCGGTATTTTTGCCAACACTTCGCATTTCGTAACATGTAAAAATACAGGCTTTTGATTGGCCAGTTTTGTCCATCGTAATTGCGAAAGTTTAGCTGAATTCCACCCTAGAATGCCATGGATTTACGAAAAATAGATTTTTTGTGTTCATACAATAGTATAATGAAGAAGCTAACATGAAACTGACAGATTCATTACAGAAGGAAGCCTAAAATGAACTTTCTATTCGAATTGGAGGCCCCCTCTGATATGGGGCCCGGGACAGCTGCCCCGTATGCCCCTGCCTTAGTCAGGCTCTGAGTATGGGGTATTATATTTAGCATATGAACAAAAATTTCCCTTATTTAACGGTTTTATTATATACGCACTTACAAAAGAAATTAATATTAAGTAAAGGAATATTTTATTTACGTTACAATATAGTAAAATATAAAGAAAAATACTTTTCTTTAATATAATTTTTATAAACTGACCACGTCCAGGGTTGAATCTCTTTCCCTCGGGACTAACAGTTTCTTACTTGATTCCACGGAACACTACCGGTTCACCTCGCAGTCCGACTTATAACAAGCTTTTTAACTAATTTCAGCGTTTCGTCAAATTAACTATTGTGAGCTTCTTAAATTATTTTCTTTGGTATGGTAGCAATTTATGTTATAGTATAATATCTGATCGAATTTCAAACCTATAGGTAAAATATTTACCTATAATTAAACATACAGGTCTAAGAGTTACTATACGTTTTGAGTGTTCAAAATTACTAGGATACGGAGATAGAGAAGTAACATAAAAGAAAGCATAACCGCTATATGAATCTTCTGAAGCTATGGTAGCGTAATGTGTGCCAGTGCCAGCATTGTCTCCAGATCATTAAGCTATTAGTGCAGCTCTAGTGTGGCGTTAACAATCAAATAAGAAAACAGCACAAATTATTGAGTTGAATTATAAGCCAGAGTCAACTTATACACCTAAAAGATTCAGCGTTTCTGCGAAAGGACAATAACACACTTAGCTTTCAGAGGTTTGAGAGACCTACAAGAAATTGCGAAAGAAACCGAGTATTTTGGAACACCCTAGGCCAGAAAATGAAGTAATAAGCTTGTAACCCGCGACAATTAGTTCAGTTTTTTTTTTGTTTTTTGTTTTTTTTTTTTTTTGGTAATAACTTCGTAGAGTTTCGTAAGCCTAGAGTAAATATTTATGGAAATGTAAACATTTTTAAAAAATTTTTACTTTTTCGACATAAGTCTTTTCGTTATTACTTTATAGATATATAATGGTATTAAACAAAATTTTTGGAGCAATTTAAGATTAATAAAAAAAAATTTCGATTTAAAATTTTCACGAAATATCGTTAAAATCTGCGCAAGTTAAGAGTATTTAAGCCGGTTCTTTAATACTGCGCATGCGTTGAAAAAATTTTAAGAAGTATTTTCTTAATTTTGTAGTGAATCGTATTTGGCAACTAATAAAAATTATTAATTTGAATATCTTAAAAAGTTTCAAGCAATTTTCTAAGTAGTTTTTGTACTTTTCAAAAGAGAGCCCAAAATGATCAGGGGTTTTTTACAAATTTATTTTGTATCACAAAACAAAATTTAATAACAAATGATAATACCTTACAATAAATGTCCTGAAACTAAACTTTGTTGGTATAGAGAAAGAAAGCATGCAAAAGAAAACATACTTATATGGAGAGATCCCCCACAATGCTGATCTCATTTTTAATAAATCTTGTTTAATAGTACAAGATAAAATTTGTGAATAACCCCTTCTCGAGTTGCAAGTTTTTTTGCCTGATTTTATGATATCGAGTGTTCAAAAATACTTTGTACGGGTTTTTTTCGTAATTTATTGTGGGTCTTCCAAACCTCTGAAAGCTTTAAATCTTATTGCAAAGTATAAAGTACTGCATGAACTTAATACCGCTAAAGTATATATATATATATATAATGTTAAAATATGTGCGTCAAATTTTCCGAAAATGCCCACATTTGTCCAAAAGTGCTCAAAAAATGTCTTTAAATAAGAATTTAATTTATCCAAAACATGATATATCCATAGTACACATCAAAGAAGCAATAGAGCAGACACTTTGTGAATTTTTATAAATTTTTTGAAAAGAGTGAATATTTTAGAACTGGTCTCATGTTTAAATATGTGCGTCGAACTCTCTGAAAATGCTCCTATCTGTCCAAAAGTGTTCAAAAATTGCCTTTAATGAATTTTTTTTTTTTTTTTTACCAAAACATGATATTTCCTCCGTCCATATTAAAGAAAGATTAGAGCGGACACTGTGAATTTTTTTTAAATTTTTTAAAAAGAACGAATCTCTTAAAACTGGTTTCATGTTAAAATATTTGTGTCAAATTTTCTGAAAGTGCCCATATTTGTCAAAACTTGAACAAAGAATGTTTTTAAATGAGATTTTTTTTTACCAAAACATGATATTTCCTCCGTCCATATTAAAGAAGGATTAGAGCGGACACTGTGAATTTTTTAAAAAGAACGAATCTCTTAAAACTGGTTTCATGTTAAAATATTTGTGTCAAATTTTCTGAAAGTGCCCATATTTGTCAAAACTTGCACAAAGAATGTTTTTAAATGAGATTTTTTTTTACCAAAACATGATATTTCCGAAGTCCATATTAAAGAAGCAATGGAGCAGACACTTTGCGAATTTTTATTAATTTTTTGAAAAGAGTAAATCTTTTAAAACTGGTTTCATGTTTAAATATGTGACTCAAACTTTCTGAAAATGCTCCCATTTGCCCAAAAGTGCTCAAAAAATGCCTTTAATAGAGAATTTTTTTTACCAAAACATGCTATTTCCACTGTCCATAATAAAGAAGCAATAGAGCGGACTCTTTAAGAATTTTTTTTTAAATAGTGAATCTAATACAATTGGTTTCATGTTAAATGAGACAAATATGAGATTTGCTTAGACAAAAATGGGTATTTTTGAAAAGTATGACTCCCATATTTTAAAGTGAAACAACGTATAAATACGAGGCGCATTCAGAAAGTAAGTTTCCCTAATTTATAATAAAAACGAAGTCGCACACTCAGGAACATATTTATTAGTAACAAGTACAACAATGTTTCAGCTATTTTTCAACATAGCCAACACCAGAATTGAGACACTTGTCGTATCGAACTTTTGTATCCCTCTGTCGTAGAACTCTGCCGCCTGTGAATGGAACCAACGTGTGACAGACGTCTTCAGTTCTTCGTCGTTGCCAAAACGCTCACCGGAGGACAGGAATTTCTTGAGGTGCCAGAAAACGTGAAAATCACTGGGAGCAATATCAAGGCTGTAGGGTGGATGATCAAGCAACTCCCAGCCAAATTCCTTCAAAACAACTGTTGTGCGTCATGCCGTATGTGGACAAGCACTGTCATGGAGGAGCGCAACACCTGCAGTAAACATTCCACGACTCTTGTTTTGAATGGCAAGTCACAATTTCCGCTGTGTTTCGCAGTAACGGTAGACGTCTGTCACACGCTGGTTCCATTCACAGGCGACAGAGTTCTATGACAGAGGGATACAAAAGTTGATCCCGCAATACGACAAGTGTCTCAACTCTGGTGGTGGCTATGTTGAAAAATAGCTTAAACATTGGTGTACTTGTTGCCAATAAATATGATTCAGAAAGTGTGAGTTCTTTTTTTTATAAATTAGGAAAACTTACTTTCTGGATGCGTCTCGTAAATTTCTTTTACCGAGAAGATATTAAAAATTCACAAATTGTCAATCCTATGGTGATCTATAGATATGTACCGAAGTTTGCATGTGAAAGACTAAAAAAAAAATTCTTTTTTAATTTTCCTGTAAACATGAATGAATATTTAAGAATATGACGACAATATATTAGTCAGCAGAGCCGTAATGGATCAGGGGATAGAGCTTTCGCCTTCCAATGATGCGAGCCGGGTTCGATTCCCAGCGATAGCTGGTGGTCGATACAAATTCTGCATCTGGCCATAGTGCTGGCATAAAACATCCTCAGAGGTAGACGGATCAATGGTTAGAATCCCGCTACTGTCAAGCAAACCGTGGGAGGTTTTCCTCTCAATTGTAACGCAAATGTGGGTTAGCTCCATCGAAAAGTCCTTGAGAAAGGCAAATTTCTCCCAATACCTGATCCAGGAGTTCCCTTGTTAATTAGCTCGCAGTTGTGTTATATGGTAAAAAAAAAAAAAAGAAAACCTCCCACGGTTAGCCTGACAGCAAAGGGACTCTAATCTTTGATCCGTTTACCACTGCGGATATTTTACGTCGCCACTGTGGTCGGCGTGAGCGGAATTCCTATCGACCAGTTATCGCTAGGATTCGAACCTGGCTCAACTCATTGGAAGGCGTATGTTGTATACCCTGAGCCAGCACGGCTCACTATGCATCATTGTTAGCAGCAGTGATTATTTACAAAGAAGACCACCGTGTACGTCGTATGGATCTTTTGAAACGTATTGCGTTTGCATCGGAAATTCGAGTTTTTGGCATTGCAGTAACATAACGAACTGATAAAAATTTGGTTACTTTCAGTACAGCTTCGAGCAAGACGCCTTGCAGATTGCATTTCATTCATTTTGAAACCACTGCCGTTTACGACATGAGTGGTATCGAGTTAGAGCTCACTGGAGATCTATTGCTTTTTCTGAGGAAAGTCAGTTCTGCCTTGGTGACAATACTGGTAAGGAGGCGGCTAAGTGAGCGCCTGATACCGAGCTAGACACACTTAACCTACACATGGAGTTATGGACTAGGGAGCTATTTCCTATGAACATTCTTGTGGTTATTCCACGCACCTTGACAACAACCTTGTACATCAGCCTTCTTATTCAACCTGCTTTGTTGCTCTTCATATGCAGCAAAAGGAGTATTTTCCAACAGATAATGCTTACTCTTACACTGCTGTTGTAACCCAACATGATCTATAGAATGTCAACATTTTGCATTGGCCTGCTAGATCACCAGATCTTTTATCAATCAAGCATGTATGGGATATCACTGGAAACAGCTTCAGCCATAACCAGGATTAACTATCCCCGGAACACCATCCCACAAAATGATCAGCATCTTTATAACACAATGCATGCTGGTTTGCAATCAAAATTCTGGTGGTTACATCGGTTAATGTTTCCGCATTATACATTTGATGTGTTTTCTTCTCTTAATTGCATTAACCAGTGATCTTGAATTTTTAATCAAATGAATATTCTCTTTACAGTAATTTTTTCCTGTTGTTGGGACTTTTTTCATATCAGTTATATGCACTAGAGTTGGTGTGTGAAAAACAAATGTTTTAATTTCCTGTTAACCATTTATAGACATAAATGGGTATTTTTGAATTATATGACTCCCATAATTTTGAGTGAACCTAGGTGCAAATTAACTTCTTTTCCAAATAAGAAAAAATTATAAGAAATTTGTCCAGCCTAAGTTGATCTATATATATTTACCGGAGTTGGCGAGTGACAAAGTAAAGAAATTTCTTTTTAGTGTCCATTAATTATTTATATAAATGAGTATTTTCGAATTACAGACTCGTGAATTAAATATTCCTATGGAATCTGCCACCCGTATTGAACCAGAGCTGGGATTTGAACCCAGGCAGTTTACTGAACCGTGAACACCCATACCCTAAGCCACCACTGCTCAGGCAGAGGATTTAGAGTTCTTTTAAAGCTCCCTTCAAATATTTATTGATATAAATTATGTTGAGAAAAAATATCAACAATACTGTAAGTTGTAACTCCAGTTTCAAACTAGTCTAGTTTTCCAAAAAATTATAAATATTTGCAAATCCTCTACCTTTAACCGAGTTATTGTTTTATTAAACACTAGTCAAATTTTTTTTTAAAAAAAAGTCTTTTAGATTGCTGAACAGTAATACGATTCCAGCTAAATGTTCATTATTGCAATGAAATTACTTTTTATAACCAATGATTTTTTTTATCATCAAAGGGCCTGTCATCTTAGTGAATGTTGTGAAACACTCTTCTTGTATTTTTAACGCAACCCAGAAATCAGAATAACTTGCAATTTAAGCAACAGCGTAAAATCAGGTTTAAGCTATTATAGTGACCTATTTTATGTAAAATTAAATTATAACAAATCAAATTTTGGGATCAAATTCAAACAAAGGAAAATCACAAAAATGTTTTACAGATTTCTTGATGGTTATAGGATTTCATCTAAATGTTTATTATAGCAATGAAATAATTTTTTTTATAATCAATAATTTTTTTTTAATCATCCTTGATTAAAAAAAAAAAAAAAAAATGATCTTAGTGTTAGCATCTTATCTTAGTGAAATTCTCATCTTATTTTTCTATACAACCCAGATATCAAAGTAACATGTAATTTAAAGACAGTAGTAAATTCATGTTTTGAAAGACTTTTTGAATTAAAATAATTAGAATTTAAATTACACATAAATGAAAATGGCAAAATTGTTTTAATAACAGCCTAATTGAACGCTAACAGACAATAATGAGACTATCTCAGCAATTATTAACATTTTCTAATTTATTGTGCTTAATACGAAATGTAATTTTTTGGGCAGCTTAGATTTCTTTCAAAAATATTCCTTATTTAAATTTAATTTTCTAAGTACTTATTGTTTTTTTTTTTTTTTTTTTTTTTATATTTCAAGCATTTAAATTTCAGAATGATATAAAAAAGTAATTTTTTTAAATTTATATATTATAAAAATTCAGAAAAATTTGTGTTTAACATACGCAAAATTCGAAATTTTCAGATTTGTCTGGCCCAGAGACAATGATAGAATGTTATTATTATTAATCATTTCCATTTATAAAAATCAAATAAAAAAAGAACAAACTATATAAAGCTGCTATAAAGAAACAACTTCAATGAAGTTTTGTTCCAACAAACAGCTTAGTATAGGGCGGTGAACTAGAATAGAAACTAGTGACTAGATTAGTGGTGTCAAAGTTCACCCTGAAGTCCGTTTGGTCGAGTGATTCATCTTTATATCTATGTTATTTCAGTAATAAGAAATTTATATATTTTTGATAATAATTAGTTATATAGTAACAGGCTTTTAATATTGATGTACTTAGTTATCCTTTGGATGATCCCTGAGGCATTTGCTCTCTTTGCACCTTACTAGCATAGTCTTAAAAATATCCATAAAATATTTAGCTAACACAAGCATGATTAAAAAAGAAAACATAACGAGACGAAGAGAGTTGGTTTCTGTTGAGAAGTTCTGTAGTTAAGGTTTATACTAACCCATTATGGGTATTTCAATTCATTTTTGCAAAATTTATACGAACTCGTTACAGGTAATTCAATTTATTTTTGCTTTGTTGATGTGTGGTACTGGTGTGAAATAAATGTGTTTTTTTATAAAAAATTGAAACAAACTTTTCCTTTAATACAGCTTGATTTGTTAGACTAGTTGCATTCATTTATGTGCACATGAAGGTATTATTGAAACTGCATATATATAGTGGTAGTTAACCAGTATTAGTGATTGGTAAATTGATTGACATTTTGATATAACTGGGTTTACACAAACGGCTCAGCCATATCACAACAACTTAATTCAAAGCTGATTATCCTTTGCAGATTGTCCAAAATCACCAGAAAAAAAACTGATGATATTCGCTGTATATTTGTTAAACTGTCTAAATGAAGTACTCATTCTCTAACGACGTTGAAAATTGAATGGCCTAAACTATACGATCAAAATAAGAGTTAAATTTTTTTTCTTCTCATATTAGTAGTTGAAACAACTGATTAACAGCATTCACAGTAGGTAGCTATATATGCATTTACTATAATAGCAACTGCAATCTTGTATAAACGAGACGCAGCATGACACCATTCAGTGGCACTATAGTGTATCCACAGTGTTATTCAAACAAGTCAAATTAAAAATTAAGCAGTAAAAGCAAAAGAAGTCACAAATTTTATATGAGGGTATAACAGTCAGATTGGCCAAATTAGAGTATAACAAAACAAAGTACACTAACTGCCTATGGCATGTGGATGCTAGGCATAAGCTCCTTGATTAGATGTCTCAGAAAAATGGATTTGATATAAGCTTATTCATTTTAAAGCAAAAAAAAAGTAATTGCGTATTCGTATTTTAAATTCTAAATTCATAATTTAAAGTCATTAATGTAAATATAAGCAGAAATTATTGCATGATAAAATAAAACTATATTTAATAACACATTCCTTACTTATCTTAGAATAGCCACCTTAAAAGGTCTGCCAAAATAAGTAGAATTATAATCATATAGTGAAATTTCAAGCAAAGATATAAGTATAAACTCATATTGTTCAAGTGGATTTAATTTTTGCCTGTTATGGGTTAAAATTTTCTTCTAACAAAAGAAATTTACTTTTTAACATAAAGGCACTTTTATTGGATATGGATAATGAAACAAATTAGCAACTTTGACGCATTGTGTTAGCAATTAAAACACATGATTGCAAGCCAATGAATTTCATTTGTACCTAAGGATTTTCTTCCGCCATAACAAAACAAACCTTAATTGTTATTAATTTCTAAGTTAAAAAAATATGCAGATCTAAACAGAAAATATATTTTAAGGTTAAAAATAAATTTTTAAAAAATTAACTTAATGCTTAGGAGGATGTTAAAGAAAATTCAATAGAAATGAAGCAAAGAGAACTAATAACCACGTAAGTTATACATTGTATATTATCAAAAAACATGTTCTTTAAAACATTAGACATTTGAATAAGAATTTCACAAAAGTAACTAATTATTCATTTAGAGTTTAATCAACAGCCATAGTTTCAACTGCTGCTTCAGGTTCTGGTCGTTTTGGTGCAGCATCATCAGGTTTACTATCACCAGGTTCATCTCCACTTCCAGCAACACCTCCTCTTCGAGGTCTCTCATCGCCTGCAATGGCTTGCAAATAGGGTTCCACTTTTTCATCTTCATACAATGAAAAGTCCATGCCCTTTCCAACAATGGCAACTGATGCATTCTTTGAATTTAATTCAACTTCATTAGGCAAACACTCTCGGAGAGCACGTAGAGCATGTTTCACCAATTCCTCTAAATTGCAATCTTTAAAATCGTTTAAATACTTCTCCAAGTAGGTTCTAGCTGATTGAGATCTGGCACCTATGGCCATAGCTTTGCAATCAAAGTAATTAGCAGATGGACAGGTTTGATAAATGTGAGGACCAAGATCGTCATAACCAGCAACAAGAAGGCCAACACCATATGGTCTACGATCATAGCGTTGGGTACATACTTGCATCTTATTTCCCAGTCGGGTAACAAGGCGATTAATCGGCAATGGGGCATCACGGCTAAATCGGCTGTTTAAACATTCTGTACGCATGTACTTACTAAGAAGTCGAGCATCAGCAGTTAAGCCAGCAATGGCAATGCCACAGTGGTTATCAATGGGAATGATTTTTTTCTGATGGGCGGATAATTCAGATGAAGCTCGTTTTAAAGCCACTAGAACAGCGTGAGAGTTGCTTTTGATCCCAACAGTAGCAGAGCCTTGTTTGACAGCTTCCATGGCATATTCGACTTGATGGAGCCGGCCTTGTGGACTCCAAATTGTAACATCGTTGTCGTACTGATTCCGGAACATTTTAAAGCAATAATAATCAAATATCAAAAGTTAAACACAACTGCAATATAAATGTATATTAAGTTCAGCCGGAAAACTGAAGTTTTCGAAAACACAAACAGCAAGTCACTATTTTAAGACTTGGTTGCAGTTAAAAGAAACAGGAAACCGTAAAGACGAATTTTCAGCAGAAATCAGAGAATTTTTAACTCTGAAAATTAGTTTAAAAAAATGAGGTGCATTAAACTATTCTAATAATTTATATGATATATTGATAGAATTTGTAATTATTGTTATTATAAAAATCAAAATTAAAAATAAAGCATAGCTAAAATTAAATGGCAACTAAAAGCTTGAAAAGATCTTAAGGAACCAGTTCAATGCGTTTTTTCAAGTAGCGTTCATTTAATGTGTTTTAAACATGTGGAACGTTTCAAACCGATCATGAGTTTAAAGAATTTTAAATTTCGGACGGAGATATATATCTCGTTTGTTTTGTAAACAATTATCCCACATGCATATTGAAATGGTTTTTTGAGAAATGATGAAAGAATATATAGAACTGATTTAAAAACGGATATTATATTTTATTTTTACACATTTTTTTTGTTTATTGACTTATCTTTTAAGTGGTTATGATTTAATTTTTCATGTTAATGTTTGTTATAATATTTAGTTCTCAGCGGCAATTACATTATATGAAAGGTACTACTATTTTACCAAGATTTTTAATTGTTTAAAAGTATGTTTTTTTTTATTGAATTTGTCACTGCATAGGACCGAATTTAAGTAATATTACAGTTAAAGGTTGGTAAACAAATCCTTCTTGATATAACCCAAAAAAAGTATTATTACAATTGCAACTTGCTTAAATTCTGTTGTTGAAAAGCACAAGCTTTTTTTTTTTTTTTTTAGTGAACGAAAATTTTCAACTATTCTAGTTTTATATTGTCAAACTCTTAAGTCAGGGTTATGAAATCCTCAAACTGTCTAGAAATTATATTTGGTTTAACCAAATACAACAAACCTAGCGTGAATTAATTCTAATTATTAATATTTTTTCTCACATCCTAGAATATTTCGAATCGTTTCGTATTGCACGAAATTTGTTTCAAACTATTCGATTTTTCTGCTGGCAAATGCCAGAAAGAGAATAAACCTAGCGTTTATTCTCACAGAGATCTTACTATAGAAATCTACCCGTTCTTGTTTATTTTTCACTTACATTATTTTAGCAATTCACATCTACTTTTTTTTAAGCTTCAAGACTGATAATGAATACCTGAAAACAGTGAGAAGAATATATCACTGGCAAAATGACAAGAAAATAATTCAATGTAATAGTAAAGTTGTCTTTATATCCCTAGGATGATAAATTGATTAGGATGCCATGCCTTTCTAAAATGCAAAAACAGCACTTTAGAAAGAAAAATTTTAGTTTGACCCTACTTACTTATAGAAATGCTGGTAAAAGAATATTTGACGAATGACAAAACATTAAAAAAAAAAAAATTAATGTATTATTATAAAATTCAATTCTGTTCATACATATAAAAATATTGCATTAAATTAACTAAAGGAAAATTTTTTGTTAATTTATGTTGTGTATGTTGTTAATTTATTTTTTTGTACCATATCTTTCAGTTCATATATCGCATATTCTTGTATACCAGACTTTGTGTTATTATTTTTATGTAACCAACTGTCATGTGGCAAATTAGAAAGAATAAATAAAAGTGGCAACTTAAATAAACAATCAGCCATTTTTTTAAAAAAAAATTTTTTTTTTTTTCATTGTGCAAGGAATTTGTTTGCTTAGTGAAGTCAAGTCAGAAGTTTAACTAAATTTTGTCACATATTTATGTTATTTTTATTGTTGAATTAACTGTTTATAACTGTAGATTATCAATATGAAACTGTTTAAAAATATAATTTAATTCAAACAAAAAATGCAAAAGATGGCTGTTAAATGAAAAGGACCCATCAATATTTGTCACTGACTCATTAGATTTAAGGAAAAAGTGGCTACTTAGTTATTAATCTATCGATCACTGGCTACCAACTGAAAATTTGAATTTTTAGGTGTATTATATACATACAATATATTGAATATTTGCATTCTCTCAAATTTTTTCATGAATATACCCTTAACTTCAATCTTTTTTTGTTTCCTAAAGACTTGTAACTCTAATTATAACTAAACTATTAATTTGTTCAAGAATATTCTTTCTTCCATGAATTTCTGTTTCAAATTTTTTATTAAATATATCCATGTTTGCAGCTCAAGAATGCTATTAATTTTCCGAGTTATTAGAATAATTTTTTACAATTGTACTGTTGGCTATTAGAATAGTTAAGGATTAAAAATTGAAAGCACATAAAATATGCTTCATCTTAAAAAAAAATTTGTGCATTTTCTGAATTTTAAAAAAGGGAATTTGGAGATTTGGTAAATAAATTGAAATACACTTTAAAATTTCTATGTAAATATTTGTAAATGATCTGGCTCTAAACAGACTTAATTACAAGAAGATAATATAACGGCTATATGCTAGTGTGACTCTTTATTTACTATGATTAGTCTTTTAAGTTTTTCTAAATCTTATGCAAATTATATCTCTGATTTGTACAATAAATAGGTAGAGTAGAGCGCCGATTATCCGAACGTCCAATTATCCGAACTATGTCCGAATTCGCTTCTTCTTCTTTCCTTTTTTTTAAAGTTTAGAATACTTTTTAACTTATCGAAAAATTTTCTAAATTTAGAAGAATAAATAATATCCACTACATCTGAAAACCATATTTAATTTACAACCTTGTTTTAGCTTTTTTCCTATAGTTGCCAATGCATACATGTATTGTTATACAGTTAAACAACATACTCCTTTAGCCCTCTTCATCTGAAAATTAACTGCTAAGAATGCGAGCTTCAATTTGACAGTCTACAATGGTTGGAATAAGGAAGGAGTTTAAGAAATGTTATGTGCTGAAGTTCTACAATGGGTACTTGTCACTTATGGTTAATGATTAGTGATTACATTGCTTGGAATCTTAAATCTTGGTATAAAATTCTTAACAAAAAAATAAACGAAACTAGAGTTTCTGAACCAGTAGATCTTCCCGATGAAAAGATGCCAGGTTATACAGCAGAAGAAATAGAAGACTGGTGTCGAGACACTGAGAACGACCCAGGATTTTAAATGATGATGAAATTGTTGCTGAAATTTTGAATGAAAATCGGAACTCCACAGACAAAGAGGAAGAAGAAGGTGATCAAATTCAAGATAGTGGACCTTCTCATATAGAAGCAAGCAATTCATTAAATATTGCGATGAATTGGCTAAACCATCAAGATGATGTTGATCCAGTTCCGTTGATTGATTTAAAAAGAATAAGGAATATGGCAAAAAGAGCATCTTCTTTGAAACAAAAGTCTTTGCTGGATTTCTTTTGCAATGGAAAATAAACAAAAATGTGGTAAAATCAGTAATTGATAAAAAAAATTATAAAAAGCTGAAATATGATAAAAATAATTCAAAATGAAAAAAAATTTAAAAGGAAAAAAAATATTTAAAAATTGAAAGAAAAAAAACTTTTAAATACGCCAGAGCTATTTTAGATAGTACTACCTGTCCTAAACCTAGAAAAAGTGTGATGGGAAGTTAGTGCATAAATAATAATCATTTAAACTAGATTTTAAACAACTTTCCAATTATCCGAACCACATTCGGTCCTGAGCAGTTCGGATAATCAGCGCTCTACTGTATTATTAAATTTAGGTGCATGTTAAACTTTTTTTTTGTTGTTGTAAAAAATGATGTAGTTGAAATATTTTCTATCAAAAAGTAAGTTTGATTACTTATTAATTGAAAAATGTAATGATATTTTCTGATGAACTATTTTTGTACTTAGCAAATATGAGTCTGAAATTTTATAAAAAGTCAAGAGAATTTATTTATGAAGTTGATTTGAAGCCCTCTTAAAAATATAATATTTATTTCTAAATTTTTTATGGAACAGTTGTCTTAATAAATCAATTTTTTTAATCTTTTTATAGAAATATGAGAAGCTTAAAATTAGTCCGAGCTTCTAAAAAGACTGTTTTAGAGGGTGACAGTTTTTGTCAGGATTTTGACAATTTCATATATTTCAGTAGCAGTAAAGGAATTTATCACTTTGATCAAGTTAATAATGAAGTAAGTAGTAAAGTTTAGTATAATTATAATTTTAAAACATTTAAATTTCAAATAATTCTTTGCTGTTTAGATTATATAATTTTAAGTAGGAAATATTGTATCTTTATTATTTCCAAATTAATTTATTACTATTTATCTAAAAAATAATTAACATGTAATGGATTCTAAACGAAATTGTTTTGTTTCTATACACCTATTGTATAAATTTGCCTTTATTTCTTAGTTATAAGAGCAGTGGCATACATAGACTTAGGTACCCCTCCTTCTGGCAAGATTTTTTAAGTGTATCCTATTTTAAAACTTTCCACAGCAAATTTAAAATCATCTGAACCAAAAATACTCTGGTGAAAAGATATTTATAATCATTTATTTTATTTTAATTTGAGATAATGATGAACATAATTGTAATAAAAAGGCAGAATTTAAAAAAAGTAATTAATTAAAACCACACTTCCCACATTGAAAAGAAATTTTTCTATAATATGGAAGAAAAACTCTATCTTACAATAACTATATTCCAACTTATGTTAAGGATTACTATTATTCATAAGAGGAGTTTAAAAAATATCTTATAAATATAAAATTCATTGTGTATTAATAGTAGCATAGTAAAAATATCTTAAAAGTAGAAAGTTTTTGGTGTTATTTTTTCTGGAGCATGTGTTTCATACACCATAGGCTTTGTAAGGGTATTGCGTACACCACTGTTAGAGTGACATAGTTAGGAATCGGTGGTAAGATTGACACTTTAACTTGACGACATTGAAGTAATGTTTTGTCATGCTTTTTAATTTAACATAACTCAAAATTATTTATTGTCATTGTATTAGTGTAGTGAATTACATGTTTTTTCATTAAGTACTATGTATATTTATTTTTTGAATTAAAATTATATATTTACATAAGTAAGAGTAAATTAAATGATGTGGCCATAACTTTGTGTATCAATTAATACTAATTAATTTATTCTATAATTTTTAATCATGAATTTATTTGACAACTGAATTTACAAATTAAACTAAAAAGATCTGACCAGGGCTGATTGTGCTCCGGAAAAAATCCGGATTTCCGGATTTTTTGCTAACCGTGATCCGGAAGTTTCCGGAGATAGAAGGTTCAGATGTTTTAAAAATCATTGATCACAAAAGTTTTCGGAAATCAATTTTTCAAAGGTGTAACTTAAAAACACAGTTTATTTTATTTGTTTGTAAGGAGAGCTACTTTATAAGCTTATATTCAAGATTAATATTAATTTTTTATCAGTAAATAGTTATTATAATCATAAACTCAAGAAAGAAAGACATATTTGTAAATTTCAATTACTTCTCCAGGTCATTATAGGTATGTGTGTAAAAATTTTAAATATATTTTAAGTAAACTAAGAAATATTGAGAAACAGAAAAAAACCTTGTTTAAATTTTTTTCTAATCTTTCGATTTAAACTTTCTTTTTTTTTTACTCAAGAAATTTTCCGGAATTTTGACTTGGGCTCACAATCACCCCAGTCTGACTGAAAATTGCTCTAAATTGAGCTTCTCTAACGCTTATGCTCAAGTACCTTTGACTTTAAATATTTAAAAAAAATTTTTTTATTTTAATCAGGAAGTTATCTTTTTTATCAATTTGTTTAAAAAATGTCTTTATTGTTTTTAAAAGTGGGTGTTGTTTCTAATGACACTTTGACTAGCCAAGTTCTTCAACCACTGTCTTTGCCAATTAAGTCAGAAAGGAGCACATTTTATTTGATAAGAGAGCACCACTAGGGTGAAGTGTGACCCTAGTGTATAATTAAGTGTGACTTAACTCAAATCTCCCCTGATAGAGGCAAGATCACTTATTTGTGAGGCACCTTCCACAATTTAGACATAGATCTGAAGGAGGAGAAAATTTTTTCCAGATCCCTATACCCCTAATATTGCTCAACAACCGACCACTGGATTTTCAATTTCACATATTTTACGCTCGCTGATATCATGTATATTCAGTGGGTCTTAGTGGTATCAATCCTCTTTTGGACTGAAGTTCGATACTTTAACTGCAGGGAACCACATGGCCCTGAAGTGGGTGTTTATATACTATTGTCTAAATTTTTATTTGTGTATCAACAATTTATTAAAGCATTTTTTTAAAAAATTTTCTCTAAAGGTCTCATTCTGTTCCGGTTTTGATTCAGAGGTGCAAGAATATGTTATTGGTATGGAATACATTATGGAGACCAATAGTATTTTCCTAGCATCAGCTTCAGGGAATCTATATTTGTATGATATTGCAGAAAAACAGGTATATATATTTTCTATCTTTCAACATTGGTGCATTGCTAGCAACATATGTATTGTCTTCATTTATTACTGTTATACAAATAAAATTTGTTAATTGCTTTTTACCATAACAAAAAAAAATTTTTAAATCCATAAAATTTGCCAAACAAGGGGCAGAAAATATAAATTGCAGTGAAACATTTATATTTAATTTATAAATTATTTATGTCTGTGTTGGAACACAAATCTGATTAAGCGGTGATTATGTAGAGAAACAGAAAAATTTTCAATTTTTAAACTACTATGAGATAATAAAAATTAATTTTTTAGAGAAATAGGAGACTTAAATTTTGAAATTACCCTCTTAGTTTTTGACACAATCTGTTAAAGTTTTTGGTTCTTATTTTTTAATGAGCTTATAAAAAACTTCTACTTTCAATAGGCAGAATATTTAAGTGAGGTATATTTGTCAAAAAATTAATAAAATTGTTTTTTTCCTTTGTTTTAAATAATCAGAAAACCAATGTGAATTTTAGATAAAAAGGTGAAATTTCTCTTTCTATTAGAAATGTTGCACATATTTTGAACTGATGCCTGTTTTTTGTTCATTAAATTAGATTAGTAACATCGGAGCTGTAGAAAATGGTTTAAAAGAATTTGCATGGAGTCCTGATCAAGAATTTCTTGTTTTATTATCTGGTAATATTTTATATTTTCTATCTGTACATTTTATGATTTCTTATTTCAATTACATTTGTTTACATGATTGTTGTTGTCCATTCGATGTTTTAATGTGTTCATATGTAAAATATACATGTGTAAAAGAAAGAATACTTTTTAAAGTAATAGATCACATCATTTGCAACATAAAAAATCAACACATATAGTTATGTGCAATCATTTTGCAACATTTGAAATTTCCAATCATAGTCAAATTGTTAATTTTATGTGTTCACTTGACGTGATGCTTATACCTATTATATATTTCGTAATGTGAATGTTAGATTAACCCATTTTGAGGTCAATCATAGAAGTTTATAAAATATGGTATTGTTTTCATTGAAATATACTTAAATTACATTTTAAAGTAAGATATCACATCATTTGTAACATAAAAGATCAATATAGTTATGTGCAATCCTTTTGTAACAGTGGAATTTCCTAAGCATTAGTCAAGTTGTTAATTTTGTTTGTTCCCTTGATGTGATGCTTATATCTGTTTTATATTTTGTTATGTAAATGTTAGATTAAACAAAATTTTAGGTCAAGGATAGAAATTTATGAAATATGGTATTATTTTTATTGAAATATACTTAAATTAGGAGCATTTACACAATTTATAAACTGTTGATTAAAAAATTCTCTATTCGCGAGTTCTTTAATTTAAATCTCTTGGTTATAATTTTTTATTTTTAGTTCTCAATTATTGTTAAGTACTTCTGATGTGTGTTATCCATAACTATTACATCATGCTTTTCATAATAATGATCGACAAATCCAGAAGAAAAAAACATCTTTTTCCAAAGAAATATTTGTAAAAAATTTTATCTTTCTTTGAAATTTCTAGATTTCTTCCTTTTTTGATTTTAAAGTTTTATAAATAAATAAAAAATGTATAAAAAATAGTGCAATGAAAAAGAGGAGCAAACAATATTCAAATTCAGTAAACTTTTTTTTTAGGCTTTCTTCATTTTTTAATCTTTATTATGTGTTCCATTTACCTCCTGAATGTCTGAATAATTCTGCTTACTTTCTGTTTCTTTCTTTCCTCCAATTTTTCTTGTTTGTTGAGAAAATAATTAAAACACATTTATTGCTAAAATAGATCTGGCATTCAACTGCAGGGATCAGAATTTTTTATATTTTTTTATATTAAGATTCTTTTAAATCATCCTAACAATTTAACTCTTTTGTTAAAAAGTAGAAAACTTATGAGTTTTGATATGATTCTCATAATGTTTTGACCTTAAATGCAGGCATTTTTGGAAATACAGTCAGACTTCTATTTAACGAACTTCCAATTTTACGAATTTCTCTATTTTGCGAATTTTTTCGTGGAACCAAGAACATTTTGGAAATTTCTTTGTTAAATAACTTCCAAATAGCGAAGTGAATTTTCTATTTAACGAAAATTATTTTTTTTTTTTTTGAGATCTACTTTCCCTATTTCCCAAAATATTTGAGAAAATTAAAAACTTGTTAATGCATTTTATGGGGGAAATGACCTTGAACTGATTTTTGCATCAACTTTTATACCATTAATAACCGAAAAAGCTACGTAATTTGCAAAGGCATTGGGACACGATGAATTTCGAGGAAGTAGTGGATGGCTTGACAAGTTTAAAAGAAAACAGGGAATTACAGGAAAAGTTATGTCTGGTGAAAGTAATGACGTCAGTGATAAAGATTGTGAAAGTTGGATTGCAGAGACTCTTAATAAAATTTTAAAAGATTATAAGCTAAAAAACATTTTTAATGCTGATGAGACGGCTTTATTTTTTCAATATTTGCCTCAAAAGACCCTAACATTTAAAAATGAATGGAGGCTTTGGAGGAAATGCTTGGAGGAAAACATAACAAAGCAAGAATAACTATCATGCTAGGTGCAATCAAAAATTAAAACCCTTAATTATAGGAAACAGCAAAACTCCAAGATGTTTTAAGGGCACAAAATCTTTGGAGGTTGATTATGAATTCAACAAAAAGTCATGGGTGACGTCAGAAATTTGTGAAAAATGGATTCAAAAGTTGGACAAACTTATGATTGCAGAGCATCGCAAAATTGCTCTATCGACAATTGCCCTGCTCATCCGAAGGAAATCGACAAAGAACTGAAAAGCATTAAAGTTTTTTACTTGCCTCCAAACACTACATCAAAGCTACAATCAATGGATCAAGGGGTGATTCAAAACTTCAAACTGCACTACCGCAAAAGAATTGTACGAAAAGTTATCACTGCCAAAGATTATTTGCGAGAAAACATAACAGAAATTTCCAAAGCATGGAACTATGATGTTACAGATCGTACCATTCGTAACAGTTTTGCTAAAGCTGGATTCTTCGTCAACGCTGAAAATTCAGAAAGTGAGGACAAGGATGATATTCCTTTAGAAGAACTTAAAAAAAATGTGGGTTCAGCTAAGAGAGAACCACGAAATTAATGATGATGTACGGATTAATGATTTTCTTTCTATTGATTCTGAAGCTGAAACCACCGAGACATTAACTGAATCGGATATTTTGGACGGTGTTAAAAATAAAAACAATACAGCCATAAATTGTGAGGAAGATGAAGACGGAAATAATGAAGAAATTAGCAAACCTTCATATGATGAAATGTTAAAATCATTTGAAACAATTCGACGAACAAATTTTTGGTGCATTACAAAAATGCGAGACCTATTATGAGAAAAAACACTTTTTTCAAACGAAAAACTCAGACAAAATTAACGGACTTTATCAGTAGCAATGTTTAAAATAATAAATGCAGCAATAGTTTTAATATATAAAAATGTAGCATTTGTATTCAGGGGAAAATATATGTGGCATGATAGTGTAACACTGGATAATGTTTTGTTCTATTCTTACTTTCATTGCAGATTTCTTTTATGCGGAAGATTTATAAAATAAATAATAGATAATAATTTAGATAGTATTAATTTATATAGATATAATTAATAATAGATTTATAAAATAAATAATAGATAATAATTTACAAGATAAAGCTGCATCATTTGCAGTTTTAATTATTTCTAATATCTATGAATTTAAAACCTGTTCTACCTTGTGTAAGTATTTCAAAAGATGATTTTCTATTTAACGAATTTTCCATATTACAAACTTTTTTTCGGGATTTAGCGACTTTGTTAAATAGAGGTCGGACTGTAACAATGTTTCCTTTAGTTTTTCCTCGCAATAAGCAATCTTAAAATTTCATTTAAACATTTTTTTCTCATCTCATTGAATTTAATTGTACTTTTCTATCCCACATTTGCTATCTATTGTCCAAAAAATGACCAACAATTCAAAAAATAAATCGTGATAGGTGGAAATGAATGGTTTATTGCATTCTGTTTAGCTTTTATTGTGTTCTGCTAATTAGAAAAACAATCTCTGAATGTCATATCATTCCAACTAAAATGCTTGTATCAGCAGTTTGGTAAATCTATCCTTAAACTGTTAGATATCATTGTTGATTATGTCTGTGGTTACAGTAGAACCTCGATTAATTGACACCC
This sequence comes from Parasteatoda lunata, assembly GCA_949128135.1. Classification (NCBI taxonomy): domain Eukaryota; kingdom Metazoa; phylum Arthropoda; class Arachnida; order Araneae; family Theridiidae; genus Parasteatoda; species Parasteatoda lunata. The sequence continues at coordinate 77,983,420 of OX421977.1, forward strand.
TTGAAACCAGGGGAATGTCAAAATATTGAAAAGTCAATTTTTTAGTGTATAAATATTAAATTATAAGTAAAATTACTCAAAATAATCTAACTAAATTTGAACAAAAATATTTGTGCTTTTTTATTATAATAAATAATGATGATATAATGTAATGATAAAAAGTTATTGATCATTAATGCATTTTTATTTTCTACTTAATTGTAATTAATTAATGGCCAAATTTCTAATTCATTATCATAACAGTAATAGGTTCACCTCAGTAGGTAGTAATAATAATGAAAAATGAGTCAGCATGCTTTTAATACATGTTGGAAGGGGCATCAGATAACTGAAGTCTCGTATGATCAGTGTTCTACTGTATTTTAAAAACATTCTTTTATAGCTTTTTTTTAAGTTAGTAACACCATTTACTGGTGAACTTTGTAACTAATTTTAAAATTTTGTGAGAATGAATCCTAACTTCTTATCAGAACGCAAAAAACCTTTACCTTTCTGTGTCCCTCCTTAATTTAATTTTTAAATTGTAAGTCATTTTTCGGACACCAAATTTCAACAACTTATATGGTTACAGCTTATGAACGTTGTTTCAAAGTTGTGGAGTACCTTTAATCCACAGGACAAGAAGTTAGTTGTAGGCCAGTTTAAATTAATAGTTTTGAAGTTAAAGTTACAGTGTCTTCCTTGTTTCATTCAGTCTATTCTATTGTTTTTCAGTTTTATTGTTTAAATTGATAAAATTCTAGAGCTGGACAGTGAATCATTAAAAAGTTTTGATGCCATTAAATTAATGCTTCATAGTTTTGTGGACACCAAATTGATTTAAACAAACTAATTTATCTTATTTCTGATTAGCTTTTGGGATTGGTTTCATTTTAAAAAATTTTAGCTTTTTTGAGCAAAATAATAGATAAAAAGTATACAGTCTAAAATTTATCTGATGTACGCTAATGTATTAGTGAATTGTAAATGCCTCTCTTTAAATGTTTGTAATTTTTTCAATCCATTAGTTTAATTTTTTAATTACTTTATAGGACAAAAGACATTTGTTCTCATGACAAAGGAATTTGACCCAATCACTGAAAAAGAACTCTCTCCTGAAGAGTTTGGACAAAGTAAGATTAAATCTGTTTTTATTAATTCTGATTTTAAGGTTCTCTGTTGAATAAAATTTATATTGACTCTCTCTTATTTTTTAGCTATCTATTTAAATATTAGAAACTCTCATTAAATTGTATGTATTTCTATAGTTTATCTTTATTGTTTTATTAATACTAAACAAAGATTTTGTTTGATTTTTTTTATATTTATTTTTTAGTAATTTGTTGTTCAATGTCTTCGCATTAGATTTTCTATCTGTAATAGCCATCATTTATCCCTAGTTCAACAGATGAGATTCTTTCTTTTATTATGCACCGTGATTCAGAATTTTCGAAGTTTAATTAATTTTTTTTAAAAAAATAATTAAACGTATAAAAAAATAATTAATTTTCTTTTAACTTTTTTTTCTAAAGTGTAAATATATATGTTTTTTAAAAAAAATATTTTAATGTATTAAAAATAAATAATTTTTTATTTTTAATATTTCCTTTCCTGTTGGTTCAATAATTTCATTTTACTTTATGTCAGACTTTATGTTATATTCTGCTTTGATTAGTGTTTTTTTTTAAATTTTTTTTTTATTTATTATTTTTTATTTCCATTAGGTAAACCAATAAATGTTGGCTGGGGTTCTAAAACAACTCAGTTTCATGGTTCTGAAGGAAAAGGAGCTGCTTTAATAAAACAAAAAGTAATAGTTTATACTATAATATTTATTCATGATTCAAATTTCAATCTAAGTTTTATCTTAAAATAAATTTTTAAAAAGATAATTTTAAAAAATGGTGTTTATTGAAAATTTAATTTGTTATATGTGTTATAAGCTTTTTTTAATTATCATAAATATTTGTTAAAATCATTTAAATAATTATTGAGTTTTGATAACAAATAGGTATATTTTTTTTCTACAGATAGGTATTTTTTTTTTATTATTATTATCTACAATTATTTATTCATTTGGAGAAAATAATTGCACCTAGTAAATTATAGTAATTTTTAATATTTCCATTAGTTTTATCAATAGACAATGAAATTTAATAAGGCCCTTAATTTTTATCTAGTACCTAAAATCAGATGTGCCTTTCAATTTTAAATTACTGTCTATTTTTTATATAGATTACAACTAACTTTAAATCAGCCAAGCACATTATATAATGTCAGACATTTGAAACTTATTAAAGAAAAACGGGTTTAAAAGAAAAAGAAAACACCTTTAAAAATGTTTTATTGTGTAAATTGCATTTTTTTTATTTTTCATGATTGATGATTAATTAAAGAAAATTGGATCCAGTCAATTAGAAAATATAAATTTTCTTCAAAAAGAAAATTTCAGTTCAGATTTTTTTTGTTTTGAATTTCAAAAATTTATTCACGGTACATACTTCCCCAACTAATATCTTCATAAAATATAAATTTGAAAAAAGAAAAAAAAAAATCTGTATTCCTAATAAAGTTATGTCAAGTTACAGTTTTGATCAAATTTTATTATTACTGTTAACATATGCATAAGGAATTTTCATTAGATACTATTGCTGACACAGAGATTCAATCTAAGTACGAAAATTGAATTAAATAAAAATTAAGAACAAAATTTTATTTATAAAAAAGTCAAAATGAAAATGCGTTAAAAAAAAGTTAAAACAAAAATTGTCTTAAGTAAACAATATAAATAAAAATGTGAGAATTTAAATACAAGCATAACAAAATTTAAAGGTACGCATATTAGCACAGATGTAAAACAGATTCAAAGATTGAAATAAAAATGAAAATCCAGTGAAACACAATAACACAAGTCGAAATTACACTGAGGAAACCAATTAAGACTGACCTTCCTTGTCTACATATGAGAAATACAAAGATAAAGTTACAGTTAGAAAAACTAAAATAATGTAAATTGTCAATTTACCACTGACAACAGAAAGACTCCAGTATGTTGGCAAACCAGTGTGTCTCCTGATGAAGTGTTTTTTTTGTTTTGTTTTTTTTGTTCCTATCATGGATATCTTTAATTTCGTTTTGCTTGTGTTTAAATTCTCACAGTTTTATTTATATTGTTTAATGACACAAAGTCATTTTCATTTACAGATTAAAGTAGATCTAATTGAACTATTGTTCATAGCACTTAAAAATTAACATTTAAAAAGATTTTTATTATATTCCTTTTCAGGAGCCAACTTCAGCTCTCCCACATGATGATAAACTCCCAAGAATAAGTTGGAGGAATGATGGTGAATATTTTGTTACATCCAGTATTGATGAATTTAAAGGTTGGTATGAATTTAAAAAAATTTTTTTTAGGTTTTTCATTCTTTAAATTGCAGATATTTTTACATTTTTATTTAAAAATTGATTAGTAAAATTAATGTGTAATTATAATTGCTCATATTTGCATTATTTATTTCCTACATTTTAATTTTTTTCTCATACTACTCGTAATACTATTATTAATGATTGTATTAGGTAAAACTAAAATATTTGACAGTCGAACACTAATCTAATGACCTCGGGATTTAGCAAACACTCAGTTGTCACAAACTTTTTTTAGTGTTTTCTTGTGAACTCCTATTTAAATAATATTATTTTATAAGCTTATATATGGTGGACAACTGAAAATTTTGAAGTTTGCTCATAGTAGACTCTAGTTTAATTTTGTCAGTTCTTTTGGTTTCTCCAACTTTAAATTTGCAAAAGTTGTAAATGCAAATGACATTTTTTTACAATGTGTAAAATCTTACTTTTGCATGTTATGTTATAAGTTTTTTAATTAGGGCAAACAAGTTTTTTAACTTTACATTCCTTGATACCTTGATTCCATACAATTTTTTAACACTACTTAAATTACTTAAACAACCTATTAAAATGAATAATAACTATGTTGCTAACAGACAGATAAATACCCTTGTTTAAGGTGCCATATAAGGGAAATGTATTGATATAGAATATGTGATGAAGGAAAATAAAATTTAAACTTGCAGGTTATAGATTGCTTCGAATTTGGAGTAAAGATGCAATCTTACAATTTACAAGTGAAGTTTTGGAAGGTATTGAAGAACCACTATCTTGGAGGTAAGTTAAATTGTTCCCTATCTCTGTTTACTCATTTCAAAACATTTTTTACAATTTTCCGAATTTTTTTTTTTATAGGCCTTCTGGTGATTTCATAGTTTGCAGCCAGCAGAGTCCCAATAAGCATAAGATTATTTTTGTTGAGAAGAATGGCTTGAAACATTTAGAATTTACACTTCCTTTTAAACCTAATACATTTAAGGTGAGTACAAAATATTTTATCTAAACTAAATTTATTGACTAAAGTACTTTATCAGTAATTATCAAAATAGTACTCTGTATTAAAATATTCAAAAAAGAACAAAAAAGGACGTATGTATTTTTAATAATATCTTCTAGTAATACTAACTTCTTCTTCTTGATTCATTTATACTTTACTATAAATGAATCAAGCAATGGGATTTTGAAACTTAATGTAAAAAAAAGTCATCAAAGCTTAATCAAATTATATAATAATTATCAAAATAATATCTATCTAGATATTATCCAGATATTTGTATCTATATATATAGCACAATAAAGACAAAAAGAAAAACAATGAAAATTAATAAGTTTTACTGACTGCGTACAATCTGCAAGTTTATAAAAGTCATAAAATAAGTTAAAAATATAAGACAAACATGGAAAATTATAAAGATTAATAAAAAGGGAAGAAGAAAAATAAAATATATATATACGTATATTAAAAAGCCGAAAAACAGAATAATTAAGAATGTTTTCCTTCAATCAACTCATAGATTATATCTGCCAAAAAAATATCTTATTTTTCTTCAACTCTTTTCATTTACTATTTCCCACGTTTTCTCTATAGTTTTAATATTATATATATATATATATAATGACTTCTTAATGACGTAAATTTGTATGCAAATATATTGTATAATTGTTTCTTGTTGTTTCTTTTTATACCAGGTTTCACAATTGTTGTGGAGTAATGATTCTAGTGTCCTAGCTGTTGTTGCCACGGAATTATCTGACAATTTTTCTGACTGCCAAGGTAATTACATTCAAATATAAAATACCATTAGTTAATTCTTAAGTGTTAGTAATTTAAAAGAGATAAAGCACATTGGTTACATTTTTCTATAAGTATTACGTGAATATTATAAAGTTTTTATTTTCAATTATTTGTGAAATCTCATTTTTTTAATTGTTTTTTCTAAATAACGTTATGGAATTATTATTAAATTTGTAATTTTTTTAATTAATTGGGTTATGGTGAAAAGTATATTATTTTTAAATATTTGTAAATCATTATATTTATTAAAGATATTATAAATTATCTATAAGACATTTATTAATTAATAGTTACATTGATTTATTAAATGAAACGTTTACAAAATCTTGTTATAGACTGAAGATTTTCAACATTTAACAAAAACTATGGCTTTAACCAGGGATTTTGCAATTGTGTCCTAAACCTTACCAACCTTTTTTTTTTTTTTTTAAATGTACAATATTTTTTTCATTGAAAGTTTAAAATTTGCATTTTTATTAATGTTTATCCTTTCATGTAAATTTTCTTTTCACAGTGATGTTATGGACTACGGGGAATTACCATTGGTATATGAAACAAAGACTTTATTTTCAGCGAACTGCTTTGCAGAAAAGTGTAATGGTAAAATGGAGTATAAATGATCTCTTAGAACTGAATTGTTATGACCAAGCTGTGGGTCATTTTTACAATTTTAAATGGATTCAAACTATATTTCATAGCCCAGCACAATATGAATGTGAGGATTCATTAGTCATATCAATAGATAATGGTACGTATGTTAGATACTATGCCTGGCTCTTTTTTATGTTTATAGACTTTTATTTAGTTAAGTAATTCAAGTTATTATTTTTTTTACCCTTGCTTGCATTTGTTTACCTAACTTTGTATATTCTCTTTATATGTTAAATTAAGTACTTAAAATTAGAACTGTTACTTTTAGTATTACATCAATAAATGTATAGCCACTCAAAATTTTACTGAAATAAAATGTTCTGATAATTATCTTGTCAGGCGTCTGTCTAGGTTTTTCTGAGAGATACATATTTTGTGAAAATTTAGACATAATTAGTGAAAAATTAAAAATTTTATTTATAAATCGACACAAAAATATGGATTTATCGTTTCTTAACGGATACAAAAATAACATTTTAAGAAAAAGTATTTTGTGAAACTACTGTTTTTCCTAAAGTTGAATTTGTGAAGGTACCTCTAAACGGTAGTAAATTCGGCCTGGACAGACCCCTGCTTGTAGTACTTAAAACTGTAAACTGCATACTTGTTATTATCCTTCCAAAGAAAGCATTGTTTTTATTCTAAATATTTATTTTATTGTATTAATGTATCAAAATAAATTAAATATATTTTTGAAAAACCTGTTCTGACATATTTTTGTTTGACTAATTATCTGCATTTTTTTTTTATTTTATAAATTCAACAAACTTTTTATATTTCTTGCATTACTTACACGAATTATTTTAATAAATGAAAAAAATAAATAAAACGAATTTTGATGCGTTTAAGTCAAACTATATTATTGCTATCCTCTTTGAAAGTTTCTTGTAAGGAAATTAAACCTTCTAATGCACAAACTCTTAACAAGATTGAATCTCAAACAACCACTGGCATATACTTGGAACAGGACATGAAAGAAAGATTTAAGTAATTCTGGTTATTAATAAAATTCAGGGAAAATATTGCATTTCAGTGCTTTTTGTCTGTTCAGTTGAGCATAGAATAACAAGAATCACAAAAAAAAAATAATAAAAAAAAAAAAAAAATTCTTAAATATGGAGAATTTAACATTGGTCTTATATAAAATATTTTTGGTTCCACTAAATTTCATCGCTATAAGTTGAACATTTGATTTTCTGTTGTGCAATCAAGTAAGATGATAGTGTGTTATTTAAAATTGAACTGAGCTCTTAAGTACCTCAAGTTAAGATTTTTAGAAAAGCTACATTTCTGAATGTTTCAACTAAGGGCTTTTAACGTTTACTGACATTTTATGCATTTAAAGTTTAGATCTGTTTCAGTTAAAGAAAAATTTTTTGTGATTATAAATTCTAATAATTTTTATAATTTTACACATAATGAGCTTGAAACTTCTCTTCTTGTAAAATTACAATTTTATTCTGCTGTTTGTCATTTTTTAAATGAATTTACTTTTGTTAGATTACTATTCCATTTATTTTTTCTTATGAAATTAAATGAAATATTTTGTATTATAACAGAAAGTATTTTGGTTTCTCCATTTGGGAAGCTTGTTGTCCCTCCCCCCATGTGTGGTTACAAGTTTAATTTAAACTCTTCTGTGCAATCTGTTTTCTTTGCACCTGATGCGCCTTTATTTGGAGCTTATTTAGGCAACTATAAATTGGCCATTTTCTCTAAAGGTAAGCAATATTTTCTAATTATTTTTACTTTTTGAAATTTATTTTAATTATTTCAAAGAAGTAGCAAACTTACTTTCATTTAAAATAAAATTTTAAGTTTTTAGTCTTCAAAGTATTCTGTTGTGTATTTTTTTAATCTATTTATTAAAGTTAAAATATTCATTTATTTAGTTTCTATTTAACATATTGACTCTGTACAATTTATCAAAATTTTGACTGCTCCACATTTCTTTCTTATTAAGTAACAGAAATAAAAATTGATCATCAGTATTTAAAGTGCATAGCAACCCATCCCTAGGAATGTTGTCTTGTCGTAAGATTATGATTTGTCTCTTTGTGTGCTTCTGAACAGGTCCTAATAGGGAAGCACTTCTAGCCGTATGCCACGTCATTTCCGGGCATGGGTTCCTATACAATTTTAATCCTGATGAAGTCCTCCTACTTCCTTTAAAAGTTTGTAGCAACATTATTTATGCAACCACTTGTTAATTAAACATTTTCTTAAAATTGTACATTCCATCAACAAAAAAAATGCTTTAAAAAATTTGTAGTTTTAGGTCCAAAATTAATTTCAGATTTGAAATCTTGATACTTAAATTACGCCAGACCAAGTATTTTTTTTAATGAAATAAAAAATTTGCTCATTAGTATTATTAATACAGTAAACTCACTTATAAAAAGAACCCATATTTAACCAAATTCGAAATTTAACAGACGAAATCCAAGCTATGCTTGGTACAAGATTTTAAATGTATTAGGGAGCAATATTTTCTCTTATTCTCAGATTTAACAAGATAAATAATTTTTGTAGCATGGAATATTAACAGGAATAATGAAAACCCATTTATATTTATGTTTGAAAAAAATACACAGTACACTGTGAATAATTTAAAATTATTAAAGGTGGTACATAATTTGTAAAATATGTTTCGGTGTAATTTAAAAATAGTTAATAGTTTTTTGTTATCAATGACAGGTGTGATCCTCAGAAAAAAAAAAAAAGAAAGACTAGCTAGACTGTGCGGTGGGTCAGCTTATTATCTCATTTTCTGATGATGAACATTGTCTCATTTCCAAAATATCAGCACATTTCTGACTTCAAAGTCATGTATTAAAAAAAGTTTATCCCCAGTGTTTATTTTTTCTAGAAAATGGGATTTTTATTCAGCTGTTTAAAATGTTGAACAGGAAATTTTTATCAGTAACAGCTAAATCATAATTGTGTAAAGTTAAACAATCATTGTTACATGACTATTTATTCACTTCTCAAAAAGAATCTAGCAGAAATCCATACAAATTTTTTTTATATTAAATTTTTTTGTATTAACCTGGATTTCAAATTTAGTAAAACCGGTTTCAACGAGTTTTGTGAAATCGGTTCTGTTTCTTGAGTCTTTTGTTATATGCAGGTTCTACTGTTGTATTAGTAATATCTTGAATGTAGTATAAAATAAAATATATAAACTTTCCGATCTAGAAATTTAATTATTATTGTTATCTCTTTTAAGATATTCTATTTCTCTAAGTTTTCCAATGGCTTTAAATTGTATTGGATAATAAATGCATAAAATAGGTTATGTAAGATATTTTAAAATTACATAGGGCTGCTCATCTTCCTCTTTATTTTTGCACCAGACATAGTCTTTAACATCATTTGATTTCTTCATATTATTGGTCAAGTGTAAGATTTTTTATCTTTAGTTTGGCACAGCATAGCCTCATCTGAAATTTGTTCCATTGAACTGTATATTTAATCCAAGTTTTACTTTTGAAGTTCAGTATGACATCATTAATATCAGATATTTGCTTCATTAAAATGATTTTTTTTTAAATTTTTGATAGAAAATTTTTAATATTAATTTTTAGGGAGCGCTGAGTTTTTAATTGATGCAACAACAGAAAAAAATGAATGTACATTTCAGTTGCAAGCTGCTGGAGGAAATGGTTTCAAATCTCAAGTGTTGCCCTACTCTTTTCAAACTTTATTATGGTATGTAACATCTAATGTACTTTGGTATTCAAATCTGTTAAAACTTTGTATGTTTTAAAAGGAATTTTATTTAAAAAAAATTTTTTTTTACTTATCTTGCAAATAATTAATTTAAATAATTAAATTATCACTTTTAAATAATCTATCTCTTGTCTAGAGTTGAAATAGGGCTCTTGAATTTTTAATATTCAGCTTCTTCTTTTTAACCAACAATGACACTGTTTATGAAACTAATGTATCAATTATCATAAAAAGAAAAAAGAAGCATCAATATCCTAGTTCAAAAACAGCAAAAAGTAGTTGCAGTTCAATGTGACAAAAATTTAAACGTTTCAGAATTTTAATATTTTTTTAAGAAAAATTTCTGTAACCGAAATGTGTTCAAAACAAATGTAATTCAAATACTTATTTTAAATATAAAAAAAAATATACAATGAAAGTTTATTGAAAATAATTTTTTTTAAAAAAGGAAGTTTGAAACCAGATATTGCTTTATTTTGTAAAAAAATACAAGATATGTAAAGTTCACATGTTTTTTAATTTCTGTAACCGAAATGTGTTCAAAACAAATATAATTCAAATACTTATTTTAAATAAAAAAAATATATACAATGAAAGATTATTGAAAATAATTTTTTTAATAAAGGAAGTTTGAAACCAGATATTGCTTTATTTTGTAAAAAAAGACTAGATATGTAAAGTTTACATGTTTTTTTTATTTCGTAAATGTTGCATGTTTACCCTGCCTTTTGGTTTTTTAAGACAAATTGTTGTTAATGTACTTTTTACATATAATAACTAAATCATTTTCTATTTCTACAAGAGCTAAATTTATATATTTTTTTAAATGTGGTTAAAATCAGAAAATGTTTGTACTCTTCTAAGTTTACAATGCCTTTTTTTCCTTTCTTGCCTTGCTATATTAGACAGTAAAATCTATTTGCCTACATTTTTCTTTAAATTATTTAGTACTAGCCTCCCATGGCAGCCAGGTAGTAAGCATGAACATACTCGTCCCTTTCTGTCTATTTTGGTAAAAAAGTGTTATCTAGCATTACTGTCTTAAAGCTAATCCCACCCTTAGTCACAAAATATTAAAATGAATCTTTTCTTTTAATTTTTATCTCATTAAGAACACACATGGATAAAATTTTAGGCTTCTATCTTGGTGAAAAGCATTGCTGTCCTTTATTTTTTTAGTTCAATTAATTTTGTAAAGAACGTGATCCAAAATTGAGACTTCAAGAACCTTAATAATGCTTTTAAATTGTGATAACATTAAATTAACAAATTCTTGCAGTACCAGATATAGCGTTATATAAACACTTTTTAGGAGACTAAATTTTAAAACATCTGAGATCATATAAACATACTTAGCAATAAGTTCTGTTGAAAAATAAAAATATACTTTCAGATTTACAAAAATATTTTTTACTGCTGGAAATAATGCACACATTTTTGCTTTCAAATCATCAAAGTTTGATTTCAAATCATTATTGTTAATTTACATTAAAAATAATGCTATGCTGATGACAGCAATTGAATCGTTGTCGGAAGTAAAATGTCCTTTTCGCATGAATGTTTGAATATGATCTATAAACACAGGGTTTCAGATAACTTTAGAAATAGTAATTTGATAGTAAATCATGGTAGTCCTCTGCTATCATAACCATGTTGATCTTTGAAATAATCTTGCATAACGTTAATTAAGTATTACTGAATGCATAGTAATTAACTATTTTGATTAGAGCTATAGTCATGATGTTACCTTTAAAATATTTGACAAAACTGAATCATCTATAGTTTAATTTAAAACCATGGTTTCCACTAAACCAATAAAAAAATTTCTTTTTTTAAATGTCTCTGAATTAATCTTTCTTTACAAACAAATCAGGCTTCGTCATTTGTTTAAAATTGTACTAATTTTGCTTCATGTTGAAGTCATATTTTTAGTGCACATGGTATATCCACAATCTTGCATGCAGATGTGCACCTACAAAAATTCTTTATTTTTTGTATGTATAATGTTCATAATATTTTATTATTATTATTGTAGTACGAAATTCTATACCAGGTTTTTTCTTTTTTGTACAGTATAATTATGGATCCAGAATTGTCATCTTCTGCATGGCCACTTTGCTTAAGTCATTGGACATGGGTTAAAAATAACTTAGTTCTCTGCATATGCCAGCATTCTTATGAGAAAAAAAGCATATATTCCCTTTTATGTGTGGACTTAAATTCACCTTCCGAAACTAAAGGCATTGCTGCAAGGTAATAGCTAGTTTCTATCAATAACATAAGTATCCCATATTCAAAATTTTACTGTTGCTTTATTTTTTATTTTGCAATTTTTATGCTAATCTTGTTATTTTGCTTTTGTAGAAAAGTTGCTGACTTAGACAAATCAGTAGTTGCTATGTGTACAAATAGAGATGGATCTGTCATTGCTATCCAGTATGAAAATGGAATGGTTAATAGACTTGAAATCGGTATTAGTTTTTTTTATTAATTTTTGTTATACAACAGTTAAAACTTGCAACAAGAGCATTTATTTAGAAATTTTTTGATGGTCTCTCTTCAAATTTTCCATGAATTCAAACTTAAAAGCCTCGTTTTGATTATTTCTTATTTACTTTTCTCATGATAATTTAATTTTTTTTTTTTTTTTTTCCTTTTTTTTTTTTTTTTCATAAATGTGACCAGAAAAATTTCTTATAGATAAAAATATAAAAATGCAATTCAGAAAATTGTTGAAAAAAAAATATTCTCTACTATTGAAGTGAAGAAGAAACAAATTGTCAATAAATCAGTAGAATATATAGAAAGTAGAGGTGTGAATTTTCTGTCAAATTTTAAAAACCATTAAATTAATAAGGTATTGTAAAATTAACCTCTCGTTCATTCGAGGCTACAAGTAAACAAAGCTGGAGTATTTTAATCTACACAAAATTTGATAACCTTTTGAATTTTTTATTTCCAACAAGGAAAAAAATATTAACACAATAAAAATCATGATCTAAGAGTTTTTAATCATGTTTAAAGTTGAAAAGCTAAAATATAATAATTCTTTATTAATTATTATGCATATATAATGTGTCAGAAAATAAGAAGTATCATTTTTGGACATAAATTGAATCAATGAATTTACTAAGTTGGTCTATTAATAAAAATGAAAACAAAATATCTACTGGAATAACTGCATATTTCTCAACAACAAAAAAAAAAAAAAAAAATTAAATGAATATTAGTTTGAAAAAAATATTTTTTTCTAATTTTATCTATGAATATCTGTAGTAAAACTAAATAACTGTATATTTCTGTACAAAAACTAAATTTTATTTTTATTTTTTATGAATGAATGAAGCTAAAAAATGTGATATGCTCAATTTATACAATCAAGAATTTGTGTTTAAAAAAAAAATAAGCATAATACAATTTCAAAAGAAATTTTTCTGCGAACACTTTTCTGATTGTGCCAAGACCCTGATTATAAGGCGTTCATGCCCTAACTTTTTGGGTCACTCTCAGAACTGGAGATCATAGGATTAAATAAATCAAAATTGCAGCTACTAAGTGAATATTCTGTATCTGTGTGTGTTCATTTACTAGATCATGCTCAGAATTTGAAAGCATGAAATTGTCTATCAGTTATCACCTGACAAAACAGGATGAATTTTTCTTTTTTACCCAATCTAGTGCTATTTACATGAATGAAATTCCCTTTAAAACTGTGGCAGCCATTACAGTGGTGCCATCCGATCCTCTTCCGTTTGACACTGCCTCATTCTTTTGTTTCTCAAATAAGAAAAATAGGTAATTCATTTTCTGAAAGTGCTAATTTATTGTGAAATAAGGTAAATCGATTTGTTATAAGTTGCAAATTAAACAATAAGACAAATCTTAAGTAAAACAGAATCAAATTTAATTTTATTTATGTGGATCGCAGAATTTAGAATTATAACTTATAATATTTGTTTATGTAATACTGAAATTTTCCAATGAAAGAAAATATAAAGAGTTCAAATATTTCTGATGCACAAAAAATAAAAATTGCTTTTTTGACTGTTAAAATTTTCTGAAAAAGCACAGTAGAAAAATGTTTAGAATATTTTCCATTTCAAAAAATTTTTAATAGAAAATTTCCATCTTCAAATTTCTAATTGAAAGTATATATGTCCAAGGACACATTTAAAGCTGTTGTTTTCATAGAATGTGTATCTTTACCAGATATATCATTATTTTCTTGAGAAATGTATTTCAAAAATTTTTTAAATAATATTTTCTTGAAAACTTTAAAACATTTATTACTTTCTAAAAGAGTTTTTAAAAGAATTCTTTCCTCCCTTTTTACTGTTCGTAATATGTAATTTTTGATAACTTAAATTTTCAATTTGAATTTTTCTTCAAGTGTGGTTTTGGCTGTGTTTTACATTGATATATTTAACTATTGCATACTGTGTAATATAGTTAAATATAATTCAGAAATTTAATAATTAAAATAGTTTGGAAATTAAATGTAAATAGGTCATTTAGAATTTTTCTTTTGAGTTTTATAATATATTTTTGTGAGATATTATTAAAATTTACAGTTTTTATAATTAATAAATCTACTTTTTATTTTAGATAAAATACTCAATAACTCTGAAAATGCAAATAATTTCTTAATACAACATTGGAAAAATTCTTTTGGTGATTGTTTAATTCTCAATCATCCCAGCCCTGAAATGTGTATTGTTAATAAAGTAGCTGCAAATGATTATGTAAGTTAAATTAAGTTTGTTTTACTATTTTTTTAAGTTTCAGTATTAAATGTATTATTTAAAATGAAGCAATAATTTTACCACAAACCTAAAGTACCTGTATCTAACATTACATAATTAAGGAGAATAATTGAATTGAAAAAAAATTTCCTTGCCCAAGCAAAATTCTTATACACCATATATGTGAAATCATACCACAACTTAAAATAAATATCTTTTATTGAATCAAACTTGCAAAATCTTCCAACATGATGAGTAGGATCATGCTGAATTTAATTTAAATAAGAAGCAATATATTATGTGTGACAAAATAAAAGTTACATTAATCTAAACTGTGTTTAGTCTAATTGTGTTAGGTTTTTATCAATTAAATAGATTTTATTTTTTTATATTTAGATTATTTTCTAAACCTGTACATACTTAAAGGTGTTCACCATATCCAGCATCTTTGCTACTCCTACTTCTAATCTTTTAATAAGCATCTATTTACTTTGTTTGTGTTTAAGAGGAATTAATGTTACACAAAGATTAATTTTGAATTCTGTTCCAGGGATCAATTGCTGCTCTTGCCCCAAATGGTGATTTCATATTTCCTGATCTCCCTGCTACACAGTTTGTGACTTCTTATTTTGTGCAAGGGGGTTTTCTTTTTTATACAAATACTAATCATGTTCTTAATATTCATCAGTATGATGCTACTCAACATAATGGAAAACTTTTCCCCAGTAAGGAATTATATATTTTTTTATTTATCACTTATACTCTTTTAATATTTTTATGTCAAAATGGTATAATATTATTATGTGAAAATGTTAACTTCTTTTGTACTTTTATTTTCTTTAATAATTATGTTTAGTATTTATATTTGAAAAATGACGGCCAGGTGGGCGAGCTGTTAACATGTCTCATTGCAAAGCTACTGGCTGTGGGTTCGAATCCCGCTTAGGGCATGGATGTTTCTCTCTGTGTGTTCTCCTCTGTTGTGTGTGAATGTTGCCCAGAGTATTTCTGGCCGAGTGGCGTGATTATGTTTCTCGCCTCCGTGACTTTGGTCACATGGTGCTCATCAGGCAATGCAAAATGAGCAATACTTCCGGCACCTTCCATGGCGAAGAACAATAAGTTCAGTGCATGCCGTTATAAAAAAACTTATTATTATTTGTAAAATGTAATGGATTCTATTTAAACTTAAATAAATGAAGAACTACGTCTTGTTTGTGGCTACTGATACTTTTGTCTGTTAATATTAAATGATAAAGAAAAATGTTGTTGTAAATGTTTGATTATAATTCTAATGTTGCAACTTTTATTTCTATACTATTTGCATAAGGATAAAGAAGGCAGTTTTTCTAAGTTATTATGTAAGAAAAGAGAGTTTTTCATGGGTACTCGTTAAGATTTAGGAGAGTTTATTTAACTAATTTACATAATGGTGCTTTTTTTTTTTTTTTTTTTTTTTTTTTAATTTCATTATAAACTTGCAAAATAATGCTTAAAAATTAAATCAATCCTTAGTCAAAGCTTCTAAATATCAGTTCAGTTTATTTTAAATGTGTAATCTGATTTGCTCTTATAAATATATTTTAGTGAATACAATTATATCAGAGCCCTTAATAAAAAAATTTCCCCTAACTTAAATTTTGTTATCGAAGTGCTGCTAGCAGATTGAACATGCCTGATGAGTTGTTTTGGGCGTCTTATTTCAAAAGGGAGAGAGATATTTCCTTTTTGTTTATTAAGGAGGATAGAAAAGAAAAATATTCACTTTTTCTCTCAATTGCTATTTTATTTGACTGTTGTATTTACTGTAACAAAAAATTTACATTATCTTCTAGTAGTTAATCATTATTATTTCAAATCTGGAAATAAAAAAATAAACTGCAGATGGTGCGATAATCTGTAATACCCATTGCCATGCTGGAGGGTTTCTGCTACTGGGTACCTGGTAATAATTAGTGTATGTTTCATTGAAAACAAATCCACACTAATTGTTGACTGTAATGCTGCTTATTCAGTTTCACTTGAACTGTTTCTTTTATTATTAGAGTTTGAACAAAAGATTGAAAGGAATGCGAAGATAGTATTCGTACCACCCAGGAGTACTAAAGTAATTTTACAAATGCCAAGGGGAAATCTGGAAACTATTCATCCTCGATCACTTGTATTAGTTGCTATATTTGAAGAACTTGATCGGTAAGTTGATTTTGTCAAATTTTGGAACTTTATATTAATTTTGTTCTTTATTGCTATTAAACCTGGTAATATTTCTAAATTTTTTAATTAAATATAACTAATCATTTGCCTCCAATTATTGTTTTTAAACATAAATTACTGCTTTTTAATATTGAAAGTGTATACTTTATTTCAGATAAAAAATATAAAAAAAAATCAGATTCAGTTAACTCTAAAAAAAATTTTAAAAATATATTCATTGTAAATTGAGTTAAATTGTTTTTAATTATAGTAATTTGATAATAAGGACTAGTCCTGGATATTTAAATTTCTGTAAAATATTAAAACTTTTTTTCTTTGATATTGATTTTTATTATATTTATACTCATTTTTAAAAACCTTTTTATATGTGAAGATGTTTTCTATATTACTGATTAATTTAATGTAACCAGGTCATAATTTTTAATGAGATCTTGTTTATTTTTTCATCATTGGAAAATATTAATTAAAAATCATAATTTCCTGATGATTTGCTAGTGGTGCAGCATTAATCCTTATGTGATTAAATAAATTACAATTAATTTAATTTTTATTTGTTTTGTGTATTGATTATGTGACACCACAAACTGTAATCAAGCTCTTTCATTTTATTTATTTTATTTTATACAATTTTATTTTTAGCTTAGAATATAAGAAAGCATTTGAAATAGCTAAGGTACATCGAATTGACTTAAATGTTCTTTTTGATTACAATCCTAAGGTAAGTTGGTTAGTTTTATCTTTTTTTTACTGCATCATTTTAAATATTTTTCCTTTAAAAATTATAAAATTGCTATATTCTTCATTATTACTTTGTTTTCAGTTTTTTGTGGAGAACATCAAGTTATTTACTGAACAAGTGCAATCCAAAGACCTCAATTTATTCTTGGCAAGTCTGAAGTAGGTTTCAATAAAAATTTGTAGGAAATTATCAATGCTTTTTGATGAATTCTCATTTTTATCACTTATTTTGTTCACTATTACTAATAATACATTATGTAGTGCGTTTTTCTTGTTATTTTTTTTTATTCATAATAAAAGGTAATAATTAAATGAATGTAAAACTTAATTGACAATTTTTAATTACATACAAGACGAATTTAAAATAATAATACAGATGCCACAGCATGAAAAACTGACTATAATTGTGATAGTTTTCAAAATAAAAAATATCTCATTAATTATTATGTTACAAGTTTATCTTCCTTACCATCTCAATTTATTACTTTTATTTTATTTATTTATTTATTATTATTTTTTTTGCTTCTAAAAATATCTCATGATAGAATATAAATCAACAACACAATACTTTTTTTTTTCTTTAAGAAAAAAAATTTTGTTCCATTTTTTAGAATTTATTTGTAAAGCTTTTTCTTTTCAAAAAACTATTTACTTTTAAAAGCAATAAATTTAAATATTTAGACAGTTTATTTATTGCTGCTCAATAGCCTGTTTTTAGATAGTTTAAAGTTTTATTTTTGTTCAAATTGACAAAAACTAATTAGGAAGATGTTAAAAAATTCTTTTTAACTAATAAAAGTGTTTTTCTGAAATCTAAAAACAGGAACATATAATACTAAATTACTTTTCTGAATCGCCTGTGGTATAATTTTCTAAAAAAAATCCCTAGAAATCATAGGATAATGTGTATGCTTATCCCATTATGTTAAAAGCAATGCTTCTATATGTCATTAAAATATCTATAATCAGTTTAATTTTGAAAGTTAAAGGAAGGTAATAGAAAGCACCTTTAACATTTTTTTAATTGACAGTTAAATTCATTTGCAGAAGAAGAGACTTTTTTTAAGAAAAAATTTCTTCTATTTATCTTAATCATTGCATAAGACTTTAATATTTTTCCATTTTCTAGGATTGGTAATATATTGAAAGAGACATATCATTTGCAGCTTGACTTTTCCAATCTCAATAATCTTCAAGAGTTGGACTTCTTTAATGATAAAGTGAACATGCTGTGTGATAAAATTCGTGAAGTCCTTGATCCTGAATTGAAAGAGTAAACTCTTTTTTTTTATGTATAATTATCTTTAAATTAAAGAGCCTTATAAAAGAAGGTCAATTTAAGAAAAGCAAGAAACAGCAGTAATTTGTTTCCAAGAGAAATAAAAACAAAACGTTTTTTTATCAAAACTGTTTTAAATAATGTTGAATAGAAAAATCTACAGTTGACCTTAACATGCTTTTTAATTCAAAAGTTTACGCTTTTTTAGAAAGCAACTTGCTGCCTTCTTTCATTAAACTTGTCAATTGTAAGCAATACCACTTAAAAATGAATTTATGCTTTATTTCTAATTATATAATGATGTCTGTTATAAATACATGAAATCAATTATGTGATTGCTGCTTCTTAATCTTTCAATCTTGTTCCAAACTGTTGTTTTGCCGACTAGCACGTCAGTTCCAGGTGTCAAACCTGGTTGCAGCAGCACATAATTAAATCGATTTTGATGTTTTTTATTAATAACAGCCATAACAAAAAATGTTTCCCATTAATAAGTTGAAGGAAAGGCAATAAAATCTTAACATTAGCTTGTGAAGTTAAAAGCACATGCTGTAACAAAATGTTGTATTAATATCTTGTCTGATATAAACATTAAAGCGGCTACTAAAGGAAAAAAATTCAGATTAGAGTAAATTCTTTTTTATCCTCTTGCTATAAGTAGAGAAAAGAAATCTTAAAATAAATAAAAAATTTAAGGTAATAGTGTTTGCGGACCTGTAAATAGAGCTAGCGGCCCGGCAGTGGTCCGCGAACTTACAGTTGAATGATAGTGTATTAGAATATAATATGAAACAGAATTCCTATATAATATCTTAAAAGATTAAAAAGAAACATGCAGTTAATCTGCAAGCATTTTTTAATTAGTCTTAATAAGTTAAAATTGTGAATTTTTAGCTCTTCTTTATTCGTTTGATCAATTCCTGTTCTTATTTATTTTAATTATATTCATTTTTTTATGCAAAATTTTCTGTAGCATATTTTTGTAGCAAAACTGTAAAAATGAATTATATTTATTCTCTCTTTCAATAATGGATCAGTTTTGTGCAAGAGCAGAATTTTTGAAAATTGTTTTCATTTATATTGCAGGCATTTACTTCCTTATTTGGCCACTTATGCTTTGATGAAACCTTCTGGTCTTGATAAAGCATTGCTAAAAATAAAAAGCATTAAAGGTAAATATCTATTTTTCTGTTTTATTTAAGAGATATATTAAGCACAAACGGTATTTAATTATATCATTCGTGTTTTTATCTTTTTTTTTTTTTTTTTTTTTTTTTGTCTTCATTTTTAAACGAAAAGAAAATTATTATTTCTTGACATTCAAATTTTAAAACAAATATTAAAAAAGTGCATTTTAGATTGAAAATAATTTTGTAATGTAATAAGTTATTTTCTGTTCTTGTATTGTTTTTTCCCCTACTTTCTAAGGAAATTATTTATCTTTGTTTTAAAAACAAGGGTCATTAAAAAAAGTAAAATTTTTCGAACATTCATTAATTTAATTTATTTTAAAAGATAAATGAAGTAATAGTCTAGAAATACATTTTTCATAAAAAATTATTGTAAAACTAAAAGTTTGGCTCTGAGAAAAAAAGGAACTTTCAAAATTTGGTAATGAATTGCTAAAATCAAATTTGTTATCTATCTATATAGTGTATATCACCAGTTAGTTGTAAAATTAATTAAGTTCTAATGTACTATTATACTGAGATTTTTAATTTGCAGTCACATAAACAAGTAACTAAATACTCTAAACCAATTATACTAGTTTTTAACCATTTCTTTAATAAATAGTTATGTAAGCAGCTAATTGATTGTTTAAACTTTCAAATTTGTTAATTATTTATTTTTGAAGGTAAAGTTTCATTATTATTTTTTTTTAATTAATAAGTAAAAATGGAACCAGATCAGTGCCCAGAACTTCCTGAAACTTCACAATGATATCAATTTTTTTTTTTTTTTTAAATCTTAAATTTTACTCTCCATTGTAAGAAATACATAACCTGTTCCATGAAATTATATTGCAAGCTATATTGTTTTTATCCATTCTTTGTGCTATAAGTAAACCAACTTTTACTTTTAGATTCTGATAGTTTGAAAAATACACAAGATACTATAAATCATGCTTTGGATTTCTTGCTTTATTTAGTAAATGTTAATGAATTGATTGATGTGGCATTTGGTACTTATGATTTACCTACAACTATTATGGTTGCACAAAAATCTCAGAAGGTGAGCGTTATTATCTATAGTTATTTAATTTATGTATGTTTACTTTCTTAATGCTTTACTTAAAATTGGAATTTCAAACATTTTAGACATGTTGAAGCTTATTTTAGCTTTCTTTCATCCTTATTTATTTATTTATTTTTTCCTTTTTAAAACTTCAATGGTTAAGAGAGTTAAATCATTACAATTGCACATGGAAGTCATATGCTTAACTTTTAACCACCATTATATGCTATTGTATCTATGTCTATCTTAACTTTATTATTCTAAATTAATATTATAATTTTGAAATAAACTTTAAAGCTTTAGAGAAATGTTAATTCTTTAAGTTATTATAAAAAAAAAATTAAATAAATTTCATCTTAATATTTGATTATATTATTCCTTTTTCATCTAAGATATGAAAAAAAATTATTTTAAATATTTTTTACTCTCTTTTAAAAAAAATTTCTTTTCTTCTAAGAGGGTAGAAAAATATTTTTTCCACTAAGAGGGAAAAAATATTTTCTTTTTAAAAAAATTTTTTTCTCTTTAACTTTGAAATTTAGGCTTGTGAAATCATTATGTTATGCTTTTTCTATTTTGTTCTTTCTTAAAGAACAAAAAATTTGTATACATTGCCGTTTTACAACAATCTTTGAAATTTAAAAATGAGTTATTTTTTCTGATGCCACTTGCCAATCAGCAATCTTGCAAGGAAGAGGATGCCAGTGGAACCATCTATGGCTGAAAATATGACTTTGGCCATACACACGTCACAGCCCATTTATGGGGCAGACCAATTCATACATCCATACATTCATTCACAGATTGCAATTTTGAACTGAACCAGAGAACGACCAATCTCCAATTTAGTATCCCCAGGGGTATGATTTATTTTGGGAGCATGGTGGATTTTGTGACCTGACAGATTTTAAGTGCACCAGTCACCATTTACTACACGGCGAGTCTTTGGCCGCCTGGGATCAAACTCACAACCTCTTGCTCATGTGCCCAACTCCCTACCAACCAGACTATGTTCGCCCTATTCAAATATGTTTAATCATTTATTAAATAGATAATCCGATATGTGCTTCAACTTAATATATTATTAAGTTATTCTTTCTTTTTATATTCACTTTAGGATCCAAAGGAATTTTTACCCTTTTACAATGAACTTCAAAACTTAGAAGAAAATTACCGCAAATACAAAATCGACATGCATCTTAATAGGTTTAAAAAAGCTTTGGAGCACATCAGTAAATGTGGTGAGTTGATTTTCTATGTTATAAAATTTCTTTTAGTATGTTAAATAAATTGAATTTCATTTGCTCATTTAAAATTTTGTTTCATTAATTTAAGTGTTTGGCATTTTAAGTTGAAAATCATCAATACTTTATTATTTGTATTTTCTGATTTAAAAATAATCTAGCTATAATTGATTTAAGTGCTAACTATAATGAAGACTTATGTAATTAAATTTTATAATTTGAGTTAAATATAAATTTTTTGTTTTATTTTTATGTACTCCTTCAGAACTATAATTAATTATCTGAACCATTAATTTAGCTGATTATTTTTATGAATGCTTATACAATTTCTTGTAAGTTTAAAAAAAATATTGTTTTCTATTTAAAGCTACAACATGTGTAATTATTATTAACTAATAATTTTGATGAAGCTTCACATATAAATTTTTTTTTATTGAAAATAATTGATATTTTGTTCTTTATGTGTACTTATTTAGAATTATTTTTTTCAGCTGATCATTTTGAGGAATGTTTGAAACTGATAAAAGAAAAGAAATTGTATGTTGATGCTCTTTATCTATATCCTCCATCTTCTCAGGAAAATAAAGTAAATTGTCTCCAATGTTCAAAGTTTTTAGCAATGTTTTCGATTCATAAAATTTTTGTATCTGTTATAAGTTTTTCATAAAATTCTCTTGATTTTTAGTTCATAATGTTGTCTACAGACTGGTCTGAACTGGTCTTAACCACTAATAGTAGATGCTTTCTATCCCAAAATCCATTGAATTTAAAAACTCTTGTTTGTTTCAAATTGAAAATACTTAAAACGAAAAATGTTATAATAATTATTCATATTTGTTAAACTCTAACTTACAAAAATTTCTTTCTTTTTTTTTATTTAAACTTGAAGCTTGTTTTATTTTTATTGGTTGATAATATTAAAAAACAAATTATATTTATTTATATATTTCTTATTTGAGTCATTATCTATTTGCACGCATTTAATATTTTATGTAATGTATTTTACCTTTTGTTCGTTATCAATTGTTATTACCCTACTCGTCATTACTAACCAGAACAAAAAAACATCTCTTATTTTTTTTTCACGTGTGATTACTGTACACAATTTGAGTTCAATGTTCAGAAACTCAGAAAAACATATTTTTTGCAGTTAACTAAAGCTTCTTTTCAAAAAATTTAAAAATGGGCTGAGAATAATAAATGAACCTTTTTATTTCTTATGAATGTATTCTTTCAACCAGCAATTTATTATCCATTTTTTGAGAGAATATTTCAAGAAATGCTCTAAAATTATCAAATATATGTGATTTTGTTAAGTGTTTAACCCTTATGTTAACTTGTAAAAAAAAAAAAAAAATTATGTGCATCTGGGAGACATCTTTAATATAAACTCACTGATACGCTCTCTCTGATGGACTCACTTAAGATTTATGCCAATCAGATTCAGATAACTAGTTTTGTTTGAACCTTGTTCTTTTACCAAACTAACAATCTAAGTAAATGCGAGGCATTGTGCTACTCACTACACTTTTTGTATTACGCTACTCAATTTTACATTTTTCAAAATTACGCTATCTGCAACAAAAAAAAATAATGACAGTTGTTCTTTTACTTATAGCTCATTAGTTCTGAATACTGTTCTTCACAGTCTATATTTTGACTCTTTAATACTCGTGCAGACTTCATAGCATTTTTTATGATGTATTTCTTCTTTTCTAGACAATATGGACTGAGTATGGCATGTACCTAGAAAGCAAAGGCTATTATGATGAGGCTGGTTTAGTGTTCAGTAGAGTTGAAGCGGATGAATTTGCATTTAAAGCTTATAGAGAAAGTGCAAACTGGAAAGAGGCCTTAAATCTTGCTTATAAACTTAAATACAATGATCAGAAAGTTCTGGGCACTTGTCAGTACATAATAGGTAGGTTGATCAACATCTTGTGATTACAGAATTAATTTTTGTTTAATGATTTTTTTTTTTAAATTTCTTCCACTTATAGCTGTTTTAAATTACTTGACTTAGTAAATAATTTTGAAAATTATTTTGTGTTTGTATATTTAAATCATTTCAGATTGTATAAGAAAAATTATTATTTTTTTTTTTTTAAAGAGAGACTGAAAGACAAAAGGAAATATTTAGAAGCGGGTTACTTACTTGAACATTTTGTTAAGGTAAGTAGTTTAATATATCTTCGGGTCAACTCTTCATTTTGGACAGAACTCAAAATGCTTGTTTTCCATTTTTTTTACTACAAGTTTAACTGCTAATAATTCTTGAAATAACTATCAAATGTTAAATTTTTTAATGATTTTACAGGGGTCTGTCCAGGCCGAATTTACTACCGTTTAGCGGTACCTTCACAAATTCAACTTTAGAAAAAACGGTGGTTTCACAAATTCAACTTTAGCAAAAAATACTTTTTTTTTTAAAATTTTACTTTTTAAGCTTAGGAAACGATAAATCCATATTTTTACCATGTCTAAATTTTCACAAAATAGGTACCTTTCAGAAAAACCTTGACGGACCCCTGTTTAATATTCCTTGTAAATTTTCTACATAGTTTCAAAATTTTGTAATTTATGCTCTGCGAAATTAAATCTACTGTAAGGTAGAAACCCGAAAAATATTTTAGGATATATATAATCTTTGTAAAAAAGCCCTTATCATTAAGTTTTCTTTTTCTTTTTTTTTTTTTTCCAAAATTTACCAGAAATTGCTTGAAATGTTTTATATTTTCAAGGTATTCAAATCGGACTTTTTTTCATAAATTACCAAACACAATTCACAACAAAATTATGATCAAATTTTTTAAAATATCTTTTGCACAATTTAAGGTACTATTTTATATGCTCATATCTTGCATAATTTTTAACGAATTTATTTTACAAAGATAATTTTGTTATTGATTAAAAATTGCACAAATTTTTTTTATTATTTAATTTTAAAGTTATAGCAAAAAACCATGAGATAAAGAAATTAGTTTTTTTTTTTTAATATATCCGTACCTTAATAAATATTTAAGTTAAGCTTGCAAAATTTTATGCAATTATTACGTCCAATAACCAAAGTAATTGATACTAGTTTATTCCTATAGTTTCTGACATAATCTTCAAAAACACTTTCTTTGTTCGTAATTTATTTCCAGTCTCTCAAACCTCTGAAATCTTCAAACTTTATTGTTAAGTATGAAAAATTGCTTTATCTTAACACCTCTAAATTTATGAAATAATTCTCTTTTTATTTCTTGAGAAATTTTTAAAAATGTCCAAAACTGAAAGCGTTATTTCAATATCAATGTAGGGTATTAGGAGTGAATGAAAAAATCATTTCAGCATTTGAGTTTTGTACAAAATTTATCAGTGGTAGCAAACTAAAACCAAATTTTAAAGATAAATAGCATTCTTATAAGACCTTGATAAGGACTTTAGAGTATGATCATTTCTCTATTTGACCTTTACTTTTTAAATATTTATAATTAGTGGTGGTAAAAAGTTCTTTAAATATAATTCTTTAAATTATTGATACACTATCTTTGCTACCACAAGAAGAAATATTTTCTGAGCCTACTGAAAATCCGTTAAAGAATTGTTATTACAATTGCATAAATCACCATAATACCAGTAGAATGTATTACCAAAATTAATTAAACGTCATCTGCTCATGACGATTTTCTATGGTTCACATAAACAAATACATACCTTTTTTACATTGCCTAAATTAATTAAGTTTCATTGGTGTCAATAATAGTATGACGAATTTTTATATTTCTCCTAAATAAATTATTATCACATTTTCATTAATTTTAAGTTATTTACTTTCATAGAAACATGTTTTTAAAAAAAAATAATGTAAACAAAATAAAAATGTGCTTTCAGATAATTTTAGGAATACTAATTTGGTGACATAGTCCTCCTATGCTGCTGCATTAACTGCGAATGTTCATTGGATTTATCCGACATGGTGAATAAAAAATAATTAAATATTAAAATGCGTGCAATAAACTTTTTTTTTATCGAATAGAGCTGATGTTATCTTTAAAATATTTGGAATAATAGAATTGTTAATAATTGACTTTAAAACAATAGCTAATGCTTAACCAATCAGAAAATTCCATCTTATTTTTCTCTTCTCTAAATTCCATCTTTTTATTCCCGCTTGAACAGTTTCTAGTAGACTGTTCTCATGTTGACAGTGAAACTTCCCTGTGCTTCTAACAAACAATATAGCCAAATTTCATTTCTCTTGTTTGGATGGTTTAGTAGTCTATAAATGACAAACAGGCAGACATTCATTTTTATATTTATGTATAAAAAAATTTACTACAGAGGCATTTAAATTTTTAAATAAGTGAAATTAAAAATGTAAACTCTATTAAAAACATTATTAAATAGAATTTTTTTTGATATTTAAAAGCTTACTTAAAAAAGGATTTTATATATATATATATATATATATATATATATATATATATATATATATATATATATATATATATATATATATATATATATACTTTTTCTTTCATTTTTTTATATTTCATGTTGATTTAGTATGACTCTTGATTAACGCTTGCTTTTTATTTTTAGGATATTGAAGAAGCTGTGGTTACCTTGATTGAAGGATATGAATGGAGTAGTGCCTTGCTATTGGTAATATTTTGTTTATTGACTTTATGATTCAAATTTTATTTTTATGTAATGTTCTTTTTTTATTTTTTTATTATGATTGAAATATTAAATAAGTGTATCACTTTTTAATGCGTTGTGTTTTTATTTAAAAAAATATCCAGTACTAGAGATATCTCTACAAGGTTGCCACTCCACAGGGACAAAAGGGAAAATGTACAGGGAGTTTAAAAATCACCTAAAATAACAGGGAAAATGCTCGGGGGGGGGGGGGATTTTTAGTTTTTCTTCACAAACTGGGAAAATACAGGGAATTTTGTTTCTTACTTTCGTTTTTTGAAAAATGGTTACCACTCGAAGTGCAATTTATGCAATATTTAAGGATGATATATCAGTTTTACTAAACTATTTAATTTACTATGGCAGTATGTTCTTTTTTATTTTTTTTTCCCCTCTAAATTGTTCCAGCAATCAAAATCCAATTAGTCCAATATAGCTTATACAAGAGCACAGTGATTGTGTATTTCCTTTTAATATATTGTCTATGATATATAATATGTACAGGGAAAACACAGGGAATTTATTTTCCAGATTAGGGTGGCAACCCTGCTTTATTAAAATATATTTTTTTGCCTCAATGGTGTTAGCATTGTAATATAAGAAATAATAAAATTAGTAGTAGAAAAAGACACATAGTGTTAGTTGTGTTAATACTGCCTGAAAAAAAAAAAAAAACATTCTGTTCCAACTAAGATTTTGTAAAATAATGGTGTAAATTGTGCTTTTACAGAAAAATATATATATATGTCTTAACAGGGTGCATAGCGTTTTTAAAATGTGCTTAAAGGTGCTTATTTTCGTTTTTTACAAGCCCTTAAAGGTGCTTTTTTCATGGGGTTTTTTAAAAAGTGCTTAATTTTCCCTTTTTCAAAATGAGATTTTTCTTTACTATGTTGATTTTTGCTTCGAATTATTCAAAAAGACACAGTTTGCATTGTTCTGTTCAACGTTTTCACAATTTATTCACCCCCAATCTATTTCGGCGTATTGTCAGTCCAAAGCGTATGAAAACGCCATTCGTTTTACATGATTCAAAATTTCATGATTTTTGACAATTGTCAAAAACAATGCCAAAAGTTTTTTTTTTTACATGACGATTAAAGCAAGATAAAACCAGTAATTGTCAAAAACTTTCCAACCCTGCCTAATTATGATATTTTTTTAAAGTGCTTAAAAATATTTTTTGAGTGCTTAAAAGGTGCTTATTTTTTTGTTGAATAATTTAGCTATGCACCCTACTTAAAAATGCAACAACAAAAAAAATTTTTTCATTGATTTGGCTCTATATGTTAATTACTTATGTTTTATTTCAGATGTCAAAGTATAACAGATATGATATTGCTGAAACTCATCTGCATCCATCTCTTATCATGCTTCATAAAACCTTAATACCAGAATTAGATTTGTTACTAAAGGATTTCAACACACATCTTTCACGACTGAAATATTTGCGAAGTCCAGAAAAAAAGAAGCGAGATGAAGAGGGTAAGATAATGAAATTTAAGGCATTGTGCATGCAGTTAACTTGCCTTGTGATAGGTTTTTAAATGTTCAAACTCTAGTCTGCCTTTTTATATTTTTAAAGATTTACATTTTTTCATTTTCTTGGGAAATAGTCAAATAAAATTTAGTATATTTCAGTTATTTTATGTATTTTTAATATATTTGAAACTTGATTTATATATAACATTTTCATGGCATATAATTCTCAATTTTATAAATTTAACTAAAATTTAAAATTTGTATTTGTTTTACGAAAATTTGTCTTTACAGCTGTTTTTGTTCCTTAGTGATATCAAATAATTTATTTTTCTTTTTATTATGTTACAGTTGCTCTTTCTTCTAAGTATAATGATGATGATCTGTTTTCTGAGGTTACTAGTGTTTCAGATATTGCATCTTCTCAGTCAGAATCTACTCGTTTGTCTGGGTATTAGATTTATTTATCTTTTTTATTGGTATTTAAGTTTTTACTCATGAATGCCTAATTTATTTTTAATGACACTGTTTAAATAAATGCATGTTAAATTTCTTTATACTTTGCTATTGTTTAAAAAATGGGGAAACTTAATTTAAATAAATGAACTATGTTAACAATTTTAGCAAAATAAATTCTTTTTCATTAAACTTTTTTTTTTTTTTTTTTTTTAATGAAGCTACCTAGCATTTCATTTCTAATTATAAAAAATTTCTCTAATCTAAACTAAATCTATTTAATATAATTAAATATGAAATTGTTCACATAATATAAGAAATAAAATAACATTGCTAACATTCGATCAGTTACACATCAAATATACTAAATAATTATTTCTAATTATAATCAGGCTTTTTTTTTTAATAAATGAATGGACTTTTTTTTGTTTGGATTCAGATTCTTAATCTTTAAAATTAAGAAGATAATGCCAATTTAGAAATTGTGATCTTAATGAAATCAAGAAAGCGGTATCAAAATTTAGGGTCCTGCAATTATACTGGTAATTTGAATCGGGAAGATTTTATTAAGCATTCAAACCTTAATATTGTATGCTTGAAGGAAGATCTTAAAACGTTTGAACTATTGGAATCAAAGTAACTTGTCTGATTGAGTTACAAAATCAGGCACAAAAAACATATTTTTTCGATGGATTCAGATTTCAAACCCCCAAAATTATAGTTTTTCCAATAGATTGGTCGGAAGAGCGCTCCAAAGTTTGAACCTCTTGCTGTTAATTTTACATTTTACATATTTCGCTATACCTTCAAATTTTTTTAAGCGAATTGAAAAATGTTTTTGTGCTCAGTATATATGCATTTATTGTTATTATGTATATAAGTATCATTTACTAATTATGTATTTCTTAGCTCTATAATGACTCGTAAAAGTTCCAAGAGCAGAAGAAAGCAACAACTAAAGAAATATCGCTTGAAGGAAGGTAGTCCTGATGAAGATTTAGCTCTCATTGTCGCCCTTTCTGAAATAGTACGAAAAGTAGATGGTCTTAAAGGTAATAAGATTTTCATCTTAATTATTCTTACAATCAATAGTTAACTAAAAAAAATGGATTCAGAGATTTATTTAGTGTTAATCTGATATTTTGTATGTAATATACTATTGATTTTTCTCTCAAACATGCTATATTTCAAGTATTTTATTCAGATAAATCAATTTAAATGCAATACTTACTTTTAAAGTCGATAAAAGAAAAAAAACATTGAAAAATAATCTAATATTTGAACTGGTGTAAAATGTTTTATTTCTCAAAACTTAGCTTAAATAAAATATTTTGTTACAAATTAAACTATTTTCCTATTTTAAATTTAAGTAAGATGAACTTTTTTTTAATTAAATTCTTTTTTCCTTTTTTTTAACATACATATGTTTTAAATTTATAGAAATAATTTATATATTATTCATGCATTTTGTTAATAATATTTAATTGGTATTTTTTAAACAGGAAGTTTGTATGTACAGTAAGTTAATTGTATTTTTATGATATTTAGTTTTTTTAGAACATTTTTTTATATTTATTTTATGGACTATTTTTAACTTAATCTACCTATAGTTAAATCATTTGTCTATATTTAGTTTAAAAAAATATTTTATTTTACAAAAAGAAGAAAAAACTTGTTTTTGAAAAATCTTTCTAAAATATGAACATTTTTATTCTTTTGCTTACTTGCATTAAAACATTATTTATATATAATTATATATTTTGTGAAATCATTCCTGTCTTTTAGAATTATCATTGTAATTATAATATATATTTGCATTTTTTTTCTCTTTTTTATGTTTAGTATTAATCTAGATATAGTGAGCAAAAAGAAACTGATCATTCCAAATAACTTTTGATTTAATGATTGGATTTTCACATACTAAGACTCAATCTTGATCTGAAGACAAGGATTGAAGGGAGTGACCTCAAATATGTTAATTAATTAGCATTAGCATTGATGATTTTTTTTATGTTACAAAATCAGATATAAAAATTTATTATCTGTGAATAAACATCTTTTTTTTTTTTTTTTTTTTAACAGATTTGAATTTCTGACCTACAAAATATGAGAGGTAAATTCAATTTGAGAAATATGGTCCCAAAAGTTAAGACCCCTTAATGTTAATTTTACTTCGCCATTTCTCGAAAACTTTTTAAGCAAATTTAAACATTTTTACACTCAATTGTAAAATTTGTTTATTAAAAGATAATTCAATGCGAAAAAAATTATTTTTAGCGTCCATTTTTTATTTTATTTAATAAAAGTTAAAAAAATTTTAAATTGTAAGGTATACTAATTTTTACATCATTATGAAGAATGTAATTTTATATGTCAAAATACAAAATGTGTAGTTTTTTCTGTAGCTGCATATTTTTTTTTTTTTTTCAGATAATTTTTTGAATAATGTGCGAGTGTTGGTGCAACATGGTTTGGATTCTCCTGCAAAAGAAATACAATCTAAGATGCAATTATTGGTTTCTTCAATAGATGCCGAAATGTCATATATTTGGCCTATTAATCAAACACCTGAAACTCCTCCTACGCAATGGGTATTAATATGGTTTCTATTGATATTTATTAAATACATTCTTTTAAGTTCATTTTATAAGTTGTTTTAAATTGATCAGCAATTCGAAGAATTTTGAATATGTTGCTTGAATTTTTAGAGCTGGGAACCTATGTTATTTTATCGTAAATAGTTTAAATTTATCGATAATTCAAAGAATTGCTTAATATAATGTATATCATGCTTAATTTTTTAGAGCTATGGACCAGATTCGACTGTCAACTCTATCACTGCTTCTAGAAATGTGGGGGAGAAAAATATTACTACAGCACAAATTGGTACGCTTTGTTTTTGTTATAAAATATACTTTCAAATGCTAATGTGTTTCAAAGTAAACCTTGTGTTTATATAATTCTAATTTTCTAGTCCATTTTTTCTATGTATATGTATATATGTGATGAAAAAGTTTATTGTTGTTGGAATTACTATTTGTTGAAGAAGTTGCATGATTTACCATCAGTATTTCTAATTGTTCATTATTTTATCCCAGAATAATACAGGCTAGCAATTACATGTTAAACGTCATAAACTGCTTAATGAAAAATTAAATATTTATGATGAAAAAGTTTTATTTTTGAGTACCAAAGTCAAGATTAATCTTTATTTCTAATATAAATATACATTATAAAATAATAAATTTGGGAAACTGCCCAGGGGGTGTGGCAATATGGGTAAGTCCCGCAGGACACCTCCGTCCACCAAGAAATCAAAAATGCGAGTGTCGTGTATACATTAAAATAGTCTTTGTCAAGGCTCTTAGCCTTACGCAATCAAACATGTTAGCAGAAAAGAAAATGTGAGAAATAATGACGAATCTTAATTAAAACACTTAGCAACTATGTAACGTTTTTTTTTTTAATTCTATGCAAATGTGTCAGGCAGATGTATAGGGAATCTCTAAAAAAAAAATTTTTTTTTCTGCACTCAATTCAAGGTTTGCGGTCTTAAAAGATTATTAATTATATTAATGATTTTTATTTTACTGAGAAAAGGATAAATAAGATAATAATTTAGTTTTTAATGGTAGGAAATATGTTATGCAGATTTCAGCATGACATGTGTATATATTTGGTCAACTTAGATTTAAAGCACGAATTACCTTGGTCCTTTTAGTCTCATTTTAAGTGCTTAAAACAATGTTTCTAATATTATTTAAATACAAATTTTTAAGCATATTTTCTTTTAGGTTTTTGTGATGAATATATCAGTATGATTTTATAACAACTCAATACAATACTTAGGTTGTCAGAGATATATATTTATAGATAAAAATTTTATAAAAATTATTTAAAAATTTTTGTTGATTCATTTTTTTCATATAAAAAATTATTTCTTAAATTTTTCTTTTTTACTTACTAACAAATATTTTTTTGTAAAAGCAAAAAGACCAATATTTGTTTTTCATCTTTTAATTGTGAGGTCGTTTAAATATTTCATTAGGATATCTTAAGATAGTTTTGATTCCCCTTTAGGAAAAAATAAGCAAATCACAAAACCTTCCATGTTTACCTAAGAAATTCGCAACAACGCCCCCTACTGGTTTTTGCTTTGAATTCTACTGTATCAATTTAATTTTAGGATTAAATTCAAATAAAAGATGTAACTTTGCATAAAACAAAAGTTACCTTTTGTGTTCAAAACTGTTAACCTGAAATTCTACAAAGAAATTGTTTTCTTTCTCGAGATTCAACTTTTTGAAACTTTTCAATGTGTACGTTTTTTGTTAAATTTTTTATTTTGCTTTTCAAGAAAATTTTGAAAATAAAGGAGTTTTAATGTCTTATGTAAGCATTCCATTCCCGGCATGGAACAACCGACCCAACTCAAAGTGTACGATTATCAATATTCAATTGTGTAGCTTTGTAATTTTGAACCCAATCCAGACGACAGCGGAACTACTGGATGAAGCATTGGAAAAACAAATCTTTCAGAAGAACTTTTTTGATGGCACTTAACTAGATTTGTATTACACAGAGAGGAAAACCACAAAAACTTCCCATGGTTAACTCGGCGGCAAGGGGATTAAAACTCATGAAAACTCATCTTACCCCTCCTCCCCCTGTCAGCATAAATAAGTGAATCGCAACCCCCTCCACCGTTTAACGCTTGAGTAGTATTTTAACAGCCTCTATTTTGCTTTTCCCCTTTTTATATTAGACATAAACAACACATGCAAGAGTTCTTCCACACACTTTAATCATTTTAAGAGGGTAAACTTGTGCAGCTTATAAATAAAATTATAATGATTCACCCATTCCAATTGGCTGCATATTTACACAGGGTTGCCACTCCACATGGAGAACAGAGAAAACTTGGAAAATGCAGGAAATTTAAAAATGACCTAAAATTACAGGGAAAATGTAGGGAATTTTGATTTTTTTTTCTTTACAAACTTGGAAAATACAGGGAATTTTGTTTCTTATTTTTGTCATTTAAAAAATGGTGGCCACTCAAAGCGTATATTTAACCATGATATTTCAGCTATACTAAACTATTTCATTTACTATTGCATTATTTAAGTATGTTCAGCTGTTTTTCCAGCAATTAAAACTAATATAGTTATCCCAATATAGCTCACGCAAGAGCACAGTAATTGTTGTTTCCTCTTAGTATATTGTGTATAACATGTACAGGGAAAACAAAGGGAATTTTTTTTTCTCCAGATTTGAGTGACAACCCTGTTTACTTAATAATTATTAATTTTTCTTAACAAACATCAAACTCAGAAGATGACAAATGTAAATGTAATGATTTTCGGGAAAAAGACTTATTTAATTTATGGCTTATCATCATTGGCATAACTAGCTATGACTTTCTCGCACCATTTCTCTATGTGTCATGTGAGGCCATTCTTTTTGTTGCCAGATCTAGCAAATTAAATACCTCAATGGTTTCAAAATCTGTGGTAGTGGAGATAAGCCATTGGAGATTCTGTAACTTTCTTGTTCTACTACCCATTAGTTTGTGTTAAAAAATCTCATGTTTAGTGCTGGTTTATATAAAAGGCAAATATGTCCTACAAATCTCATTGTATTTAACTTTATAAATTTTTCAAAACATCTTTCTATCTCTGTATTTGTTAAGTAGAAACTGCCCTCTTTAAATCTGACAAAAATTATCAGTTTAACCATTTCACTTCATCATTTTAAATTTCTTCATCATGCCAATATTGCTAAATACTCTGGTATTTTATTGACAAGGTGTTTTTTTTTTTTTTTTTTTTTTTTTTAAAGGGGGAAAAAACTACTTTCATTACAGTAAACTCTTGTTATTATTATGCAGAAATTGCAGTGCTGAAGATTAATTGTTATTATGATATAGTTTCTTATTATGAAAAGTTTTTAATGATTACCAAAACTGATGTCTAATTTTTTTACCTTTTCTAGATCCTCAATTGGCTGCACCCCCTTGGAGAAAGTTAGATATATTTTTAAATATGCTTCATATTGATGTAAAATGTAAATAAACGTTTTATTTTTCTAGTTTCTAGTCTGAATTGAATTTCATTCATCAATTATTTTTTTATTTATATTTACGTATTTTTATTGATTTATTTCA
The DNA here is from genome assembly GCA_949128135.1 of Parasteatoda lunata. Classification (NCBI taxonomy): domain Eukaryota; kingdom Metazoa; phylum Arthropoda; class Arachnida; order Araneae; family Theridiidae; genus Parasteatoda; species Parasteatoda lunata. The sequence continues at coordinate 78,018,224 of OX421977.1, forward strand.
TTTTATCTCCAAATTTTATTTATCTTGTCTTTATCTCCAAATCAAAAAATTCTTCGCGTATAAAATTATTTTTTTACTTAAGCTTTGTATCGGTACGCTGGTTCAAAAGGCCTTAAGCAAATTCTAAACTTTTATTGCCCTAATTGCTATTAAATGTTAATAATTCATTTCTTGGTTTCATCATAAATTTTTGCTAACATTTTAAGTTTTTATTTCTTCCAATTATTGTAAAAAAAGATGCAGCAGATATTTTGGTACAGATTTGTCCAAAGATGAAGAAAATTGGCAAAAAACAAATTAGGGTATTTATTTTTATAAAATGAAACTTTTTTAAGGATAGAGATTTTACCTTTTTAATTGCATTAAAGTTAATAAAAAAAATGTGTTAGAAATTCCATAAAGTGGTTAAAATATTTCAAGTATTGATTTTAATATCATTTTGTTTTTCCTTGATTAATCAAATTAGTGATCATCTTAGGACAAATGGTATTTATTGTTAAGAAAATTGGCTGTAAGATTAAACCTAAGCTTTGTATTTTTTTACATTAAAATTTCTTAATGTTAATTTATGTTAATTTTACTAGGAAAACTAAAGAGTTTGTATCTTTAAAAATTAGATTTCTCAGGAACTATTTAACCGATATTTACTAAAATTTCGTACTTTGCCTTGTAAAATTACATACTTTAAAAAATTTTGTACCTTACAATTCAAAAATTTTTTTCGACTATTATTAAATAAAATAATAAATATTTATTGTAATTTTTTTGCATGGAATTATCTTTGGATAAACAAATTTTATAATTGTGTCCTAAATGTTTTTAAGTCCGCTTGAAAAGTTCTCAAGATATGGGGAAATACGTAAAAATTAACATTAAGGGGTCCAAATTTGGGTCGCTCTCTTGACCAAACTATGGGGACCATATTTTCCAGATTGCGACTTTCCCTATGTTTTGGGGATCAAAAATCCAAATCCGTTGAGAAAAAAAAAAGTATGTTTTTATTCAGAAAAAGTAGGTTTTTGTATCTGATTACGTAACTTAAAATATCTACACTAATTAATTAGCATAACTGAGGTCCTATAATGTGCATATCCGATCATTAGATCAAAAGTTATTTTAAGTGTTCCTTTTTTTGGCGCACTGTACTCTTTTCAACCATCGCTTCCCGCATTACATGTAAAAGAAAGTGTTTTCTATAGAATTTGATAAATATTTTATTTTAATAATTTGCTAGTTTACAGCTCTAATCAGTTAAAATTTAGAATTATCGCACTTTTTATATATTATTTATCTTTGGTTTTCTTCGTTTCGTTATCACAAATAAAATATTTGTGATGATGTCGCTGAATTCGTATTTTAAAAGCTGTATGAAACCACATGTTTCTCATATAGTTATTGACACTTTCAAGGCGTGTTTCTATAAACTTAAGTAAAGTTAACTTGGCAAGAATGAACGAAAAACGTTTGAAATTATTTATTAAACCATGAGAAAATTGTTGAATATCACATTTCAAATTATACTATTTGTATAGTTAATCTTTATTTTAGTGAGTTGAACTTCTAATTCATCTTATGGTAAATCTAATAGTTGAAGTTTGAAAATAAAGGTTTGCGTAATGGGTGCTTTGAATGTGTAGTATGGTGCTATTAATGTATTTAAATATCTTGGAGGGTAGTAAAAAACCTATGTTGGTTATAGATACTGAGGAAATCCGTTTTTAAGGTCCACAGACAGGAATAAGTTCTAGAGAAAATTGTTGATTGTGGTGATTTTTGAGTATCAATGACTGACCTCAAGCATTAGCATTATGCCAAACGATTCTTAATATAATTAATCTTTTTTGATGGGATGAACTTCTAAAAACGTGTTCTGCTTAACTTGATGACATAAAACCATTGCATAGGGCATAAAATAATAAGTTTTTAAAAATTGAAATTGTTTTAGCTTAATTAATTGTGTTGGTGTTTGTCTTCTAGTTTTGTGCTTGATTTTGTAGTATTGATTCACACCAATTTATTGATTATTCACTTTTTCTCACCTTACGAAGAATATATGTATTCAACTAGTTAGTAATAATGAAAAGACGAATAAAGCAACCAAAACTGAAGCTTTCAGATTTCTTTTGAAAAACCAACGCAACAGATTTCTCCATCTAACAAAACGTTTTTTTTTTTTTTTTTACTCACAAATTATCAATTCGATGTAGTCATGCCATACAAAGAGTGTTATCGAAATTTAGAAAAGAAGAAGGCTAAGTGTGTATAAAAAAATAAAATAAAAAGCTTGAGAGTTGATTTTCCTTAACAAAAGTTAAAAAAAAAAAACTCGGAAGATAAAGGTTCTACTTTCTTGCTTTTTTAAAAAAATTTAATCGAAAATGTTTGTTCCTAAAAGAAGAAAAAATATTTGTTATCACCCTCTAAGAAATTCAATCAAAAATGTTTGTTCCTAAAAGAAGAAAAAAAACATTTTTATCAACTGCTTAATGATAATATGACTTTGTATATTGCCTTTTTAGCATCTAGCTTTACTGAATTATTTTCAAGTGCCCATTGATGGGTATATAATTTACTGAAAGAAACAAAGTTTTAAAATAAATTATTTGTAAAAATGAGCTTATTTTAATTGTATGATTAACTAGAACTTACTGAAATTCCAAACAATAATGCTTATGACATTCAATCCACACTGACGTCATCATAGCGTTTTTCTTGAAGTTTTCCCAAGTTTTATGGGACCCAATGATCCCAGCAGATCACTGGCTGCGTTCAATGTGCGGGTGGGTGATCACTTGGATTAATCTGCGTAGGGACCGTAGGTGTGCGGTATGGGTCCTCGTTAAACTGTTCTACCGTAAAGTGCTCGACCTCGCGTGTAGGTCGTCGGGCTACCGAAGCGGGGGTGCCATCCCCTCTGCAGAGTATCAAAAATGTGATAGCATGTCTTCGGATCATCCTCAGGGATGTTTCCCAGACCGTCGCCAATAGCCCATTGTGCAACTCTAGTTCGACGTAAATAAGCTACCAAGAGAATGGTTAGTTTGATACAGTAAATTTGAACACCATTCATATTATGTAATGTCGGTGTCTTATTTTAGTGCACCCCTATACGATTATATTGAACGAATAACAGTTCTTAGTATTTTGTTGTTACTAAGTTGATTTTTTATGCTTAATTTCAATGAAAACTATTAAGATAGGATTACATGAATTTATGTTAGTGTTTTGATTTTTTTTTTTTTTTTTTGCATTGTGCATTTATATAAATCAAAATTTTCTAATCAATTCCAAATCTTTTATTTTAGATTTTAGTTCTGTTATACAAAAAAAAATTGTTTCTTCTATATTTTTATTTACTCCAGTTTTTTCCTATAGTATCATTTAATAACTACTTCTACTATAAACAGAGAAAAGAAGAAAAAAAACCTACATAATAACTTTTTCCTTATTTAATCTTCCATTAGTTTAAAAAGATTGATGATGCATGTCATCCATTTTAATGCGCATTATATTAAAGATTGAAATAAGTATAAAAGCAATAAAAATGGTTAAAATTAAATTATTTAAAATAAATTGTAATTTGCTTCACAAAATATACTTTTGTCTTCATTAACTCATGACATCCTGAACAAGTTAACATCTAAACACGTCAGAAATAAAATAAAACAATTACTCAATAGATTACAAAGAACTTCATAAATTCAATTAAAAATAATAAAAGAAATCGATAAACTCATCTTTCTAATTAGTAGTTAAGCTTTTTGTTGTTGCGTCTACCATTTTGGTAAGCATCTCTAATTCTATCTGACTAAAATGATTTAACATATATTAAAAGCAGACGATTAAAATTTTAATTATAGGGGACATATGACTCAAAATTCGCGATCGCAACACTCGATACGCCATCTAGCGGGAGACTGTAAATATCGTGCATTAGTTCCCACATAACCATTGGCAATGACGGACGCCATTTTCTTAGCATAAAAAAAGAAGCAAAATTTCCCTAAAGAAAAGGTAAAACTTCTTGAAAAAACTAATCAGAACATGCCAAACATTGAAGCAGAACACGCCAAGCATTTGAAGAACAACTTCTCAATATTTTTTACCTTTCTATTACCAACAACATAACATGATTTCATGATCACTTGCTGTTATAGATGTGTGTATTGCGGTAAAATAATTTTTCTGTCTTCAATTCATTACAAGTTAAAATGAAATCAACATTGCTTTCGTCATTTCAATGAATAAATGTGTTCCAATGAATTCCATACAGAACTGTAATAGTTATAGAATATTCTTCTTCTTCATAGAATAGTATATATTTCTGTATCTACATAATTCAGAAAACAACAATAAAGAATAATCCGAATTACTTGAAAAAGTATCTTTTGTGCTGATTATAAATAAATTTTTTATCGTTTTCTTGGTAAGTTTTTTTTAGTTTTGAAAGAATTTCAACTAGAATACAGCTATTCTGTTTTTAAGCTACATATTAAAATTCATATCGAGATCTTACAATTATAAAATTTTGATGTGTGGTATGTTACCTAAAAGTAATGAAGGGATAAACTATGCATATATTATTTGAGAATAAAGTTTTCAAACAAACAACATATCATTTTGGAATTCTCCGGACTTATAAATCAGGTAAGTGTTATGATTTTTATAATAAAAAATTTGCTTGTAAATAATTTTTTTCCTTACTTGATGATCGTTCTCTACAAAATGGTTTTTTTACGTCTGATTAAATAGTATAAGAATTTAAAAAAAGAAACAAAACGAAAGTTTTTATTGAAAAATGAGGAAATTTTAAAATCGTTTTTATCCTAAGAATTCTTTATTTTACGTTTTTTAGTTTATAATTTTTTGATAAAATTGTTGTCAAAATACTTTTTTTGAAAACTTAAATGGTATTAAATTATGTGTTTATGTATACTTCTTGCATATTCTAATATTTGAAGTAATATGATTCAGAAAAGTATGGAAGAAAAATTCGGTACTTACGTATTAACCACAGCTACAGATTTGGCAGATTTTTAAGTTCCGCCAATCTACACTTAAAATTTTTGGAAAAAATCTTAAAATGAAACGCTTTGTTTAAAATCAAAGTAGTCAATCGGATTTAGGTGGAAAATGGGCCGATATAGAGTTTAGCATAGATTCAAAACAAACTTTTCTCTCACCTGATTCTATAGCCATTATGAACTCTAATAAATAAGATTCAAAATGAAATAGCATTTCCAAAACGGACTTTTACTAAGATAAAGTTTCATGTTATGGACATTGGTACATTTTCGTTATATTTCATTTTCGTAACACTAAAAAATGGCGACAAAAAAAGAATGGTTCTCTTTTTTTCTTTTTTTTTTCTGTTTTTTTTTTGTTTGTTTCGTAAGCATTCTTTATTTTACGTTAAAATTTAAATGGGCCTTTCATGTTATACCATTAAATTTAGTAAAACTATTTCTCAGGCATTAGGTTTGAACTTTTATAAGAATATACCTACTTTTTTTCTCTTTATTTACAAATATTTTTCCGATGTGTTCTGGATGTTCCTTCTCTAAAAAAAAAAGGAGATGCCATTTTGTTTTCGTTTGCATAAGAAAGAAAACAAGCATTTTTCTTTTTTAAATTTAATCAGCCATGATAAAGATGGAACGTTACAATGCTACATGCTACATTAAAGACGTCTCCAGTGTAACTGAATGACTGTTCATATGGAAATCGCAGGGATTCGGCACATACAACAACGCCCCCTATAGTTCGTTGCGATCGCGAATTCATGAAAATTACAGAATAAGCCTTTTAGTTTTTTTTTTTTTTTTCCCCTTTCCAAAATTGAATTCGAAGCTATTTTCTGCTTAAAAAAAATCCATGTACATAAGAAATGCTTTGGTTTTCCGAAAAGTAAAACTCATTTGTAAAACTTTTTAAAAATTTAATTTTCAGACGATTTATAAACATGTTAAAATCGTTCCCAAAGATTTGATTTGAAAGGAAGAAAATATTAGAATTCAATAGTCATCTTTTTCTTGCAATTTTAAATCGTTTTAATTTCAATGTGGATTAAATATTCAATTAAAATGGACTTTTATTCAACAAAATTATACTTTCCGTTGATTTTGAAACTCTTCCATGTTATATTTTGAGGGTAAGAAAAACTTCTATTTTGAAAATAACGTAACGTAAATAAAATACTTCTACATATTGGAAATATGCAGTTATATATATTATTCGCAACAGCTTATTGTAACATACACCTATTACTTGCGTTTAATTTATTAAGTGATATTTATATTAAATAGCGAATATTTTATTTTAAACAATCACATATATAAAAATATTTAAATACATATGTGGAATTAAATACATTTTGGAATCGAAAATACTAAAATAGTTTATGTATGTAAGTACGTATCCTTATGTAGTACCTTATAAGTAACTTACTAATAACGTAAAGTAGCTAACGTATAAACTTTTCAGTTAGAAAAAAATATTAAAAAAAAAAAAAAAAAAATGAGCAGCATTGTGGGGGATCATTCCCTGTAAGAGTATGTTTATTTCTTTCCTTATACCATCACAATTTGGTTTCCGGACGATTATTGTCAGGTATTATTATTTGTTATTAAATTTTGATTTATGAAACAAAATAAGATTTGCGAAATATTCTTGTTCGTTTTGAGCTTTTTTATTTTTTTTAAAAAAAAGTATAAAAACCATTTAGAAAATTGCGTGAAACTTTTAAAATTTTTAGAATATTTAAATCAAACTTTTTTTTATTAATGGCCAAATACGATTCACAACAAAATTAAGACAAATTATTTTCTAATTTAATCTGCGAAATGCGCAGTATTAAAACTACCTTAAATATTTATATCTTGCCAAATTTTTAATTATTTTTTTTAATTTTAAATAAATAATTTTGTAGTTAATTTTAATTTGCTCCAAAAATAATGTTCAATTATATTATATATTTATAAAGTTATAGCATAAAATCGTGAAAATAATAATTTTTTTTAAAAAAAAAAATATCCATATAAAATCTCCATAAATATTTACTCTAGGTTTACAAAATTTTGTGCAGTTATTTTAATTAACAACTAAAGTAATCGATACAAGCTTATTGCTTGATTTTCTTGCACAGGGTGTTCAAAAATACTTGTTTTCTTTTGTAATTTATTGTCAGTCTCCTAAACCTCTGAAAGCTTTAAATCTTATTACTAAATATGAAAAATTGCATGAACTAAGCATCTCTAAAGTTATAAAATAATCTTTTAAGTATTTCTTGAGAAATTTAAAAAAATGTCAAAAACTCAAAGTGTCTCTTCCATTATTGTATGGCAGTGTATATTATACATATATAAAGAATATTACTTTTAAATCTGCTTTTTTTTTTCTTTTAATGTTTCTGATTGGAATTACGTTGTTCTTGGATCAATTTCTTGAAGGGCAACTTGACGATTTTAAAAAGAAGAAAACAACACCACATTTTATGTATAAATAAGCAAATGACTTTAATAAAAACATTAAAAACTGTACAGCTATTGTACAAGTAACACAAACTTACAGAACAAAACTTTTCAGTCAATTCTGCCAGCCGTGTTAATAGACTAACAATCAAGTATCAGGCATTCACAATTAAAAACATTGTCCGATAATCGTTGTTGAGTAATAGAAATAATAACAACTATGAAATTATCTACAGGTTCTTGCATTCAAAGAGGAAAACCGTAACCCAGGATGTTCAATGATTACCCATATGATTTACCCTAATTTGTCCAGTTCTCGGCTCGGTTTAAAGATCTTTACATGGTATTCCTCTTTCCTTGCAGGTCATAAGGCACATATTCTGTTTTCGTCAGACTTGTAACCAGCTTATTTCTTGTCCCAACCACCGTGTCCTTTTTCTTCATATCCTCCGTGTCCTTTTTCTTCCCATCCTCCGTGTCCTTTTTCTTCCCATCCTCCGTATCCGTGTCCTTTATCGTGAATGCTGTTAGGAAAAGAAACAACAATGATTATTACAAAAAGAAAAAAAAAAGACAACAACAAAAATTATTACAAGCCATTTATCAACATATTCAGCGATAATAACATGAAATAATTAAAATTAGTTTATGAACAACACCCGTAAAAATAAATTGATTTAAAAAAATTAACTCACATGAATCTGACTCACTCAAATCAATATTTAAATTAATTGAAAACCTTGCTAGAAAATGGGCTTATGTTTTCAAAGCTTTAACACGCTGACTGTGATATTTCCGCAGATTTAAATAAACATTTCTATGGTACTCTTACCGTGGTCCATTTTACTGAGCTGCGAACAGCGCAGTGGTTGTGTTAGTGAGCTATCATTGAGAAGAACCGAGGTTCTATCTCCGATAGTGGCTTAGAGCTTGCCTCATTTCTGATGGATGTATGCAAGCTACTCTGTGAAATAAAGGCGTGCCCACATCATTATCATGGTGTAGTTGGTCTTAAAATTGTGCATCTCAAAAACTCCAATGGCCAACAAGTGGCTATTGCGGGACTTTTCTAAGCTTTTAGTCCTTTCACTGAACAAAAGTGTTTCACCTTTAAAAGTTAAGTAGATTATTTTACAATTTTGCGATCTAAGTAAACATTAATTTTTTATTATATCTAATGTTTAATAATTTGATATAATAAATTAACAAGCTGGAAATCTAAGCCTGCTCCATGTTTAATATAGAAATGTTAGCGAGGAAGATACTCAGCCTTTCTCTCAATTTATAAATGCATAGCTTTTATGCAATAAAACTAAAAATAACTCTTAATTGAAATTTATAAAAACTTCATAGATAACTCAATCTTATTAAATTTAAAGTCTGATCATTATCTCTGAAATTTAAGAGCATATTGTTTATTGTTATCAGTAGCCATTGTTATCCTCATATATTTCCCCATTTCTATTTAGTTTAATTGCGCTATGAGTAATTATCTCCATAATTCTTTTTTGCGAGAAAAATTTAGTCATTAATATTGCGGGGATAGTTTTGCTAAATAAGAGAATTTCACGTTTAAAAACAGAAAATGACAAATTTTGATGTCTCTTATGCTGAATATAAACGACATCGTCCGAATGAACTTATTTCCTTTTATGATATTCAAGGATCATTCATAATTGTTCCGTGGTTGTTAACATAGTTAATATTCTCATTCTTCGCTTAGGAAGAAGAGTTACGACTCTGTTGTCAATGCATAAAGATGCGTGCATTAAAGCATCTTTTCCTAATCACGTGGCTTTGTTATTATATGACAAACAAGCTCTCAAGCGTGTTTTTTTATAGTTGAGTTGTTTTGCTTTCTCTAACGATTTCGGAACCGATATGGCAGAGGAAAAGTGAAAGGTGCATTTTGCCGAACTTTTTGAAGCAGAAAAATATATATTTATTTTTGAACTGTGATATTGATACAGGATATTTCTATTTTTAATTTTTAAAAAAAAACTTTTCGTCTGAGGATATTTTGAAAAAATTCTATTTCACTTCAGTTGTGTTGCCACTTTTATAACTATTAACGACAGTTCCACGATGTATCGTGTAATATAGTTTTCTTTTGAACATTACGATAATAAGCGATTTCACATAAAGATCATGCTTTACAATAAAAACATACGATTTCACAATCGGCAAGGATAATGCTTATCTATAACGATGATTATAGAATTTTGTTGTTATCATTAACTATAACAATAAATTTCGAATACAATAGTATTATTAATAACGATAACTATCGAAAACGATATTAATATGAGTGCTAATAAATCTTATTTGTGTAATGACAATATTGGTCATTACAGAAACAATGTAAATTGGGAAAATATCGCAAAGTGTGGTGAAATTTCGATATTTTAACTTGATATAAAAATTGCGATTTTAAAATTTTTGATAATGATATTATAATTCCTTATATTAAACATTACTTGATTTTTTTTAAAAATTATAAAATTAAATTGTATTTGAAAGCTAGATATTCTTTAAAATAGCATTTTTGTATAAAATATTTTTAATTTGAAAAGTGTGCAAACAATATTAATTTCTTTTATGTGTTTATTTCATCATTTCAAAGATATATTAAGCAAATTAGAGGTTATTAATTTCATCATGTTAATGTGTAATTATAACAAGTGTGATTATGATATATTTTCTATGATATACATGGATGAATTTTTTATAAAAATTAGTTAAACTAAGTGATATTTTCATTTATTTAAAAATAAATTTCCTTACTAAAATAAGTTGATTAAATTGTATTTTAAACTATCTGTAAAATGTCAAATAAATTTAGTCAAACGTTTGACTTTTAGTTTTAAACCAATTTTCACCTTATTTAATTTTTGTAGTTCCATGAAAGCAAAATTTAAGTTAATGAAATATCCAATTAAGTTCCATAATTATAAACGCAACTTTTCTCGTTCTCTAATTCTTCTAGTACTTTGCACCATGAAAATTCGAATGTTGTTGACGTATAGGCAGAGGGGATGCGATTGTTCTTGTTTTTCCAGTGGCGCCATCTATGGCCAAGAATTCGACTTCTGCCACGTCATACGTCACACCCGTTTATAGAGCGGACCCATTCATACATCCATTCAATTCATTCATCCACAGATCGTACTTTTGACCTGAATCAGAGAACGATCGATCTCCAATCCAGTACCTCCAGAGGTATTAATTTGTTATGGGAACAAGGAGGACTTTTGCGACTCGGCAGATTTAACGAGCATCAGTCACTTTACTACACGGGGAGTCTTCGGCTGGCGGGGTTCGAACTCTCGGACATGGGTCCAGCGCCCTACCGACCAGACTATCCCGGTCCGAAAATTCGGATGAAAGTTAGTTAGTTTTGAGAATGTAACTTAGAAAAATCAATTCAATTTCCTTAATTTAAATCACAATCAATAGATTTATAAGTAAGTTACTTACATAACGGGTACGGGTTTCTTAATCACTACAGACTTCTCTTTGATTACTTCAATGGGTACATGGACGGGCTTTGGAACTGGGATGGGAACGTTCTTGTGAATTGGGACAATGTATGGTTTTGGAATGTGAACTGGAACGTGGACTGGGTATGGCTTGGGAACTGGAATTTCCTTGTGGACTGGGACAACGTATGGTTTTGGTACTCGGATCACCTTTGGTATTGGGTAAGGCTTGGGAACGGGTACTTCCTTATGAACTGTAATAACTTTGGGAACTGGTACTTCTTTGTGGATGTGTTTGATAACTGGTACTATGTGTGGAACTGGGTAAGGCTTGGGTACAGGGATGTGTTTGTAGACGGGAACTTCTCTTGGGATGTGAACAGGCTTGGGCACTGGTACATGATGAGGAATTGTGATCAATTTAGGATTTTCTTTGATGATGTACTTGATGGGTTGTGCTTTCCACTCATCATGATGATCATGTGATTCCCCCCAGCCGCCTGCGTGTACTAGTGCTATACAGGATACTAGCAACGCTGCAAGTGTTAGCCTCAGCATTTTGTAAACTGTAAGAGAAAACAAACATTAAAGTACACAAGGTTCTAAATGGACATCACATATTATGAAATTAAAAACTAATGCAAAATTAAAATAAATCAAAAAATTAATTATTATTTTTTGTCTTTGAGAGTAATACGGAAATGTAAAGTAGAAAATTGAAATGACAAAGTCAAAAAAGTAATAATTAAAATGCGTCTTTTTGGTTCAGTATTATCAAAGTTCTTGATAGATTTTATTTTCTCTAAAATTTATTATAATTCTTCGATGAAAGGAGCAAGCACACTCATTCCCGTTGCTTTTTCGTTTAAATTTACCCACGTAAGAATTGTTTTAACTTAATAAAGCTTACACAGAAACAACTGCTTCAGTTTATTTTTATGCCACTAATATAGTCTGTATTTAAATTTAATTTGTTATATTTTTTAGACTTCATTCATTTTAAAGCCCTTTGCTGCAAAATAATATTTTAAAATGCAATTAAACAGTTAATTTTAAAAGAACCAACTAAATCATAATAAGTATTTTTAGCTATTTTTTGTTAGCTTTCGAACACGAAAATCCTATTTTTAGTAATTATACATTAGTGGTCAAAAAATAAATGTTATAAAACTATTTTACTTTTTATAACGTTTACGATTATTATAATTTAAATTTTAAAAAAATGTGTTTGTCTTTTAAGGGTTATAGGGGAATTTTATTCAAAGAGTTTATTCCTTACTTCATTTTTCTTTAAAATCCTTGACGTGTAAAAGTTAGTGTGCAACAGCAGTAAATGAAAAGTGATGCAGTTTTATTGTTGCGCGTGTATTAAAATTACTCAGCTTTCATTTTTATGAATTTCATAACTTATTATTAATTTAATGGAAGTAATAATCTACCTAATATTTTAAAATAAAATTTTTTAATCTAAAGTAATATAACCTTTCACAGATATTTCATCAAAACTATTTATTCCCTACTGCATTTTTCCACGAAATTCTTGACGCGTTAAAATTAACCTGTCAAGGGTAATGGAATGATGCAATTTTATTTTTGCATTCAATTTGTTTATACTTTATTTTTATAACTCATTATTAATTGATAATCTAATGTTTTGCATATCTCATTAAAATGGTTTATTCTCCAAGCATTTTTCTCACGAAATCCTTGCTTGAAAAATTGACAGAAGAAATAACACGTGGTGCAATTTTATTATTGCACATATATTTAATTACGTTCCATATTTTTGTGCAATAAACAAAAATAGTTTTTTAGAACCTTTTCAATGGAAACTTTCCCAAGCATTGCAAAGAAAGTGATAAAAGTTCACGTGCGAATTTTCTCATCATAAAAAATATACACAGAAAAATGACCCGAATAATTCCACAACGGTGAAAGTAAAAGTAACATATAAATTACTTCCCAGTCTTTGAGGCGAAAACAAAAGCTTCCACTTTTCGTGACTCCTCAAATGATGTAACATTTCTTTTGGAGATTTCTTTCTTCCGCGTAGACATAGTCCAATTTAATATCTTCTTTTTCAAAAACAACTTAATTGTTCTCGTGCTGTGCTGAAATAATTTCAGTTTTGATTGATTGCATAAGTGACGTTCACCTGACTGATTTCAAAATTGCGAAGCAGCGTTTTAAGCCTAATAATAGAAAATCGTTTGAAAGAAGCTTTCTACTGAAAATTATTTTTTGACCAGTCGATCACTGTACCGTAATCTTTTGCTAGATTTATTTTTGATTTTTCTTTCTTAAAATATTGGAATGGTAATTGTAATGTTATAAATAGCTTTAAACAGGGCAGTAGTCGAAATATTTTTAGCTCCATTGAAGATGCTTTTTAGTTTTTTTTTTTCTTCTCTAGTCCGATGTCTATTAAAACTTCTTTTGTTAATTTCAATTAAAAACATCTTTTTTTCTAAAAATGTGGGACAATTCACTCTCTTTTTTTAATAATTGTCATAAAAAATTGTACAATATCTGATTGAATTAAAATGAAACTTGATGGCGTAACAACTAAATGGTGTTAAACCAAATTTTATTACATACCCTCAAAACAACGAAATGAAACGATATTATAAATTATTTCTGTTCCAAAAAAAATAATAAATAAATAAAAGAGGAATAAATAACTAGATAGCTTCGGGGTCGTGGAACGTGTGCTCAACTAACGAAAGCAAGCTTCCTTTTTTTATACTTTAACAACAACTTTATTACATAGCGTTCTATATTTACCCTTGCATTTTTACACTGTTTTATCATATCTCTATTTTCTTATACATATTAAATATAACAATATTTTTTATATCATATGAAGTCGTCATAGTATTACATGACTGTATTTTATATAAATTTCAACGTATTCAACATTAGATTTTTTGGCGCGTGTTTAACCATAATATCGTACAAATTAGTTGCAATCTCTGTATGGCGCTAAGTTGAACTACATTATCGGATTTCTTACACTTGAAACTTGATTATGGTTCAATTTAGGCGGAAACATGATTCAATATAACACTTTATTAAGGTTGTAGAAAACTTACTCAGCAATAACGGTTCAAGGTACCAATATTATTTTCAACATTGACTTTTTGAGAGTATATAAGTTTTTATCAAAACACTTAAAATTATTCTAACATATTCTTTCTCCATATTAAAAACTGTCGAGTTATTTTTCAAACTTACCATTTGGGAATATTTTTTTGAAATCCATACAACAAAAGATCATTGCTCTGCTTTTAAAAGTGCAAACTAACGATTTAATTTAACTTCCCCTTGGGAGGATTTACATCTTTTTTGATGCCTTCTCGCCCGTTAACATTTCATTCCTCTCATCCAAGAAGGCACGCGATCTTTGTAAGAGGAAAAGATTCCAATTAATATTCCCCCAGGAAACGGAGTTATAGTAATAAAGATAGTTGTATAAATAAACGAGGAACATTATTTATTTGATTGATGCTCTAAAAAAGCTTAATGTCTTCCTTACAAAGCATTCTGGTATTAGATCTTTATAAGATCTACTTTCTATGTTCTCGCTTTAGGAACATGATATCCATATCGCATTGCAATAAAATCCTATTTTTCTTTTTCTTCAACGAGGAAAATTATAGCCTTACATCTTGACTGCTTTTTTTTTAATAGTTATTCAAATCTAATATAATGGGAATTTTATGTTAACAAGTCCATTACTACAAGTTTAATCTTCTCGTTTATTTTTTTCTGAATTCTAAACTGAAACAATTTATTATCGTTAAATGATACTAAGTTTTTATTACTAACAAAAATTTCGCTTTCAAACGGATAATAGTTGTTGTTTTTTCAGTTAAACCTTCATTTCATATTTTTAGTTAATTTTTTTAATACAAATGATATATAGTTGAATGATTGAAAGGTTAAATGGAACTTAACGTTTTAATAAACATATTTTAAATTTCATTACCTCTATTTTTTTGATTTGAAAATTGCAATTGAATATTTATTTTCTCTTATATGAAAAATAAAGAAATTTCGAAGTCACGGTGCAAAATTTGTTTAGGGTACATATTTAAAAGGTTTTAATCATGTTTATTTTAATATTAATGAGTTAGATTAATTTTCATAATTATAGATTCGTTATTAATTTTATACTTGATAGCTTATTGCTTCACATTTTACAAGTAAAGGAAGCATAAATTAAAAAATACAGTAACTCGACTTATAATTAATTAAAACTCTTTAAACATAACATATTTCTTAATTTTTTTAAATAAAGCATTTGAATATCACCTTTAAGAATTATTTTTTTTAAAAAAATTTAATAATATTAAACGTTAAAAAAGTGATATTTTGGAGTTTGCATACATTCAATTATTCTCCGTATTATTCTCTAAATCAATAATATGCCTGTAATTAAAACACTATCAGTATGAACAATTCAACGTTA
Source organism: Parasteatoda lunata (assembly GCA_949128135.1). Lineage (NCBI taxonomy): Eukaryota > Metazoa > Arthropoda > Arachnida > Araneae > Theridiidae > Parasteatoda > Parasteatoda lunata. The sequence continues at coordinate 78,033,643 of OX421977.1, forward strand.
CCATGTTTCTGGCTCTATGGGATCGCCAAAAAACTGGGGAATTTTTACCCATGCGCTTTGGTAATAATTCTGATAAAATTATCAATAAAATATGGTTTTATAGTATTTGATAAGTATGGTAAAATATTTTAATTTTAGTTATTCACTTTAGAGGATGGCATAAAAAATATTTCGATTAAATATACTTTTCAGTTTTGTATTTTTTACTGAATGGGTGGTAATGTGAACTATAATTTTGAAAATCAAAATTTTCGCTAAACTGTTACCACATAAAAGAAAAAATTACCGAATGAATGGTTTTAATAACGTATATTTTTGTTCTATTTACCAGAATTATGTTTCTTTATGCCAAAAATTTCATTAACATACAGTATGGTGATTTTACCTGAGTTTTTTTTTCTCTGTGCAATTACATAACCTTATGTATACATTAAAAAGTCATATAACCATTAAACTACTTCTCTCATCATTAAAATTTGAGATATAAAAACCATTTCCAATATCATTTATATCAAAATGGCTGAAAAAATAAAATGGGTTTTTAAAGAATGATACATAAAATTTTCGAAACTTTTTTTTTAAATCTTTCGTTTTCTTTAAAAAAAAAAAATTAAAAAAAAAAAAAACAGAGCCAAACAATAAAAAACATTTTTTTTTTTTCGTTTTAAACTTTTTACGAGACATTTTTCCTTCGGGAGTAGAAACCTTAATAAAGTAAATCGAATTGAATATTAAAATTAAATAAAAGTTTCAATTAAAAGCTGCTGTAAAAGCACATAGAAATTCTACATTCATATTTAAAATGAGAATATTTTAAATGAATTTTTAAATTTTGCACAACCAACAATTCTTAGATGTTGAATACTTTGTCATCTAAGACATGCCCCTACTTCCACTATTTTATAAAACAATTCTCTTAAAAGGATATAAGGAACATATTTTTTGAGAAATTTCATAACAGGCAATTAAGCTTTAACATTTTTTTTTTCAATTAAAAGAAGCTATGTTACGAAATATTTGTGTTTTAAATTATTTAAGAAATATAAATTTTAGGCTCTTCAAAATTTGAAAACTCGTGCTAAGCATATTTCTTCAGAGTTACAGTTAATATTAAAAGAAACTTAAGTTTAATTTTAAATATTATTTCAAAGGAATCAAGCAAATAAATTATAAGACAACATATAAATTGTAATTTATCATATATTCATATGTTTTGCACATTCTTTACACTATCTATCTTCAGGGTATGGTATCAGGGTATTTTACAATATTCGTGGACTTGCAAATATTTTTTGACGTTGAAATTACATTATATGTTATTTATATAAAAAAGTATTAAGCAAGGAGATGATGCACAGTTTAAGATGCATCATACAAATAAGGAAAAAAAATTATTTTTTACGTCACCTTCAATGGCAAGTTGCAATTTTTGTGGTAGAATTTCTTGACTATACCAAACAATTTAATGTTGTCTTTATAATGGATTTTACATCACTTTTTGATTAGTTTTAAGTTTAGTTTTTTTTCTTTTGTCAATTTGAAATTGATTAAAAATAATTATTATTACAGGTAATAAAAATCACGACAAAAATTCGTTAAAAATGACGCACCGAAAATTTTTTTTTTTTTTATTTTTTTTTTTAAATCCTTTTTTTTTTATAATTTAAATCGATTTAAACGATTTTTTTTTTTTTTTTGTTGGCGGACGGCACATACAACTCAGTTAGAAGAAGGGAGAAACTTTTTTTTTCTTCCGTAAAGATGTTTTCTCTGCAATTTCACTCATTAAGCAGTGAAAGCGGTAGGATGTATTTTGAAGGGGTAAATAGTTTTTTTAAACTTGATATTTTCAATGACTTTTTTTTATATGCTTTTTTATTTTTGCAAACAATGTTTCTGCCAAACATTGAGGTTTTGACTTTTTCAGTTCTTTTTTTTTAATAGATTTTTTAATAGATTTTTTCATAAGATAGATTAACAATTCTGTAATATTAATTCCGTCTATAATATTTAAATTTTTCTCATTTGATTTATCACACAAATTTAGTCATGGTAATTAACGTGAATGTCAAATGCTTCGTGAACATTTAAATGTGTTAAATCTTCTTGATGGTTAAATCTACTGGATTTTACATTTTTAGTTACATTGTGAAATTAATCAAAATATTATCGCGAGTTTGTAATAGAAACCACAAAATATATGCAAATATTTCCATTCATAATTCATTGAATTTTGTTGGACGAAATAAATTAACGATTATATTATTACTGTATGAATTAACTATTTTTGATGTTAGCGTGGGAAATTTTTTATGCACTTATTTGAAAACTGTGCTATAGAAAATAATTTAAAAACTCAGGAATCTACTCCAGGAATAATATAATCCAAGAATTGCTAGAAAACATTGTCAAAGTGTTCCATATTACACATTTTTTGCTAAGTGCAAACGATTTCCCGACATTGATGTAAAAGCAGACGATATCCTGATTTGAGCGCAAAAGCAGACGATATCCTAAATCACTTAATCCATGAGAATTTAATTGATATGAGAAATGAAACAGGTGATAACTTGACCTACCTGAAATCACTAGTTGCACAGATTGAAAACTTTCTCTTCGATTATTTTGGAGAAAATGTCTAAAAGGAAAAATTGGATTGAATGGTTACTCGACCGGCTTCCCTAAACTTTTATACTTCGACTGGACCAATAAGACATAGCCGACCTATTTGGGACAAGAAAAAGTGAATCGCCATTTTGCAAAATATAGGACACTGAACCTTGAAGGCATATAGCGCCCCTGGCGGGATACTCTCCCATCGAAGAATATAACAGATAGAAAATCGGAGCAAATGTTTGTTTATTGTTTTCTTCCGATTTTTTTTTTTTCTTCTTCTACTTCTTCGTAAATGTTCTTCTCCTTTCCGTCGGATCATTTCGCTTTCGTTCGACACGTTTTGATACAGTTTTGAAAAGGGAAAGAAAGACTTTCGCTGTTTGTTTTGTTTTGCTAAGTTTATTTATAGTCGTCTGCAGACGGGTATAATACGTTAAAATTCGAAAACTGATTACCGGCTTTTCGACAGATCTTAGGTGTAGTCTTGATAATTCGTCCGATAACGTTTTACTTAATTACTTGTTTATATTGAGGGATTTAAAAAATGCTACTGCCCCAATTGACTTTCTCGTTCATTGAATTAAACTCATTTCCTGGCTGAGACTTTTGTTTCTTCAGTTACATAAAGATGAGGATTTAATTAAATTTATGTTCAAATGTAAAAAGTGAAAGAGAGCGTGATTAAAAGAAAAAATAAATATAGAAGCTAGATTTTCTTTATCACGTTTAAAACTAATAGAATTAGTTTATAAAGAAACATGTTAAGATTTTTTGTAACATAATTTAGAAGTAAATTTTATAATCCCAGTAAAATATTCGCTTAGTTTTTTAAAAAAAAAGTTAAACGTTTAAATTTTAAGTTTAATATGTTCTTTTCGTTAAAAAAAGTTATGTTAAATATATTTTATTGATTTTAGAACTCACACTGTAGTTGAAAAAAATCTTGTATTATAAACTTTTTGAAATGTTGTTCTTTATATAAATATGTTTTGGTATTGTCAAGCTAATAAAGACGAACAAAATTTCTTAAACAAATTTTATCTAAGAATAAAAATAAACATTCTATAAACTACATTAACTTATTTCAATTCATTTAATTTTTAAACTTTGTGTCGAATTTAAAATAAATTACTTCTGGTACAAAGTTCTTAGAAATTAAGTTCACAAAGCATTTAAATCACACTTAATTGACTATAATATTTGTGTTTTAGGAGTTTAAAATATATTTTAGTAATATTATAGGCATAGATTGCGATCTTAGATTGTTACTATTTGCAATTAGCAATTGTTATGCGCATTCTTATATCGCATATTGCTGTTAATCCTTATCTAACTAAAAGATGCTTATTGAAAAGGCTATATTTTATATTAAAAAATGGAGGCAATGGAGATGAATTGGTGATTAACCTAGAATCTTATCAACAAGACATTTAAATTGAGTTATAATTTTTACAAAAGCAAAGTACAAAAACGTTTCATAAAATCCTAGTTTTTATGTAATGTAGGTCCTAAAACATAGAAAAGTTCAGTTTTCGGCACCACTATTGAAATATTTTAAACTGCTTATGAAAGGTTTTTGATGTACAGTACGCAAAAAATGAATGAATGACCGTGAATAATTTATTGATCTAATGATCGTATCTTCACACTCTAGGACTCGATCTTTATTTTTCGTGGGAGTGATCTCAAATATGCTAATTAATTTGTACAGGCGATATTTTAAGTTACGAGATCGCACAAAAACGTATTTTCTCAGAGTAAACATACCTATCTTTCTTTTTCTTTAAAATGATGTAAAAATTGGTTCCCTTACAATTTAAAATTTCTTCGACTGTTATTTTATATATATATATATATATATATATATATATATATATATATGCTAAAAGTTAAATTTTGCATGAAATTATCTTTGGATTTTAATAATTGGGACAACAATTTTCAATTCGCTTAAAAAGTTTTCGAGACATTGAAGACAAATACTCAAAAAATAACTTTCTTAATTTGTCCAACAAACTAACTTGTCCAAACTTTCATTCGCTCTCCTGACCAAACTTTTGGGACCATATTTTCCTGATTGCGGCTACCCCCTATATTTCGGGGGTAGAAATGAATCCGAATCCGTCGGAATAATAGGTATGTTTATTCAAAGAAAGTATATTTTGTGTTTGTTTTTCTAGCTTAAAATGTAATCTGCACTCATTAATTAGAATATTTGAAGTCACCCTTCTCAAACCATTAATATTGAGTCCTAGAACGTGAAAATTCAATCTTTGGATCAAAAGTTATTTAGAGGGTTCAGTTTTTCTTTTCTCTTTTTTTGTGCGCACTGTCCACTAGAAATAATAAAAAATAACAACTAAGAAATACTTCATTGACAACGAAAAGTGACGATCTTAAAATATTACAGTTCTGTAATTCTATATTATTTAACTCATACGAAGTATAACTGCTAAAAAAATTCTAAACAGGTAATAAAATTCCCCCTAAATAGCTACATTTCAATATTTAATATTATGAGAGCAAGTTTGTGAGTAATATCAATCATGCATTCGATCACATCCAAATGTTACGGGAATTTTTCAACATAATACCTCATCTTCAATTATATTTAATTTAATATAACAACATTGAATTATTAAATTAATTAATTTTAGGCTCTTTTTTTTACGAATGCTAGTTGTTCAAACTTGTCTCAGAAGATCAGATATGTGTTGTAAATGTAAAAGATTCTGTATTTTGATAATTATTCACTAACTATGATAATTTTTAAAACTATCATCAATATTCGGTAAATTTTTCCTCTTACATTTTTGGACAATGTCATTTTAAGTATAAAAACTGTAGTCTTTTACAGTTTAAAAGAGTAATAAAATCGCGAATTTTTCCTTATGTAATGGGTTGCCTAGGTTACTGCACAAATGAGATTTTGAATAGAATTTTTAGAATTGTTAATGTTCTCATAAAAATGTTTCTTATAACTACTTTTTAAAGATAAAAATACAAAATTAACAAAATACGTAATAAATTATTACTTTTGTTACTCGAACTTTTTCCTAATCTTCCGTCCTAATTGTTGACCTTTCTTAATGCGGAAGTGGGGTTATCATATCTGAAATTAGTTTTGCTCCTAAAGCTACAGATTTTTTTTTAATGGCATTTTTCTTCTATTTTTGTCGAAATGTACAAGCTTGAAAACGTTATATATAACAAGGAGTAGCGTAAAACTTTTAGGGGTGTTGGAGCACATCACCAGGATTAAAACTGCACAGAAACTCACGCCCAGAAATTAGTTTGCTCCTAAAACTACAGATATTGTTATAGGACATTTTCAGTCTACTTTTTTTGGCGAAATATACAAATTTAAAAACGTTACATGTAAGAGGGAGTTGCGTAACTTTTGCCACTAACTTCTAGAGCAGTTTGGACACATCGTCAGGATTAAAATTTCATAGGAAGCCAACCCGGAAATGTCCTAAACAGCTAAGGGTGCTTTCCTGTTATGAAATGTTCAGAAGCCCACGAAGAAACAGTTCGTAATAGGAAAGCGGTCCTAGTGGCATGTGACGACATTTCTAGGCCTGGGTTCCAATGCTGTTGATGTGACCTAACTCCCCTAGGAGTTTGTTGTAACATTTATGCGACCCCTGGTTGTATATAACGTATTTAAAATTGCATATTTCGAAAAAAAATAGACTAAAAATGTGATTTTAAAAAACTACTGTAACTTAGAGAGAGAAACCGATTTCAGATTTGAATTCAGTGGTAAAAAAGTATCCAAGATTTGTTTAAAAAAATCTCAAGCAGCGAGAAAAAAAAAACTGTGTGTAATTATTGCATGGCTTCGGTGTTTATAGCTATGTTCCTAAGATATTAAATAACAATACAAATTATATTAAAAATATTTATTGACTACTAAAAAAGCAATTAAAAAATAATTATCTTTTTATATTTTTATTGTATTATTACTAGCAATCAATTACAATGAGCATTAATAAGGATAAAATTATACAACTCAATAAGTAGTGAACATAATATATGTATACTAATAATAAATAATTAACACGCTATATGGTAATTTGATTTATTTGCCAAAAAATCACAAGACAAAGAAGTTTCACTTTTCACCCAGCCGACGAGTATGATTGAACATTAATCAAGTAAAGCGGATATACAACAGGAACAGAACTGTTGCAAAACACTTCAATTTAATGATACAATGGTGATTAAAATTTGAATGCATGAATTTCTTTTCAAACGAATCACCACCTGAATACATAACACACTAAAAATGAAACTGTTTATGCAATTAGTAAGCAAGTAGAAAATGACTAGACAATACCGATGTTACTAAATAAGACGTGTTTTTCCTTACACGCTTTTTGACGATGACCAAAACCGTGAACGGTTTTTTTTAATAATAGTATTATTACAAAGCAAAAGGGTTTGTGCCTAGAAAATGACGTCAGGTTTTTAAATGGACTTTCACTTTTTAAAAAAATTGTTAGAAATTATTTTTTTAAATTTATTTATTTGTATGCACGTGGCATGAAATAAGTTTTACTCTTTTATAGTTTTCAGAGTATTTTAATATTTGATTGCTATTAAATAATATTTTAAAGGCGTCATTTAATGTTCATCAAAATGAGAAAAAAAAATTATTCAGCAGGTTTATGTTCTATGGTACCTTTTCTGACAACGTTTCAAATTTTTCTTTAACTATAGTTTTGTATATTAATATTGTATGAAATAAAATCAACAGGAACGTGTTGAACGTTTTTTCTTTTAAAAATAGTCGAACATTTTGTAAATTTTGGAATGCAAAGCAAATTGTCAAAAATATATTCAAATAAAAATATTTGAGATTTCATAAAAGCGTATTTTTTCAATTCTTAATGCAAAAATATCTTTTGAATGCAAACTAATTATTTAATAAAAATTTAAACAAATCTCACATTTCTCTTGCATAAACAATGCAAAATAAATTCGAATCGAACTTGAAAATAAGACTAAAAGACTAAATTAACAACCTAAGATTTGGTAAAGGCTGCCAACTTCTATTAACTTAAAACTTATTTAAATTGAAAGTAGAAAGAGCCGTCCCTAAAAGAGGATAGTGAGCTTTATGGGTTTGCATTTTAGAGTTAAATAACATCAGACAAGATATATGGAATGTTCTTTTTTATAAATAAATATGTTGTATTAAACAATGTCATTTGAATTCCAATGTTGCAGGTTATTACCGTTGAAAATATTTTCAATTAATGCGCAACTTTTTAAAGAAACATTGTTTAAGTAATCAATAACTATTTATAAAAATAAAAAGAGAATTCTGGGAAGTAAAATTTTAAGTTTAGAATTTAAATAAAATAATTTTATTTTACGCTTATTATAATCTATTCATTTTCATACCGAAATTCGTTTTTATATATAAACTGCTATTTTCTGCGCAACATTGTCTGCCAAAATATCGAGTATAAAAATATTGAGTCTATAAAAGAAACAAAATCAAAATAAAATTTACAAGATCAAAAATAAAATTTTCAAATATCTAAACTCAAAAACACTAATATGTACAGTTCGTAAAAAGAACGGACCACCCTGAATAACTTTTGATCTAATTATGGGATTTTCACGTTTTAGGACTCAATCTTAATGGCTCGATGAGGTGACCTCAAATATGCTAATTAATGAGTGCTAACGATATTTTAAGTTACGAAATTAGACACAAAAACGTACTTTTTCTAAATAATCATACCTTTTCTTCCGACGGATTAAGATTTCTGACCCCAAAAGTATAGGGGGTAGCATCAATGTGGGAAATATGGTTTTAATTGTTCGGTCAGGCGAGCTGTCCAGCATTTTGACCCCTCAATATAAATTTTACTTTTTGCGTATTTCACCGTGTTTCGAGAATCCAAAGATAATTCCATGCAAAAATAACTAATAAATATTTATTTAATTAAATTTATTTAGTAAATATTTATTATTTTTTATCATTTTACTTAAAAATGGTCAAAAAAAGTTTAACTTGTAAGGTATAAAATTTTTGCATCATTCTAATGAATATAATTTTATGTAGCAAAATAAAAAAATTTCGGTCGAATAATTCCTGAAAAATCGAATTTCAAAAAAGTCAAATACCTAAAAATTCGATTTCTCAGAAACTATTCGACTGATTTTGCCCAAATTTTGTATTTTGCTATTTAAAATTGCATTAATCAAAATGATGCAAAAAATTTTATACCTGACAATTAAAACTTTTTTTGACCATTCTGAAATAAAATAATAAAAAATAATAAATATTTACTAAAAAAAAAAAATTTTTTTTTCGCATGGAATTATTTTTGCCTAAACGAGTTTTATAATTACATTTAAAAATCCTTCAATTCCCTTAAAAAGTTCTCGAGATATGTTGAAATACGCAAAAAGTAAAATTAACATTAAGGGGTCCTAACTTTGGAACGCTCTTCTGGCCAAACTATTGGGACCATATTTCCCAGATTGCGGCTAGCCCCTATATTTTGAGGGTTAGAAATTCGAATCCGTTATAAGGTAGGTATTTTTACTCTGAGAAAGTGCGTTTCTGTGTCTGATTTCATAACTTATTTGTTGTCACCCCCTCGAACCATTAAAAATGAATCCTAGAACGTGAAGATCCGATTATTAGTTCAAAAGTAATTCAGGGTCATCCTTTTTTTTTTTTTTTTTTTTTTTTTTTTGGCGCACGGTACACAAATGAAACATCTCTTATCCAAATTCAGCATTTATTTCATTCAAACGATTAAGGTATTTGACTGGGTAAAAATAAGCAATTTCAATGGAAATTTCAATTTTTCTTTTTTCCTTTTTTTTTTTTATTTGAGGTTTTTTTTTTTTTTTAATATTTATGTTTGAACTTGAGAAAGTTAACTTAAAAAATTAAACTAAAATATTTAATTTTTTTTAGTATTTTAACTATTATTTATTTGAAGAAATTATAATTTTTAAGACTAGTAAAATTCTGAAATTAATTTTTAAATTATTGTTTTTTTTTTTTTTGTTGTTTTGTTTTGCGATGTTTTGAACTCAAAGATAAGGTCTAAGTGTGAATTTGTTATTTTCACCAAACTTTAAGCAAAAATATTTAGAACTATTCTTTGAAAATTCAATGTTAAACAAACATGTAATTCTATTTCATTATTTTCTTTTAAATTATTTTTTAAGATTTCATTTGAAAGAGCAGGTAATCACGTTATTGACCTAGAAAAAAAAACTAAAATGTAGGCATTTCAATTTGCTGTTAGCTGTTAGCGTGGTTAAGCTGTCAGCGTGGTTAGCTGTTAGTGTGTAAAGCTGTTAGCGTGGCATGAAAAATTTGTAGTTTTTTAGCTGAATTTATTAAAACTACATATATCAAACTTACATTTATCAAAAAATATTTTATGCACTTTTAAATTTTACTATAAATTTAATTTCAGGACGTATGCTGACCAAACACAAAACTAAAATTTTAATTGAGCCTGTTTTTTTTTTTTAAAAAAAATGCGCAAAAACCAGTCGAAATTTAAAAAACACAATCAGTTTTATTTGAATATTTTTTTATTAAAGTAATTTCCAAATGCAATACTCTTTAAATAAATTTTTAAAGTATAGGATCGCTTATAAATTCAAGATTCTAGCTTCCTTATAAACTAAGGCCTTTAAATAGCATCTATTGTTTCAGAATTTTTTTCTATATCATAGTTTTAATACTTTATAATTTTTTGACTTCGTTTATCCAAATATTTAAAAACCAATTCAACTATTTTAAAATTTTATTTATATCATTAAGTACAATAGAGTTCGAAATTGATAGTCATTCTTAATGATCATATTAATGTGTAAAATAGTTATCTTTTATTTGCGATAACACGTGAGTTGGTTTCAAACAATAAACGTTTAAAAATTAAGATTTTAACACATTTATTTAAAATAAATAAGAGAGGCTGAGTTTAAATAATAATGGATATGTTAAAAGATGATTGAAAGTCAAAGAACAGGAAGTGTGTATTTCCTTGAAATGTAATATCTTCTTATTTTTCGAACAAAACAATTGTTAACAAAACGAATTTATTGTGATTTACTCCTAGGTTAAGTAAAGGGAAAATTTAAATTCGTGAAGATACTTAGAAGTGATTTCGATTTAATTAATAATAAGAGAAGTATTGGCTAGCATATTTTTTTAATCACGTAATGTAAGAGGTTAAAAATTAGATGTCACTAAAATTTTGTAAAGGTTAAATTTTGAATATAAGGTGAATCGATGTAAAAAAAAATTTCTAAAAAAAGAATGTTTAAAATGCATGTAAGCAATATTACAAAAAAAAAAACTTTCACCTCAATAAAACAGCTTATAGTGCGTAATGATATTTAGATTAAAGTTTCTTAAATAAGTTTAACAGTTTCGATTTAAATTAATATTGAAGTTCATTACATAATAATTTCTTATTTGTTCCAGTTGCATGAGGCAGTAATTAGGTTATAAAAATTTATTTAAATAAATACTTTACACATGAACAAATTGTTTATTTTTTCTTTTTTGAACCATTTCATTTACATTACTTAAAATCATTCCACAATTAACATTTTAAAGAAAGTAACATAATAAAAGAAAATTAAAATTAAAAATAAAATCACTACTTCTTGAAAAAAATACAATATTTAATGATATCTTGAAATTCAAAAAAGAGATAGAGGGATGTAGGGAGTGCTTAAGCAATACATTATCTTTATTTAAATTTATGATAATTCATAAATTTATACTCTTCATTATTTTTATCACCAAGCTTGCAATTTGAAGTTGAAGTTGACACGCAGAAAAATTTCCAGCAAAATTGCCGTACTCTACGACAATGATATTTCTGTTTAAAAAAAAATCATAATTGTGATAATAAAAACGAAAATATACGACATTTAAACCATTCATGTGGTAATTTTTCCGTTCAAGTGAGAACAGTTTATAGGAAATTTTGGTTTTGAAAATTATAGTTCTTATAACCACACATTTAATTAAAAATACAAAACTGAAAAGTAAATTGAACCAAATAAATGATTTTTAAACAATGATCTGAAAGGTATCATGATCGAATAAATGAATGAAATGTATTATGATAAGGTATCATGATCGAATAAATTAATGAAATGTATTATGATAAGGTATCATGTATCACATATTCCGAATTTTATCACTTATTACAAAACGATTGTTTATTGTTAATTTCCTCAAAGTTATTAGCAAAGCGCATTAGTAAAAATTACCGAGCTTTTTGGTTTTCAGGTAGAATGAGAAATGCGGTACATTTCACCACATTCTGGTAATTTTGACCATACTTTTTTTCTCAGAGTACTGATAAATATTTTAAAAGTATCCTTAAATTTAAAATTTTATAGTTGTTTTACTTCACAGGTTAATATATTTCCTTTTCTGCATTTTTAAATTTGTTGCTTTTCGTACGGGATAACAAAAGCCACCATACTTTTCCAGAAAACTGACTTTAGTCACCACCAGGCCAAACAAGAAATAAGGAACTGTTGAAAAAAATTATTTCATTTATAATTTTCCGCAAATCTTAAAATTCTGTCATTGATTTTGTTTTTATGTCGCTTATTTACTTAATTTATCGAAAATTTTAAACATTTTTAAAAATATTTTAAAAATATTTAAACACTATTTGAATTGACTTAGTTAATGTCCTATTCTTGATAACTACGAAATTTATTATAATAAATTATAATGTTACTTTTGTAAAGAGCGTAATATTTTCATCTATAAAGTGCATAACAAAAAGTTAAGTTTTTAATATTTTTAAATTTTTTTAGTTCTTAGTGGTCAAAGTTATTGACCTTTTATGTGTTGTAATTACATAAGTTTAAAATATAAATTTTTTTTTTTTTTTTAGTTTCTACTTTTACTTAAAATCTGAACGTTTTAAAATAAAAATGTAAAAAAAAAAAAAAAAAAAAATAAATTCTATGCGTGTAATAAAATAAAAAATGTGTGTGCGTCTGTATGCCGGATTGAGAGTACAAAATGAGCCCTAAAAATACGACATTCAACATAAAGCTTAATTAGTAAAATTACGAAGTCTAATTTTCGATTTTTTAATTATATATAGAATGAGGAGACATTTAAAAAATTGAATTTTCTTATTTTCTTAGCGAAAGCCATTATTTTAAAATAAATTTTAGACGATTCATTTTGTCAATATGACATCGGTGATATTGTCAGTTTAATTTTGTCGAGATAACATCAGTAATATTTGCTAGTTTATGACTCTAATCACAAAGTTGAATTTTGCACGTGTTCTGTAATACTTAATTATTATTTATTTGATATGCTAGAGCTAGGCTATCTGAACGATCAACTTGATCGTTGTAGCATAAGCGGACAAAATACTTTACCAAATTAGCATTTTTAAAGTTATCTGTACGCGTTTTTTTATGTATATATATATAGTTAGGTTTTTAAATCGTGTTACTATAAAACAAAATAGTTCAAAATCAACGGTAATCGAAATATAAAAAAAAGTTTTGTACTGAAAGGCAAAATTAATAGAGGAATGAAACTAATTCATTGAAGATAAACCTAAAAAACACATCACTGTTATTGGCATCAATGATAATTAGTTTTAGTAATAGTTATTAACTGCAGTAAAATAATAAGCTATGCATTAAATGGCAAAATTTATGGAGAAATGTTAATAATTCGTTTAAGAGAGCATAAAAAATCATCGAACTATTATTGACGTCAATAAGGCTTAATTAATTTTGGTGGCAGGTACTAATTAAGATAAAAAAAATAATAAGTTATGTACTAAAAAGCAAAATTAATAAAGAAAATTGTCTTATTCGTTACCGGGTACCGTATTATTGACACCAATGATGCTTAATTTTGGTAATAGGTACTACTGCCCTCGTTGTAGTTGGTGCAATTTTAATAGGTACCTCTTATGTAAGTGCAAAGTATTTTATGACTAAATTTGATGGCGATTACAGCAGCACCCATACTGTACATTTTTATAATAGATTTTTACGGCCCTTCGAAGATATAAGTACAGGAGAAAGTAGCTTGCAGGTGGTACATTTTGAATGTCATGACTAGCCCCAAGCAATAGCATTATGCCAAATGATACTGAATTCAGTTAATTTTTATTTTGATTATCAACTACTAAATACATGATTTGCTTAATCTAATAACGTAAAACCTCCGAGATATCAACAAATAATAATAATAATAAAACATTGGAATTAATTTAGCTTTATTATTTTTGTCGGTATTTGTCTTATAGTTTTGTACACGATTTTGTGTTGTTGTTTAGAACTGATTTATTGATGCTTTTTTCGACCCGTATGAAGAACGGATATTCAGTTAGTTTACTAATAAATTAAATGCTTTGAGCAGTATATGTGTATTTATTTTAGCCTATTGTTACCCTATCACTAACTAGCGAAAGACAAATATCGAATTCTTACTGTTGTCTTAAATTAACCCATATTACAGGGCAACTTAAGCAACCCTGTTTTATTCTTTTGTCTATACATAGATGTGTTTGAAAACTTTTTTTCCAATGCCCGCCTGGAGAATGACTTACGTCATACAGACATCTGAAGGGCAGATTTGTTGGCCACTCTTGCAGGGGCACCATATTAGGTGAGCCAACGTTGCTCCCACAGTAAGGACAGATAGTACAGAGAAGGAAAGAACATACATGCCTTGTCCGGGATTCGAACCCAGAACCTTTGTGATGCAAGGGCAGTTCCCCAAAACTTACACAAGCCGGTCGACTGTGTTTGAAAACTTTATTAATGATTTTGGTGCTTAGGCACTAAGAAAGAGTCTTGTTCCGTAACTATAGTACGTTAATTTCTGTGCTTTCATTTGTGTTTTATCGGCATTGTTTTTTTTTCTTTCTTACTTTAATAGTTTAATTTTGCTTGATTATGCTAAATATGCATCTGCAGCTATGACCATTTTTTAAAACGTATATATAAAGCTATATTCATCTCCTTGCGCATGCTAAATAAGCTTCTTGAGCAATTATCATTTTTTAAAACGCACATGTAAAAGTGTATTCATTTCTTTAAATATGCTAAATATGCATCTTGAGCTATAGCCATTTTTTAAGACACTCATATCTATAGCTGTATTCATTTCCTTAAATATGCTAAATACGCATCTTGAGTTATGACCATTTTTAAACTCATATATAAAGCTATATTCATTTCCTTAAATGTGCGAAATACGCTTCTTGAGCTATGACCATTTTTTAAAACGCATATAAAAATCAATATTCATTTCCTTAATTATGCTAAATACTATGCATCTAGAGTTATGACCATTTTTTTAAACGAATATATAAAACTATATTCATTTCCTTGGATTTGCATTTTCAGATACAAACACAAATTTCAAGCTATGTTTATTTACTTAAATATGCAGTTCAGTTATGCTCAACATAAAAAAGGTCAACGAATAACAACTACTGGTTTAACTTCTCTAAAACTAAAATCAAACAAAATTAATCAAATCAAAACAGAACTTCTGCTTTAACCCAAAACAAAGCATGATAATTTATATTTTAAAAAAAACAATTAACGAGTAAATTGTATAAAACTCTGAAGTGAGATTTATAGAAGATGATTCCAGAACCACTGGAAGGTACTTTTAATTAAATGTAAATAACTCTAAAGAGTTCAAAGTACTTTGCTTATAGCGTGCATCACCTAATCGTCCTGTCCAGACGAAGCCGTCCAAGAAACTAAAATCTTTTTCTTTTCTTTTTCCTGTTTGGACCTTAGAAACGTGACGTGAAGGTATTAGTATCAAAATACATTCATCTAGTTATTATTAGATAGTCTCGCTGCGTGATCAAGTGATATGAATGTAGCTTTCTTCACACTTTCACTACAATTTACGTAAATAAGGCGAAGCAAAAAGAAATGGTTTTAAATAATTAGGGCAAGTGATCAAGTTAGAGGAAGCGTGTTATACGTTCTTAAGCTGGTATTAGAATTAGTTTTGAAAATTAGTATATCATTTGTTACATCTTAAAGTAATATAAATTTATTTCGAAAAAGAAAACGTCGCCCTACTTTTTGACTAACACTTGTGTTTTTTACTATTATTTTATCACTTAAATTTCAATCATTGATGCTTTTACTATGGCTAAACTGAAACGTTTTTATTCCTATCATTTATAAATTAATCACCTTATCATTAATCATTTTAAATGACATTTTAGTTTTGTAATTACAATCATCTTGATTTTTCGGTTATAGTTTACTTTAATCATGTTGATTTTTATCATTTTATGTTTGTTACTTATGATTTAATTTACTCATCTTGAATTATAAAATTTTTAATTGCTTCTAATTTAATTTGTTTTCAATTATTCTAATTACAGTTTTAACCTGTAATTTTATTCAAAACTTTTAACTCATAAGATTTTAGTTTCATAATTTACTGTCATTTAAATTTATATTTGCAAAATGAAATATTAACATGTAAATATTTACAAAATTGCAAAAGTTTGTAAAACTGTCCATTAAGAACTATTACTAGAGCTTAATTAGACACTTATGGATTTATATTAAAATATTATTTTTACTTTGTTTTAATTTTGCTAGAATTCAGTACTTATATTCCTTATACAACATAATATTTTTGGTCGTTCCACATTTTCATCATAATATTATAAAAAAACATATTTTTTTACGGAAGTATATTCGTTTTTTACAGAATTAAAATCCTTTAGAAACTCAATAATTTAAAATAAAATTTGATGGTGTGTAATTGCAGACAAACAAAAATACTCGCGCAGAGAAAAATGCAATAAAATTTTTGGGAGCTTTTTTTTTTTATGTTTTTAGCACTAAACAACATTAACCAAATGTTACAACAAAAACTTATCATGCCACCTTAAAATATTGTAATCATTTTAGATTACGAGTATTTTCTTAATTAAAAAGTCTTTCAAAACAAACTATTTAAAACCTTCATAAAACATTGATACAAAATTTTCAATGAAATAAAAATAAGTATAACTGAAACAGCCTGAACTTTGTAAGTATCTTAAAAAAAAACTTTAAAAATAATAATTGCAACAAATTTCCTTGCTTTTCAAATAAAATGTTCTTGAGATGTATATGAAGTCTATACTAAGATTTAACATTATAAATAAGTAAAATAAAATATAAAAATACAAAGAAATCAGTTTGTGATTATATATCACTCGTTTAAATATCTTTTGTCAATTAAAGATAATATGTTAATTAAAATGTTTTATAATTAAAACCAGGGGTCTGTCCAGGCCAAATTTACTACCGTTTAGTGGTACCTTCACAAATTCAGCTTTAGGAAAGACGGCAGTTTCACAGAATACTATTTCATAAAATTTTATATTTGTATCCCAAAAGAAACGATAAATCCATATTGTTACCCTATTTTTGTGTTGATTTTTTAAATATAATTTTTAATTTTCACAAATTATGTCTAAATTTTCACAAAATAGGTACCTATCAAAAAAACATAGACAGTACCCTTAAAACTGTTACATTTCTTCTAATAAATAAGACAACCGTCGTAAACTTTCTTTAATTAAAAAACTGCTAGCCGCCTATGGTGATCAGTTTGGTCATATTTCAAAATTATTTTGTACAGCATATGAACTTCAATGGTAACCAGGCAGTATCCACAACATAACTGTATTAAAATATTCTAATTTTTCAACCCCCTCATCCAATATATATATTATTGTCATAATCATTTTTAAATGTATCATTTATTAATTTATTACTATTATATTTTCAACAGTTAAAGAATATTAGCTTCTTCAAAAGCAAATTAAATGCGAAATTAAAAAGAACTTACCGTTAAGAGATCATTTTCGAATTAACTTCTAAAGTATTTCTCGTATCATTTAAATGTTCCCTTTTTCTTTAAATAACTAAAATTTAACACACATGTATAATACTCTTCCGGTCAACTAATCTTTTATCAAATTTATAACACTTTCCTGAACGATAAAATTAATTTATTATTCTTGTCATATTTCGTGTAAATGTAAAGAAAACTATACACACATGCATATATTTATTTACAGAACATTTAATCAACAAAATACACGTGAAATGGTTTTAGTTAAGGATGAATTAGAATGAGCTGACTCTTAATGTCTTCTTTGGAACTATTAGAAGGGTTAGATGATACAATTGTAGGTTCTTATTTGTTATCTTATGTGTGAATTGTATTTAAATGCGATCAGGAGATTTTGTATTGTTAAAATGACGATAATTGTTTTAAAAGCTGCATTAAGTTTAAAGGAAAAGAAATCGGCAAAAAAAGCATTTGTGCCGCTTTGAGTAACAGTGTGATTCTGCAAATTTACTAAACAGAAAATGTTTTTTTTTTAAACATTATTTTATTTTTTCAAACCTTATGTTAGTTACTGCTTAATATAAATGTTTGATTACTTGTTATTATTATCTATGTATAACGTAGTTGTCATGTAGGAATGATACAAACTTCTTTTGCGTGAAGTTTAACTAACTCGTATAGAAATTGATACAAGTAAATAGTTTGTAAAAAGCTATCGAAAAATCAAAAGACAAAATATATTTAAACTAGAATATACGATACTATGAAATACCTGGGCTGCATCTGATAAAAATAGACGTGCTATAAAATTTAGGCCTAATGAACACGATAAATATGTCCGTTATCAAGAATTCGAAAAATCGTCAACTGCTGCACATTGTTGGAATCTTGAGCATAAATTCGGTTACGATAATGCCGGAATTATTTCCACCTCAGTCAAATCAGCTCATATTGATACTCTGGAATCTTGTTTTATTCATATGAATGCTAGTTCCTTTGTTAACAACATAAAGTTCCTTATTATCTCTCCATACTGCGTGGAAATGCATTTTACCCGAATTTTCCCCTCTCAGCCACAGCGGTTTTTCTTGCTCTGTATTTTTCATCTTCTTTGTTATTCTTTCTCGGCTACTGAGGTTTTTCTAGTTTCATTTTTTCATTTAATTTTTTTTTCCGATGGATTCTTTTCGTTTTATATTTCAAATCCCTTTTGTTTCTTCTTATTCACGTCCGGCAAGTCTTGAAAATGGACACCTATTTTTGAGTGCTTAAAACATGGCTACTGTTATTTCCAATCTGTATATTTTTGAAACGAATAAAGTTTTTTTTTTCTATCAAGTATACGATACTATGCTTGAACTTGAACGGAAATACAAACAATTAAACACATTACCAAGAGTAAAGCCGATTTTCAGGGTAATATGGTTAATTAGCGGCTACCGATATTTTGGTTCAATATTGATCCAATTTTCTGAAAATATATATCCGGTTTCCGTGGTTACCTAGTGTTGGCAGCAAAGGTTAACTTTGTTAATTTTGTTAAAAGGTTAAATTTGTTTCACTCGTATTCATAATTAATTATAATTTATACATTATAACTAATCTTCAAAAATATAACTCAAACTGAAGGAATCAACCAAAAGAAGACTGTAATCTTCAGAACAATATTTATTACTTAAGAACTTATCATTTAAGGGTTTAAAAGTGTATACTTTTATGTCTTTCAAAAATCATTAAACAATAATTTCAGTCAAAATCAAAATTCTTCATTATTGAAATATTTAGAAAATGTAACTTTTTATTATCATTTGTTTTAAGAAACAATTTGTCACGAAGAAAAAAAAAATTATTTTGGTCATTTTGTCGGTCATATTCTGTAATGTCATTTTTTGTTACGTTTTTGTGCTCTTTATTATCTTTATTAAAATCATAATAATTATTATTATTGAGAATAGCATTTTTCTTTGACAAACATTTCCCAACATGTATTAAATTTTAATATTTTCTAATGTGATAAACATTTAGAATTGTATAGTTTTTGTTATGATTAGTTTTAAATGATCTGGTCCATGCATTTTCCAAATCGTACATAATTTTGCAAATAATATACAAATTAACACGCGTAAATAATTCCGATATTTTGGTTTTTAAATACACTTTCAGACGCCACTGTAAAGCTGAAACAATTTTCATCACGGGTAATGTCAGTATTTAGATTACCTAATTCAAATTGTAAAATAATAAATGAACTACATTGCCAAAATAGGCATTGAACATTCAAATTTCAATGAAGTTGCATCTTAATTTTTCTAATGTACTTTTTTTTTATAGAATTATATGATATATGTAAATTTAGGAAGAAACAGATTAACTCATGAAATATTGAAATTCGCGTTTAGTTATAAGTAAATTATTTTGATTTTTTTTTCTTATTTTAAAGAAATATTTTACTATTTTTAAAAGTCTTTTTACGGTTTTCTAGGTCATCAAAATTCTTCTATTTATCCTTAGACAGATAGAAATATCTAACAGCGAAAACATTTATGTAGCAATCATATTTAAGAGGCACTTTTAAAATAATTTATTCCCACTGAACTACATTTTCAAAAGTATGAAACACAATATTTCAACAAAATATCAACCCGAATCATGAAACGTAAAAAAAAAAAGCTAATTAACAACGTATTGGCAGGCCATTGCAAAATCGATTATTATTTTCGCCACTCATTTGACGAATAAGGGCAACGGAAGATGATATAGAAAAGAATAAAAGATCAAGACGTCCGAAAAGTGTGTTACGTTTTAGGGAATCGGAATTATGCACATTCCGATAAGACATCGTTTGTGCTCAGTAGGGCGTGAAAAAGGGCTTTGGAAAATACTTAATGGATTTCAAACACGCGTAAAAGAAGTGCGCAGATGAGGTCTTGAGCAATTGTTTGCCACTCTGAAATCTCCCGCGCCTCAATGATTTAACTTGTTTATTAGATAATTGCAAATAACGGGGATGTGAACTGTCGGATGTATTATGTAGTACATCATGAATGCATGAATAGACTTTGCCTATCGCTGCAGTCTTGTTTTCTTTTAAAAGGTTTCATATAGTAAAACATAGAAGTCAGTTTTAACGCTTTTTTTTTTATCGTCGCTCAATTCGAAAGTAAAATTAATTTCTAAATTAAATAAATTAAAATTTTATAAACTGCGTTTTTCCAAAAGTTGACTGAAAAAGTATCTTTGTAGCGATTAAAGAACAGTTGAAACATCAGGCACAGAGCTGTTTTTGATGTAAGCAGTCTGCTAGTCGGGATTTTGATTGACGATAAATTATATTTGTCGGCAAATTCATATTAATTTATATTTATTGGTTGTATGGGTCAGGTTGCAGTTTAAATTGTCATTGTCAGCAAGTACCAGAGCTGTAGTATAAATTTGTATGTTCGCCTAAAAGTCATCGAAGTTTCGATTGAAAAATTCCACCCTAGCTGACTCTGTTGTTCTGAGCACAATTGATCATATGCTAACTGACTGTTGTTTAGCAAAGCCTTACAATTTGTGGGAAAATAATTCGAATTGGATACCTGCAAGTGACGTAGTGTGAGTTTCTCGATCATGATTGGTTGTTGAAGCGTGGCATTTGTTTACGTAAGCAACTGTTATTTCCATTTTATTTCGAGTAAGCCAAGCACGTCAAGTATCAATTCTATTAAGTGACACATTCCATATTCTAACACAAATATTCTTTCACAAAGATTTCAAACAAAAAAATATCAAGGTCGGAATAAAATGTGTAAGCAAATAATAACTCTAAGTTAAGTAAAAGACTTAGACGAGAAAGAATAATATTAACACTAAGATTTCAATTCTTTCCCTATATGTTTCTTACTTAACACAAAGACAGACATGAAGCTATGTAGAACAAACTAATTATGCATAGGTAAACAAAACAAATATATATTACTGCTATAATGAAATACAGAAATAGTAAAGTTTAGTAAAAGACGTAGACGAGAGAGAATTAAATTTCAACATATTCGATGTGAGATACAGAGCTGTATTTAATTAACTTTACGCTAATTGTTCTAACTTATGTGGAGAAACTTAAATCGACTTTAATACGACAATGTTGCTTATGAACGATCAGCTGGCGCTTACGTCATAGGTCACATGTGCGTGTATCCACGATCTTCTTCATCTTCTTTAAGTGCAAGCACCTAATTAAACATGAGAACACATGCTTTATCAAGGCTAGACATCAAACATTATACGTTCGAAGAAACACATAATTTAGATTTCAACACATCTTTAATTATTTTTTCACATTTCTTGGTTAGTATGTTTGTTCTATTAATGTAGGATTTTTAACATTTTCCTTTCAAATTTTAAAATAAAAAATTTATCTTTATTCTGTTAATAATACGTAAATTTAATTCAGCTCTTTTGCAAAAAGCACCATCACGGTCAATGCTTCTTACCAGAATGAGATAAGTTCTGATCTCTATGCGTTTTTAAGCACCGTATTTACAAAATTATCAAATATGTTGAGTTTTTTTTTTTTTTTTTTTTTTTAATGTCTCACCGTTAATTGAGTCTGACTATAACATCTCCAGGCAGTTTTAAATACTTTAAATAATTAATTTGTCTATCATAAAAGTAAAATATTTTATTTTGCATTAAAATTTTATTTTATTGTTTAAATAGATATAAAAATACTTGATACAGTCCATACAATAAACTTTTTAATTTCTTGATGAAAAAAACTATTATTTTTTATTTAGAATCCAAAAAAAAAAATAATAATAATAATAATAATACCTTTCCCGTTTCACATTTCTTCCTGACTTACAAGTAATGATAATATTTTGTTGCTTTTAATTTATAAAATTAAAACCATGCAACTGTGAACAATTCTTGTTTATTTATAAAAGCTTCATTATACTTTATTAGTGAATTGAGATAGTCCATAATGTTTTGATGCATTTTACTTGATGCATGCACTTTACTTAAAAATACTACCACAAATCCGGATTACTTTGCAGAGCAATAGGAAAGGAATATATTACTTGTAATGATAATACTGGGAAACAATTTTTTTGGTTCTATTTATACAAATATTCGAGTGAGGAATTTAAGTATTCTATTTATGCAAATATTCCTTGTTCGAGTGAGGGGAATTCAAATCTGAAATTAGTTTTGCTTCTAAAGCAACAGATTGTTTTAAGGACATTGTAGTCTGTTTTATTGTTGAAATGTACAAGTGCAAAAGCGTTGTATATAACAGGGGGTCACATAAAAAGTTTGCCGCAATATTTATGCAACCTATTGCTCCTACTCCCTGAGAATTCTAGAGGAATAGGGGCACATTCTCAGGACTAAAATTGCATAGGAACTCATGCCCGTAAATGCTTTCATTACGATTGTATTCAATCACGTTACCCTATTATGGTCTGCACATGAAGAGACAGTTCATAATAGGAAAATGCCCCTAGCAAAGTATAATGACATTTCCGCCCATGGGTTCGTATGCAGTTTTTATCCTGATGGAGTGCGCTAACTTCCGTAGAAGTTTGTCACAGCTCTTATGCGAAGCTCTGGTTTATATAATGTTTTTAAACTTGTACATTTTGTCAAAAAATAGACTAAAAATTTCATATTTAAAAAAAAAACTGTACCTTGTGGAGAGAAACAGATTGCGGATTTGAAATCAGCGATGCGAAAGTATCTAAGACCTGTTTTCAAACCCCTTTCAACAAGAAAAAAAAACAAGAAAAAAAAAACTTTTTCTATGTTAATTAAAGTATCAAAGATGAATTTTTGAATTCAAAAAATTGTAGGAACTTAAAGAGTATTATTAACAAAACAAAGTTTTCTGCTTTGGCTATTTCATATATAATTGTATTGACAGCATGGGAGGATAGTATACAATTTTATAAAATATTTTTAAATTCGGAAAATTTTTAAATTAGCAAAAAATATGTTATATGTGAAAAGAATATGAGTAAATATGTCCATCAATTCGTTTCCTTAAAATCTGTCCTATTTTTTACAGAACCTAGTGATCTTGAAGTTACTATGGAACTAAACTACACCGCTAGAATTTTCATTCTAAAATTATGGTAAAATAACAGACAGCAGTCTGTCTATCCAATTAGCCGTAAAATTTGTAATTATGAATATTTCTCTAAATTTACGGGTTTGAAACCGTTTACAAGTGGTATGGTTAAAAAAACGTGAATGCAAAAACAATGTTATGGTTTTGTAGCTATTTGCAACTAGCATGATTTCAAACCAATTAACTGGATATCAAGGTTAAATTGTAGTTTTCTTTTGTTTTGTCCGTGAAATGTGGTTTAGCTATTTTTCTAGAGGCGCCATCTATCATAAGAGAGGGTAAGTACTAATCTTTTAGCAGCATTTATACGTGAATGAGAGTTTCGTATATCAATAGTCCAGAGTTACTAATTGAGAAGTAAAGGACACTGGAAACTCCTTTTATGTTGAAGGAATGGAGGAAATAGCCAGGTGCCAATGCTTGTATTCCAACCCCCGTTGAGCTGGCCATAAGATTGACAAATTAGCTCTCTCGGCTAAAGTATGTACTCAGCAGCAAGGAAGTAATGGGCTTCATAAGATGTTCACAACACACATATAGCGATAAGAATATTAAGCATCCAATGTTGTGTTAGACATCCAAAGTTGTGTTAGACATCCAATGATGAAAAATAAAAATATAAACACTTAATCCTTATCGCGTTGTTTCGCTTCCGAAGAATATCGCTTGTTTCTCATTGCCTGTAGGCCTAGTTGATGCCGGTTAAAATTTTTGTTGTTTTAGGTATAAACATAAAATAAATAATTTTTCACATGGTTAACATTTTAAATACAACTTTTTTTAAGATTGTTTGACTGTTTCAGTTGAATGTGGTAAAATAACTATTAAGTAAATTATAATTAAACCATTTCTTCCGAGAAATTTCTAATATTGTGCACTAAATTTGGGCTAAGCAATTTCCCATATAGCTGCAAACTTTTGTCCGTGACGTATGACTGAGCTATATAAAAAACAACTTGATATTTACTAATGAAACAATTCGCATCAATTAAACTGTTATGAGTGTATAACAGTATTATGACACTTAATTTAAAATGTAGCTCATTTAGCAATTGACATGTTTTTAAAAAATTAAATTTTTTGAAAACATTCCGTCATCTCTAAATTTTAATCAGTTCAGTTTTATATCAATCATTTCGTTAAAATAAACAACATGAGTAAGTAAATTAACTTTATGTATAAAGCATAATGTAATTTCAGTAATATGAAAAAAACTGGCCCAACTGTCTGAAAATTTTTTAAAAATTGCAGTATCACATGCTATAAAACACATAGTTGAGGCAAAGAGATTATCAATAATATTTCCTTTTCCACTGAACTAAATTTCATCAAAATTGCGATAAAAGGCCACTATATGGTTTTGCGGTATTTTAGACAAAAAGATTAGATTTCGTTAAAGCAAAAAAATATTTAAAAGAGTACCATTTTCCGCATCATTTTCTAGTTTTTATAATACTTTTTTTTCGAATTTTTATTTTAATTGAAATTAAATTTTGATAAAATAAAATTGTTTTCTAAACCCATTTCGGGTTTCAACGTTTTGCAAAACAACAGTTTTTAACCTCAGAAAAATTAAAAAAAATCTATTTTGTCATATAATTCGTAGGAACTATAAACAATACAGAATCTCTACATATTTTGATAAAAGACATGAATCCTTACCTTTTAAATTTGATACTTTCCTCTTGTTAATTTTAATTTATTCCATTGGTAAGCTTATTTTGTTTCGTATAATATAATGGTATCATCTTACCGAAGTAAAAGTCAGAAAGAAAAAATCGGTTGTTCTTTATTTGAAAACTTTTTAACTGAAACCTTGACCTTCTTCTAGCATATATATCGTCTGCAAAAGTAGCTATTTTTTCTTGTTCATATGTTGTTTTATTTGTGCCATTATCATTTGATTCGAGAAATCGGATCATTGAGTTTCGTAAAAAAAGTATAAAATTCCATCCTAGAGCCATGTTTTTGTCTTTAAAGGAAATGATGAAGGTATAAAAACAAAAACTTAGTTTCGATGAATTAGTTTAATTTTTCTTAAACTTTTTTATCTTTATTTTATTTATTTAGCTTATATATTTAAGTCTAAGAAATAGAATGCTTTGAAAAAAAATTTGGTTTACCAGAAGTATAAATATTTTTTTTTCTTTATTCTAATGGTTATGTTTTTATTTACGTTGATATTATGCTGATTGTTTTGATATTATTCATTATTTATTTTTATATATTTCTATTTTATGTATTCCTTTATTTATTTTTATTCATTTATTGTTTTTTCAAGATCCCTGACATAGTAAAAGATTTTATAGTTTAGTGAACCTTTAATTGTACTGGTTGTACCATTGCGACAACCATTACCGTACTATAGTGGAAATTAATCTTTTTAAATTTCACAATATTGTCTTATCTTCATTGCACAATATTATCTTATATCAGTTTATCTTGGATAATATAGTTTAATTTAAAGATTCATGAAGGTTGCAGCAAATTTTCGCTACATTATAAGTTCAAGGTAGCAAAATCAGAGTTAAACTGATTTTTTTATAGATTGAACCAAATAATTTTAAACATAAATTGTGGTATTAGAAATAAACAGGAGAAAGCTAATTTGAAATCAGACTCTGATAAAAATTGACAAAATTCTAAAAGCTCATAATTAATAATGAAATCTCAGAAGCATATAAATAAAGAAGTGCTGAGAAGGCAGTTACTGATGAATGACTATTTTCCGTGTCTATGCGCGTCTAATAATAATAAGGGGAGACAGAGGCGAGGACGGGTTGAAATCAGTATTGTAATTATAGATATCAAGGAAGTTACTGATTAAATCTGGAGGCTATTCTAACCTATGAGCCTAATAAAAACACGTGAATAATGAAATAGTTTTTTTAATTGACTGTTACATTACTAATTTGGCAGAATCTATTTTTCCTTTAGTATTCGTTAAAAATGTTTTAAAAAAATATCTAGCATAAAAGTACTCTTTGTAGGAAATGTGTCAAAATCATCGCATTGCTGGATGCTATTTTTAAAGCATTTATTTCTAATATTCGCAATTTTATATTATTTATATTTCATTGTTAATATATATATATATACGTTAAATTGTATAATTTGTATAATTCAGTTATTTCATAGAATATCTAGGTATTTCATGAAATAAATAAACAAATCAGATAAAATGGATGTAAAATTTCATATGTAACCTAGTGATAGCTATTCTTTGAAATAACTAATGATAGACCATTTAAGTAAAAAATTAAAAATTTCAAAGTTACTTTATAAATTAACTGATCATAATAGCTTGCAAGCTCCACAACTTTTCGCACGAAGCATGAAAAAGTAGAATATTATATTATTTTTAAATATCATAAACTAAAGAATATTATAAACATAATCATTTATCAGAATAATTTATTTCAAGATATATATGTAATTAAACAATCAATAGAAAGTTAATCTACGAAAAAGTAAATTTCTTTAATAGTTGAATTACAAATAATCATCAAAACAGTAAGAAATAGTTTTGTTTCAAAATAAGTGAAAAACTATGATTGAAAAAATTTATTTAAAGGGATTTTCAAACAAGTGTGTACTAAGCAAAATATTTAAATTTTTAAACTTCCAGCCAAACTGTTGCCACATTTGTGTTCTTAAGGGCTCTATATAAGTAATAATTATTTATATTAACGAACGGTTTTCATTGCACCTATTCATATAGTTTCCCTTTTCTTTTTCTTTGTATGAATGGAATGGAATTGAATACCGGCAAGTGACGTAATTGTAGATAAATTGTCATTTGTCAATTCAGAAGTCAATCAGTTTCGACACACAAGCATGACGTCGCTTACAAGTATCCAATTAAATCTTATTTAAATCACATGGTTCAGCCCAATCACTTCACTTCTCGAGTTGCAAGAACCCAATTATAGTTCCTGACGCATTTTACGCAACCGAAATTTCGAGAAAGAGGAAACCTATGCAGACAATATTCTTGTTTTGTCTTTTTATATTTATACTTATATTACAATTATACCCATATTATATTTATACTCATATATTTATACTCATATATTTATACTCAAATATTTATATTCATATTATACTTATACTAATTTTTAAGCTCCAGTCTCATGCATCTTCGATTAATGGTAGCAATGGTGTACTACTATAATCAAGTGCTTTTGGAAATAAAAAAAACTCTTTCCTTATAGTTTTTATTTGTAAAAAAGAGTATCAAAATTCTCATACTCTTTTTATAACATTTTAAAAATGGTGCTCGCACCACCAGTTAGAAATCTATTAATAAAAAGTACAAATCTGAAAGGAGGATTAGGATTAAAATTCAAGTTTTGAAATATCAGCTCCTGAGTATTCCATTGAAATAATTAATAATTATTTGCAGAAATCATATTCTTACTTAGAATATCTTGCGACTCATATAGCTATAATTAACTTTTCGTCGCCATCCCCTGATTAATAATATTCGACCTTCAGGTGTTTCGATTAATCCGCAATTCATCGAAAAAAATCCCGAATATATCGTTATTTCCTGTTAATGCAGCCCAAATAATGGAAATTAGCCTGGAGTTGTGATTTACTCAACAAAAAAATGAGAGCAACGAGTTTTAATAATAAGGTCGTTTGCTGTTCGATTAGTTGTTAAATACTGGAGGAAATATAAGCTATTTATAAAAGAAATATAAATACTTAAGTAGTTAAGAGTGAGGAACAAATTGAGTAATTTAAACAAAACACTGAAAAAAGATGTTTTTGAATGTCATTTTCACAATTTGTAATTTCTTAGTTTTTTTTCCTTATTCAATTTAAAATTTTAGTTATTTTTTATACTGAATACGATTTAATTAAAGAAAATATTTCTCTGAAAACTTCTATTAGAATATAAATTTTATGTCGCTTTCCTTATTTTCAGCTTTAAAGATGTAACAATGTATAGACTCGACTTTTGTGGTAAAATAAACAAGCAAACAAGATAAGAAATAAACATTTCTATTACTTAAAAACGCCGAAGTTAAATACAGTTTTCTGCGATATAATTCTTAAATATTTTTTATTTAAAAAATATGACAGAAATTTTTGGTATGGAGAAAAAAAAAAGATCCTTCTCAAATAAAGCAACTTTTTAATTTTACATAATTTAAAGCAACATTTTGTTTACTTGCCTTGTTTATTAAATCTTCATATATAAAATATTCATTAGCTTATTACACCAAACAATTAAAAGCCTTCTCTTCAAAAAGAAAAAGAGAAAAAAAATTTTTTTTACTTTAAAATTAGAATAAAAACTCACATACACACACAGAAAATTATGCATTTTTAAATGCTACATTAAAATCGATTTTAATTACTACCTTTATTTCTGATGGAGTCCTTTAAATTTAGATGAGAAAAATAAAATTAATAAAAACAACTTAACTGTTGATCTAGTAATAAGATCGTCATGAGGTTCGAGGAAGTATTTTTAAATTCGTTTTCTATTTTGTAAAGAATTTGTTTTGTGTTACAAAATTTACAGTAGAAACGTACTTTCTCTGAAGAAACATAAATTTTTTTCGGCGTGTTGAAGTTTTGGCCATCAAAGTATGGGAGGTCTGCCACCTGGAAAAAAAGGTACCAATAGCTAAACAGAGAATCGGACGCAAGATTGGACTCTTTAATGTTAACTTCAGTTTTTGCGTATTTTGCAATAGCATTGACTCTATTTAGTAAAGATCTAAAAAAAAGGTTTGAATCCAACTGTAATACTTGTTGATACAAAAATAATTCCTTGTAAAAAAATATATTTATTTTTTTTAAATATTTATTTATTATTTTTTTATTATTTATTTTACTAATGGTCGAAAATTGCTTAAATTGTAATATACAAAAATTACTTTTCAAAATTTTAAACTGTTAAATCAAAATCAAAAATTTGAATAGAATGAAATCGGTTGAAGACTTCTTGAAGTTAAAAGACACGAATATTTCCCCCCATTTTTTTATTCAAATGCTATTCGATCGATTTCGCTCAAACTGTTGTAGTTTGTCATTTTAAATTACATAATTTAAAATAAAGTAAAACTCTGTATGCCTTACAATTTAGAAATTTTTTGAAAGATATTAATATGACAAATAAAAAGTAATGGAGTACTTTTTTAAAATTATATATTGCATTAAATTATTTTTGGATAAACTAGTATTAGGGTTTTTTCAATTCTTTTAGATTCCGTTCTAATATGGGGGACAAGAACCGCCGAAAGGAAATATATGTTTAGACAAAGAAATAACGCTTTATTTTCTGATTTAGTGATCCTAAGGTCTGCACAGAATAATTATCACATTTAAGGTTAACTTCTCGAATAATTATTATTGTATCTTAGTACAAAAAAATTCGATTATAATATAAAAACTAAGATTTACCATTATATATATATATATATATACACGCAGCAAAAACGAAATTTAAAATGGTTATATTTTAGCTGTTATATTTTTACTTTAATGTCGATTTTACAAAATTTTTGCAAAAGATAATGTAAAGTATAAAAATAAATTTTAAATATGGAAAAAAAGTGCATTAAAAATGTCATTGATATTATAATTGAAAGCTTTTAAGGTTTTAAGAGTCCTTATTACCACAATTACCTTAAATATTTCATTTTAGCAATATTTTGGCACAAGCAATATAAATATGTGTGTTGTATGGATCAATGCTTGTTTTTTTTTTATTTTAGACTCATTATGTTTCATTGTTGTGTGCTAGAAGCATGTGAAATCGATAAAAAAACAATTTAATAATTTTCTTAAACTGTTTTTTTTTCTGTTTAATGAATGTTTCACACAACTTCAAATATTTATTTTTTTTTTCTATGTAAATCATCAAAAAAAAATTTTTAATTACTTTATATTTTACAAATTGATTTCACTTGTAATGAGAATAACACTTAAATTATTAATTACTGTATGATAAACCCATTGTGAGGAAAAGTTATTATCAGTTTTTATTTTTAAAATATATTTTCTCAGAATTTAAGTATACCAGTTCTTTCATTTTCTCCTTCTCCGCAATAACTCTCGTTCGCAAGTGCATCATATTCTTAAGTAAAAAAGAAAGTGATAATATAAACTAAAAGGATTATCATAATTAATTAAAAATGGTTTTATCTCACAATACTTACTTCAAGAAAAACAATATCTCAAAAGTTATCAACTACATTAATTACAAGTTCAATAATTGCAACGCTCTTTTTACTACTTTATTCCTGTTTGGCGTTTGTGGTTTTGAAATAATTCAACCGAATAGGTCATTAAAAACTCT
Source organism: Parasteatoda lunata (assembly GCA_949128135.1). NCBI lineage: Eukaryota > Metazoa > Arthropoda > Arachnida > Araneae > Theridiidae > Parasteatoda > Parasteatoda lunata. The sequence continues at coordinate 78,064,585 of OX421977.1, forward strand.
GCGTATCTTTATCATAATTATCTTCAATATAGTCATTTTGTACACTTTCATTTTATATGGTTATGAATTATCCTTTTGCGCACACTTCGAGTGCGAGAAAGTGCTGTTTTCTAGAATTTTATGGCGAGCAACTATTTGGATTAGTTGGCTATCCGTGCGTATAAAGGGTTTAGCCATTTCAAAAATGCTAGAAAAGTACCTAAAATTCAACGACAACGTCAGAAAAAAGCACAACAGATACATAAACATAATTTTAATTATCTATGTAGTAAGCAATTTGATGGTCATTTCCTTGACCATCCGCGGAATCCTCATGGACGATGGAGCTGTGGATAAATGGCTTTTGGAACTAACCCTCCACAATAAAGCTGTTATGCTAAATCCGATAATAAAAAAACTAGCTGTTATATTTTATTTCCTGTTAGCGAAAGTTTTACTCTTCTCCGTGATTTGCTTACTTACTTTCTTTTACATCACGTGGACTATCAATATTGGCGATCTCTTAAAAGAAACCAGAATGTCTTTTAAACACCATAATTGCTCATTTTTCATTGACAAATATGAATCACTTCATGGACTTGCATCTAAAACAGAAACAGCACTTTCCATGAATGCTTTTTGTCTGATATCTTCTCACTTTGTGGTGCTTGTTCAAGTCTTGGCTAAATCTCTGGGATTTTGGAAAGAGACGTATACAGATGTTCATTCGAATGTAATGGAGACTATGTCCACGTCTCTGTTCTGCCTGTCATTTTTCTGCCTCGCATTTTTTGCGGCAAGAGTAGCAAAGGAAGATCAAATTTTGAGGGTAAAAGTTAAGAAATATGCTTATAGATTGAGTTTACCAAGAGAAACAAGGAGCGAAAGCAAGAGATTAGTTTCCTTTATGAAATCAAAAGAGAAAATCGTACTCACCGCTTGGGGAATGTTTGAATTGACAAGAAATTTTCTTTTGGCCTCAATCGGTATAGTAATAACTTACAATCTATTAATTCTGCAACTTAATACCAAAGGAGAAGATGAAGAAAGTGACAAAAATTGATAAAGGCATCTATCGGTTCTGTACTATTAACTTGCAATCTTTTATTTCTTCAATTCGAAGAGGAAGGACAAAGAAACTTACTGAAACTGCAAAATAATTAAACTGTTTAGTAACTAAACTTACTGTTTTAATTACTTACAATATTTTACTTTTTCAACTCATTAACAAAATAGAATGAAGAAAACGAAGTGAACGAAGAAAATTACTAAAATTGTTTCAAAAACTTATAATTAAAAAGAATTTGATAAGTATATGTAATTCATTTTTAAGAGTAATTAAGATATTTATTAAAGACTTCTTAAACTAAATAAATTTGGAACTTGAATATTCAGTTAGGACGAAAGAAAAATATATATAATTGCCGCTGTATTTTGCTCACGCAATTCATCAGAATCCTATTTATATTTTTAGCGATAATTATAATATCCTGAATACATAATGTTAAAATGTATTGTCTTGAAATCATATCTAATCTTTAGGAGATTTCTATGTAAATTATTATAATATTTCAGATTGTTGTTGATTGTTTTAGATATTTTGATTGAACCATATATTATTAAATTAAACCACCTCATGGATTTTGCAATATTACGGTTCATCTTGAACGGAAATATGGTTCAAGATGCACGAAGGAATTGCAATAAAATTTCCGTATTGCATAGTAATGGCATTTCTGATAAGAATAAAAAACATATTTCTGGTTGATAAAACCAAATTATACGATATTTAAACCACTCATTTAGTAATCTTATCTTTCATATGGTAACTGGTTACCGAAAATTCTGGTTTTCTGAATTACATTTCTTATTACCACGCATTTAAAAAATACAAAACTGAAAAGTAAACTTAACCGAATAAATGATTTTTATGCTAAACTCTAGGTAATAATAATAAAATTACCAAATTATATCACTTGTCATAAAACCATAATTTAATGTTTATTTTACCAAAATACTTAGCAAAGAGCATCGATAAAAATTACAGAGCTTTTTTAGTGTTACGATAGAGCCAAAAAAGCAGAAAATGTATTACCATATTCTGTTGGTTTTGATCATTCTTTTCTTTTTTTTCGGTGTACTAATATCATAGTTCAAATTTGAACCAATTTTTCGAAGATTATATTATTTTGCAATTGCTAACAAATGTTTAATAATGATAATACTTTTGGAAAGACTGTTGACAACAAAATTTTGTGTGCAATGTCTTTAATTGCAATTTAGAGCAAAATAGATTACGGCTCGTATCTTTTCTGAAAATAATCTTTTAAGCATTAAAGTTTTGTTTTAAGAATTAAGAGGATATTTTTTCCTATTACTTTTTCTTTCAACTTTACAATTTTAGTTTTTTTTTTTTTTTTAATATCTGTCAGTTTTTTTTAGCTTAAATATTTCTAATTATCTTAATATCTAAACATCTTCATTATCTATTAAATATTTTCGACATTTCTATTAAAAAAAAATTTCCCTTTAAACTATACCAATAACACAGCAAAGTTATGATTATTTTTCAATAAGGATTAAAGTTATTTATATATAAAAAATAATATTTATTAATGATTTTTATTTTAAAAAATTTTTGCTATTCGGCCGATTTCGTGGCCGAATGTTCGGTATTCAGCCATTCGGCCAAATCGCTATAGTACGAAAATGTGTATTAATCATGTTGCTGTATTGATGCTCTATAACTCTCATACAATGTGTTTCTAATCAGTATTAACTTCAGAAAAACGAAAATAAATGTATCTATTATATATGGTCTAAATAACATTACTCAGTAATAAAATTGTTAATCAAATATTTTGTATATTGATGATAACTTCATTATTTTAAATAGTAAATAACATTTCAACATATTATCAGTAGTATAAGAATACTATAACGATTTCTCATGTACAGAAAAAGCCAACATGAAAGAAATATACGAACGTTATTAAATAATCTAAAAATAAAAACCACATGAAATATTTTTTTAAAAATAATAAGCTATTTTTAGAACTGCTGTGCAATAGCTTTCAACAGTTAGGTCAAATTTAACCTATCTATCGCGAGCGCCTTCTATGCTAATTCTGAAAATGGCGCAAAACGTCCGTAAAAAGAAAAGCTAGAGAATAGTTAACGGTTTCTTATGTACAAAAAGAACTTAACACAAAGAAATATACGAACATTATTGAATAATATAACTAATAAAAATAAATATCACATGAAATAATATTTTTTTAGAATAATATGCTATTTTCATAGCTGTAGTGCAATAGTTATTCCTAACGGTTAGATCAAGTTTAACCTATCTATAGCGAGCGCCCTCTGTGCTAATTCTGAAAATGTACCAAAACGTCAATACAGATAAAAGCCACAGTTATGTGAAAATAAAAAGCATTTGTGGTCTAATTTTTTAATTATAAAAAACTTTCTCCACAGCTGCATTATCAGATCAAATAAAAATTTGCAAAAACTGAAAATGAGACAGTGGTTTTGATAATTTTCATCTGGGAGGGAAAATATCACCAAGTTGGCGGCTTTTAAAACAGTTTATTAATTTCTAAAATATTTAAGTTATTTGTCCGTTTTATTTTTTCTTTGCATGAAAAATTCGCATTCAGCATGTAGTTTTTTCCAAAAAAAAAATGAAGAAAGATGAACCAGGCGTTGGTCCATTTCACATGGAATGAGCCATACACAAATCTGAAACTTTCTAACAAAGAAAATATAAATATTTCACTAATCATTTAAATGAAAAATACTGCGTAAACTAAATGTGTATTTTTTTTCTCCAGTTTTAGTACTTAATTTGATTCATGTAGGTCATTGAGTTTGACAAGTTCGTTCTTGAAGATTATATTTAACTGTTTAAATTGATAAAATCTGTTATATATTTGTAACTTGAAAAAAACCTTTCTGAGTCTATTTAATTTTCTCTCTTACTTATCTTATTGTTTCTCGTCTTATTTATATTTTATTTGTTCCCTAGCTGAGTTATCTTTCGTTAATAATTACATTAATAAAAAAAGACATTGCCCTACATTTGAGGAACAATATAATATATAATAATTCATTCTAATTTCACCAGTTAAAATAACATATTTTTTAAAATTAAAATAATTCCTATTTTAAATATTTTGTTCCGCCACACTATTGAAATATTATTTCGTCGTCTCAAGGACTAAATGTAAAAAAGGGGTTTTTGTAATTTAATTTCATTGCCAACATCTCTTTTGTCTACTTAAACGAAAGCGGTCAATTGGAATATGCAATGTTACAACAACTTCCGCTGGAAAAAACACTTATTATTTCCTTCGGTGAAAGATGTCTGTGTTTAGTTGACCGAAAAATTCGTCGTTCCAAACCTTGACCAACATGAAGACCGGAAACATATCCCTTCAAAATATTTTGGATTTTTCGTTTACTAGTCTATGTTTTTATTTTGCTGATGGTTCTACGAAAAATATTTATTAAATAAAAATTTTCTATAAGTGCTTTTTTTTAAATAAATAATATTCTTTAGAAAAAATAACTAAGTGAATTGAATAAAACATTGAAAATTGCACACAGAGATTAAAATTCTGATAAAATTAACGTACTGTATAGTAATAATACTTCTGGTAAAAAATAAAAAATAATAATTGTAATAAAATCAAACTATATAGTATTTACATCATTCATTTGGTAATTTGTTTTGTTCATATGGTAACGATTTAACGGTAAGCCCATTAGTATATTTTGATAGAGAAATAAAACGGAACTATATGCAGTCATGAATGATTACTTAAAACCCATAACGCAATTGTTTTTTTCTTAACTTGCAACAGAGCAGTTAAAGAAAGACTGACAGAGATAAAAATGCATGGTGAAATGTGATCTGTTTAGGAAACGACATATTTGTTCTCACGAAATTGCAAAATTTGTTACTAAGTTTGTCAAAATATACAGACTGCTATACAGACAAGATAGCTATACAGACTAAAAATTAAAAAACACTGTTTCCTGCTGCAGGCCAAGGAATTCCAATTTAACCCATACGTATGTTAATTTTGTCATCAGATTATGTGACTCATATGTTGCTACAAATGGTGGCTATTTCAAAAACATCGTTTTATGGTATTACCTAACTTCGTGACGTACTTTGAAATTTGCTAAACAAAACTATTTCGTTTCCGTAATTGAATGCAGCAAATCGTACAGTGTCAGAAAAAAATGAACTACTCTGAATAACTTTTGATGAAATAATCGGATGTTCACTTTCTGCGACTTAATGATTCGAGTGGGTGTGCCCTTAAATATGTTAATCAATTAGTGCAGGCGATGTTTTAAGTTATGGATTCAGACACAAAAACGTACTTTCTTTGAATAAGCATATACCTTCATTTCAACGGATTTGGATTTCTGACTTTATTGTTTTGTTCTTTTCTACATTTATTTCTACATTTCTTTCTACATTTCTTTCTACATTTGGATTTCTGACTTTATTGTTTTGTTCTTTTCTTAATTTTGTTCTTTTCTACATTTATTTCTATTTTTATTGGATTTCTGACCTCACAATATTGGGGAAAAGTAGCATACTGGGAAGTATTGTCCCAATAGTTAGGTCACGATAGTGATTCAAAATTTTGACCTCAAAATGTTAATTTTATTTTTTCTGTATTTCATCATATCACGAATTGAAAATTTTTTGCGCACAATTATAAAATTAGTTTATTCAAAGAAGATTCCATGCAGAATTTAACTTTCAATAAATATTTTACTTATTGTTTTATTAAATAATAGTAAAAAAAAATTTAAATGTAAGGTACATAATTTTTTACATCATTTAAAATAATTAAATTTTACACCACAAAATACAGTGAAACCTGCCAAGTTGACCACCCTTGTGAGTTGGGCACCTGCATAAGTTGACCTCAATTATCAAGAACGGAATTTTTCCTATATAATATAAAGAAGCAAAATCTTTGTAACTTGACCACCTGTCTATCTTGTATGTTGACCACTGAAATAAGTCAATTTTGTCTGGGAGTATTATGAAATTCTATTCTAAAACCCTCATAAGTTGACCAGAAAGAAAAAAAAAAATTCAGAAAATGTTCTGTTATTTTGCAATGCATGTTAAAATTTCACTTGTTTTTTGAAATAGTGTGAACAACTAATCTAAACCCTTTTGTGAGTTGACCATCTGGGGAAACTGTAGGGGGGCAGCATTTGACCATTTCTTTCATTCATTCATTGAAAACAGGTGTGTTAGTTGAAAAGTTGCTCTTCCAGTTGCAATAGTGAGCAGATAGGTATGTAAATGTAGTAATAACAGAATAAATTTTAAATTGTTCAAATAATTTTGTTTTGTTAAAGTTTTCAAATTACATGTCTTCGTGTTCTGATATTTTAAGAAATTATTTTTATTAAACACTTCACATGCATAACTAACGAAATAATTTTTAAAAAAAGTTAGTTAAATATTAGAATTATGTATATGTAACAAATTGAAGTTCATTCAGGTTTAAACACATTTCTTAAGATATTAATTTGGTTGTTTGCTACTCGTAAATAAAATTTTTAAGTCTAGTAAAAAAAAAATTAAATATATAGCAACATGATATAGGAAATGAAAAAGTAAACAATGACCAGCCCCCTCTATAAGTTGACCACTTGTCTAAGTTGACCACTAAAACAATGCACCACAAGTGGTCAACTTACACAAGTTTTAATGTACAAGATTGGAGCAAAATCGGTTAAAGAATTCTTGAGAAATCGAGTTTTAAAAATATGACTTTTTTGAAATTTGATTTATTTAGATAAAATACTTTTTCTAGTCTGATTTCGTAACTTAAAATATCGTCTGCACTTATAACCTAGCATATTCTAGGTCACCCTCTCAAACAATTAATATTGAGTCCCAGAACGCGAAAATCATTACATCAAAAGTTATTCAGGGTAGTCCTTTATTTATTTCTTCTTTTTTTTTTCATTGTATTCTTTTTGCGATCTATCTTCTCCTGTTTATTTATCATTGAATATTCAAATCGTTAGTAATTTTTGGAACAGCCAATATCAAGAATACTACAAATTTTTCTATTAGATTTTTGTTTTTAAATGTTTGATATTTTTTTTGTGCCACCAAAAAACATAGCAAAACATTTACTAAAAAAATATTTTTCAACAACGACAATTGTTTGGAATTATAAGTTTCGAAATTCATAAGTCCCTCAAACATTCTTCAGATGACAATTTCCCATGGCCTCCAAATAATTAAGCCTCAATTATTTCTTTGAAATGATTGTAAGCAGTTATTCCAATCAGTAACTGTGACACTTCTGAAAAAATGAATGTGTTTCCTTCACGCTTAGCTGACACATGCGATCTTTTAAAATCTTTAATACACTGAAATGGCTACGCTGTCATTCCTCTAATCTTAAATTTAAGAAATTCAAGGAAATATTTTGATTAATTTAAGTGCCATACTTTTTTTTTTTCAGAATGATCAAGGTCAAGAGGTATCTGAAGACAGTGGATAGTTTAAGAACTCAGTGGAGGAAGGATGTAAGTTTTAGTGATTTTGAGTAAATTGGCTTTTATGTTTTTGCGTCTGCAATAGGAAATAAACTATAGTACGGTTTCGAGAACTTCTCCAGACTGAAAACCTGGCGGTGCCTTCTACTATGGTAACAAGCGAGAGCTCATTTCTAATGGGGGTGAAATGGAGGAAAGAAGGTGTTGATTGGTTTACTCGCAACGACCTATGACAAGATTAAGACAAAATTATTCACCCAACACCCCTATTCGAAGTGACCTTTCCTCGTAACTATAGTACCCGCCATGACACGAGACGAGTGTCTGGAGGAGTTCTCCTGAAAGCCGCACTATATATGCCTTGCCATTACTTTTTATTTACAAGCTCATAATTGGAGAAATCTATAAATCTCCAACGTTCATTTTAATCGAAGAATTTGAAAGAATTAAAGCAAAGAATCTAGAATATATTATAGAATCTATAACTGTATCATGGAATCTATAAACTGTTCACCTTATATCGTTCGCACTCTGGGCATTTTAATATTTCGACTCAGTTGCGAAATGCATTAAAACCTTCTTTCACTTAGATCTATATGCTCAGTGTATAATTGTTTCGTTAAAAATAGTCTTTACCAAATCATGATTGTTATTAATATTATTAATTAATTTTTATTTTTCAATAGTAAGATAATTGTGGAGGGTGAGTAATCGAAAATGTCAGCCTTCATCTACGAAAATGTACCTCGATATAGGATCGAGTTAACATGTCTTATATACTAGTTATATACTAATTATTTATTTTTTCATTATTATTATTGTTCCGTCTCATTGCCTGTACTTTTTTTCTACATACCTTCGTAGTTTCAAGTTTCTAAGTCTTATGGATTTTTAGCTGCAAAATCTATCGTAAAAAAAAATGTGCAAAGATTAGCAAAAAAAGTATTTGAAACTGCAATAACTTTCGAACAAATTGGAATTTAAAAAAAAAAAAAAAAAAAAAAACTCTGTGTCAAGCTCATAAATAAATATGGTCCTTTCAACCTACTAAATTTCAACTCTGACGTTGCATTCCTGCTCCCCATTATGGCTGAACAGTTAATAATTCATGAATTACTTACTGAATGTTAATTTATTTTTCATTGTACTCCATGTACATTTTTCAATGCACTTTTGTAATTTCAAGTTTATAAGTCTTATAGTTTTTGCGCAAGAAAACAAAACGCAACGTTGCGTTGAACACCCAAAACAGTGTCTGCGCCCATTACAATTTTTTAATATAGAGAGATTATAAATATAATAAATAAATACAATGTATTTTACGTAACGGACAGAGTGGATCGGATCGAAAATTTGGGTGGGGCACACTTTATATATTCCTGTAAAAAAGAATCCAGAAAAACAAGGAAGAAAGGCTATAAGAAAAATAAAAATAAGAAAATTCTATTCTTCTCTGAATGGATTTTTTTTAAATCTGAAATAATAATTCAAAACTAATATAATAACTTAATAGTAAAAGTACTAAAATTTTCATTTAACCTTTGTTTATTTTTCATAAACTATTTTTAAATGTACCACAGAAGAAATCTAAAGGGAAATATTTAAATTATACTTAAACTATTTTTAAAACACATTATTCATTCAAGTATCCGTTTAAAAAAATGTTCACTTTCAATGTGAAAAAAAAAATTCTAAAATAAGACAATTCTTATTTTAGAGTTGATGTAGTCTCAAAATAATAATTTAGATAGCCATTGTGCCAAAATTACACTTACATCTTTTTTTTATATTTATTTTCCCTCAACTTTTTTCATCGCAATTTTCTAGACTGCTTTAATGGTCTTAAAAAAGAAAGGCGGGACGGTTGTAACCATATTGATATATCCTCTGGTTAAAAAATTATTACGAAATCTGTAAAACACAAAGAAGAAACATTCAACTTCCTCCACTTGGAATTAAATACCAAATGATAAAGGAAACACACTTGCAAAATTGGGTTACCGGACACTGCAGTCAAAGTAAAGTTGTGCCCCCAAGTGGTGAAATCTGTTCAAAACGTTCTAATCCTGCATAGGTAACATCGAACTCTAATGTGTTATGTAAGAAAAGAAGAAGAAAAAATTAAGACTCGCCCACCTGGCAAAGTGATTCGCCTTTCTTCTTTTTAAATTATTTTTCTCACTTAAAGATCACTTTCGTTTTCATTTACCGTTCTCATCATTCTTTTTTCTTTGCTCCGATGAAGCTATAATTTAGAGAAAGTGAAAGAGGCTCTTTTAAGAAGATTGACTTGAAAGTGAATAGAAACAGTTAGGATTTCAAACCTTGTTTTTGTTCTGTTTTTTTCAAGCTGAAAATAGATTTTTGATTATAATATAACGAAGATTTATTAGTTAATTATAATTTAGAGAAAGTAAAAGAGGCTCTTTTAAGAAGCTTGATTTGGAAAGTGAGCAGAAACGGTTAGGATTTACAGTCTTGCTTTTTTTCAAAATTAAAATAGATTTTTTGATAATAATATTAAGAAGATTTATTAATTAATTATAATTTAGAGAAAGTGAAAGAGGCTCTTTTAAGAAGCTTGACTTGAAAGTGAATAGAAACAGTTAGGATTTCAAACCTTGTTTTTGTTCTGTTTTTTTCAAGCTGAAAATAGATTTTTGATTATAATATAAAGAAGATTTATTAGTTAATTATAATTTAGAGAAAGTGAAAGAGGCTCTTTTAAGAAGCTTGATTTGGAAAGTGAGCAGAAACGGTTAGGATTTACAGTCTTGCTTTTTTTTCAAGCTGAAAATAGATTTTTTGATAATAATGTAAAGAAGATTTATTAATTAATTATAATTTAGAGAAAGTGAAAGAGGCTCTTTTAAGAAGCTTGGCTTGAAAAAATGAACAGAAACGGTCGGGATTTTAAGCCTTGTTATTTTCAAGATGAAAATAGATTTTTGATAACAATTTTTATGGACAATATTTATTCCTATTCCTTATTTTCTTTAAGAAAAAAATAATATAGTTATCTTTCAATCAAATTCTATTGTTTTCCTTTCCGTGTCTCTTATTTTTTTCCTCTTTAATTTTATTTTACACTGTAAAAAATTCAGAATGAAATTACAGTCCAAAGTACCGGCATCATCCGTAAAATCCTTTTACTGGAAAATATTATACCGTAATTTTTAAAACAATATTAATTTAATTAGAGTGATATTTCAGTAATTATTACTGCGAAATGGTGGCATATCAGTTTTTTTTTTTTTTTTTTTTTTTTTTTTTTTTTTTTGCGCCGGAAATTTTTACAATTTAGATGATACTTCGTGTTCTTCATGGTTACAATGGAAAGAAGGCTAAAGGGGTGCTGGGTTACAAATATGATTTTGGTTCAGTAATTGAAAACTATTTTCAGACTAGATCTTTTTAGTTGACATTTAAAATGGGGGAAAGTGATGAAATGAATTTCGACCTTTGTTTGATATGGTATATTTCAAACAATTTGGGCCTCTGAATAATTTAAAAAGACTTATGGATTTCTTAAATACTTGGTCACCTAATGTTCTGTAATCGCTTTAAAAGAATGTATGCTGCAGTTTTTGCAGTTGTAAGACAATACAACCCCAATAGACTAAATATCGAATCAATAAGGGGGGAAATTTTATCTTAGTTTCAGAAAGGAAATCATTAAAAAAGCATTAATGTACACGACATTCCATTATTCCCTTTGAAATATATTTAATAAAGAACATTTAATTATTTACAAAGCATACTTTTTAGATACTTAGAAGGCACATTAAAGAGCTAAAGTTATTATTGGACTCGAATTTTAACCTTAATGACTCCCTCCATCTTGCGCCTCGGTCGATTTTTTTTTTTTTTTTAAAGAAACCAATCTAGATGGAGCATCCAATAGGTTGTGATGTTTATTCTAGATAATAATCAATGTTGAAAATGTATTTTTACCAAAATTGCAGATCGAGGAAATTTTTACAGAGAAGAGAACATTCACACAAAAACTGTGTAAGTGATGCTATCTCAATTAGTTCCTTTTGAACCTTAATTGATAGACTATTCGTCTAATTTGTTTCATACATAATACGAATAATGTGTTTGATAGATTTTGCAAACTAATTTACTTTGTTATTTAAATAATACGATTATTATGTCTAAAGACCGGTATTTCGTGGACCACATGGAAATCTGTCACAGACTACAGGTTGAGAACCCCTATTTTAATTTATTGTTGCTTAGTTAAGGGTGACCAAGTTTGAAAACCATGTTTTGAGGACAAATCAGCGGAACCTCCTTACAAAAAATTTTAAGATTTGTGAATACCCATACATTGGAGGAAAATATAAGTTTATATGTATAACAAGCATTTTTTTTTTTTACTAATATCAGGTACAGAACCATCTTCATTGAACTTGATTTCATTACTGAGCAGTTTTGACTTATCATGTATTCTACAACTAACTGTAACAACTACATGTAGTTGTTATAGTTAGTTCAGATCAGATAGTTTGATCATGGTGTTCTTTGCTTTTCGCTAGTATTCTCTGTAAGATGGCATCATTTTAATTTTTAAAAAAAGCATGCGAATTTCTGATTTTTTTTTAAAAATATTTTATTGCATATGAGATAGATGAGATGTTATTTTTGGTGAATTTTGAGATGAGAACTTATGTTAAGATTTAAGCACATTTTCTGCCCTCAAAGAGATTGATAGTTTTTGAGGATAACGATTGAAATTCGAGGATTATCCTCAAGATTTAAGGACGTCTGGTCACCTTAAACATAGTTATAGATGCTCAGCACTCCCCTCGTACAAATGAATAAGCAACAATGAGAAAAGACTGGAAAAATTTGTCTCAATGGTTCCAAGATTCTAAAGTTTAAACGTGCAACGCCGAGTTAAAATATGATTGTTTAATGTAAATATTGAGCTTTATTTGTACAAAAACAAACATTAACAAAGTAATGAGACAATATGCACTTTGTTCAGAAACAAAATTTCTGTAAAACACAGAAAATACCCTTTCAACGTTATGTTCATTAACCCATCCTGTATTTTCATTAAAATTTTATATATTAATAATAGATGTTATGAAATTAACAAAAAAAGTATTATATAAATTCTGTCGAAAAAAATTTTTTATTTTAAAAAATATACAAATTTTAAACGTATTGTAAAATGGCAAAAGAAACTATCAAAATATCTATTATAGACTCAAAGAAAAAAGTATTCATATAATTACGTTTACAAAAATATTTGTTGAATACCAGTTAGTTGTATAATAATAAATTAAACAAACTAAACACTTAGGACACTTAATGTTAACACACAAAACTTAACACTCTGGAGTTTGCAAAAAAAAATTACTTTCAAGCCGAACTCGAGAATAACAAATGCTATTTAATCAATGAATCGCTTGAAAGATTATATCATTGATACAATCTAAAAGAAAAGAAGAAAGCACTTAAAAGAAATTTACGACTATTAATGCCGTCAAAACAATTATTATGTATCTATAAGCATTTGATGTCCTAGAAACTCCATGACCGTAGTTTAAATCATGTTAAACATGCTGCCAATAGAAAAGTTATTTTGTTTTTTATGAAAAAAGATTTTCTTATAGTGAATTAATATTTTATTGAATTATATAAAGTTTATCCTGATCCAATACATATTGCATGATTCCAAGCTGATAAAATACTTCTTCTTTTCTGGGGAAAAAAACTGATGCAGGTGATTATTGATCCCTTTTGCTTTGGGCTGGTTCATCTTTTTTACTCCGTGATCTCTCTTTTGCGTTTTAACATTGTTATAGACAATCCAAATCTCGTCCGCAGTGATGATGCGCTTTAAAAATGGATCATTTTCTTGACTTTTGAGAAGAAAATTACAGACATTAACGCTACGGCACTTTCTTTTTTTTAAGAACGTGAGGAACCCATATGTAAAGCTTTGAGATTAAACTTAGGTGTTTCAAATGATCACGAACTGTCGAATCCATCAAATTTGATCTTTCAGCGATCGCACGAGTTTATTCGCCGGTTCGCACCAATTAATGTTTTTATTGTGTTTCCATCTTCCAGAACGTGGTGCATCTTCAACATCAAAATTGCCAGATCTAAGTTTTGGAGATCACTTTTGAAACTGATGTACTGTCAATGCACCTTCTCCATACTCATCAGATAAATTGAATAGAATTTTTACCTTTTCGATAATAAAAATGAAATAAAATATGCCACAAACTCGGCTTTTCCATATTTGAAAAGGCGCCAACCAAATACCACTGCGTAGAATTGATCGAATTATTTCACAAGAAAACCTTGCTATATCAACTGTCACAATGCATAACATTTATACACCTCAAGAGCAAAGTTGGCTGTAAAAAAACACAATTATGAGTCCTTTGTTGGGAAAAAACGAAATTACTTTCCAAACAACCCAGTACATGATATTTTCTTTGATTATTCTTAAGTTTGGTGCAGGTGCAATTATTATTCTTTAAGTACTAAGCACAAATGCCATACTTATATTATTTTGATCTCAGTTCCAGGTAAGGTTTCGACCTTTCTTACCCTTTGAGCTAGAGGAATCGCTTTTATAAATTGGTACAATGAAAAATCACGAACTTTTTCATTGGTATATAGACCAAAAAATTGCTCGAAACATTTACTACAAAGCAAGGTCTAACATAAAAGCAGTAATCAGCAATGATTTCCTTTTAAATAAAAAAGAATCCCCATTACTGGTTTATTACATTTAGTGTTCGATAATCTTTTATCAAAATACAAAAAAAGGTAATGATTGCGCACGTCCAAACAAAGCGTTGCGCAAGAAGAAAATGCAACTAGTTACGAAGAATATCATCCAATGACTGCTCTTGTATCTCCCCAAAAGAAGGGGGGGGTGATGCTAACAACATAAAATTGCAGTCTTCAATTCCTATCTGAAAACAAGAGAAAATTCCCTCCCTTTTTCTTTCAGAAGATATCTAAACGCCCATTGCTATTTTTTTAAGATTGTTTTCACTTTTATTTTTGCGAACATCATCATCAACTCAGCAGATACAAGAGCTGATATACTTCCGAAACAGCAGTTGCGAAACGGGGTCAGTCAAAGGATAACGGGATGAATTCACTTTCCTTCTCTTGGACTTCCCTTGAGGCTGTTTTGCCCCCTCCCCTCTATAAACAGCCAACTGCTCCAATTTTATTACAAGAGCCATTTTCTTGTATCGATTCTCCATAATGAGCAACTATCGTGTGCGACGTTTTTATACTCTTTGTTTTTAATTCCTCTCGTATCTCTTATAGGTGACGTTTTTATTTAACAAAGAAGTCTTCCGGCTTTTTTCCCACATCTTATTTGATTGGCTCTCTCTGTTTCGAAACCGCGACTTCGGGTGAAGGATTTGTGTTATTGCTTTTTTATTCGACGGTAGCAGAAGATAATTTTTAATCAGTTTTTTTATAATACAATCCTTACTTTTTTCTGTAAAAATTTGTTTTTTTGTTGATGCAGTTCTACAACCTAACGTTTTAAACTCCAATCGCATGTTGTAGACTAAGTGTGACGTGCTTTCTCTCTGTTATTGGTAATAAGCTGAAAAAATTTAAGTTGGATTATTGTGGAGATCATCTGTATATATTTTTTTTTAATTCATCTCTTGTCTTTTAAAGGGCTTGTTTTTATTTACAAAGAAGTCTTCCGGCTTTTTTTTTAACATCTTAATTGATTAGCTGTTTTGTCGAAACCCAGACGAAGAATTTGTGTTATTGCTTTTTTTATTCAATTGTAGCAGAAGTTAACTTTTAATCAATTTTTAAGAAACAATCTTTTCTTTGAAAATAAAAGTTAGGCTTCTGAGAAAATGTAGTTTTCTATAATCTTGGTCTACAATCGAATATTGTGTGTGACGTTTTTACTCCTTGTTATTGATTAAACATTTGCGATATTTATTTTTATGTTACAATATAACATGCAATTTTTAATCTGTTGTTTTTTTCCATTTTACAACATTCAATACTTTATAATTATGTTTAGTTATTATGTTTAAAATATAAGTTGGGTTTTTCTGGAGGTAATTTTTACAATCTTAGCCAATAACAGCTCAAAATTTACAATTTTGGTATAAAACCACATAGGGTGTGACGTTTTTTCTTTTTTGTTTTTAATTCCTTTCATATATCTTCCCTGGCAGCAAAATATCTTGGGCTCTCATTGGAACAATATTCACGAATATTGGTTCAATAAGGGTTCAAATGGCCTTTATTTTTCCGATATTGACCCTATATAGAATTTTCCGATTCACCCGATATTTTACAACCAATATCGGTCCTATATAGAATTGTCAGATTCACACGATATTTTATATCCATTATTTAGCCAATCTAGGTTCTATGCTGGCCAATGTAGGCCCTATATAGGCCAATCTAGGACCTATATACCCAATATTGATTCCTCGATGCATGTTCTGATAGGACCCATATCGAGCCAATTCTGAACCGAACTGGGGCCAAGGTAAAATTGTTGCTAGGGTTAGATCACGTTTTTATTTAAAAAAGAACTCATCCTGCTTTTTTTCCCCGCTCCTTACTATTGAATTGCTGTTCTTTTCGGAATTGCGACTTAAAGTGGAGAGTTAATTTTATTTCTTTTTGTTCGAGGGTGGCAGAAGGTATTTTTTTAACAGTTATAATACTGTTCTTACTGTTGTTTCAATTATGAAATGGGTTTTTGTAGGGGTAGAAAGGGAGTTTTATAGCATAGAACGCGTTGGTTCTTAAATGTATGCAACGCGTGGCAAACTTTAGACCTCAAAAACCCTTTTAATTTTAAGGTACCCTCATCAAGCAATTTGAAGCTTAGAGTCATATTGCTCTTAGATTTTGTATTATTTGATCCTTATTTCTAATGAAACCTTTATAAAAAAATTTTGGTATTCTTTATTCATTCTCCTAGGCTCAAAAGTTAAGTATGTAGGTTGAAAACATTTAGAACATATATATAAACTGATAAGCTAGCTTCCACCAATTGCCAAGTTCATCGAAACTGTTTTCTTGAAACCATCTATATTCTGATTTTTATCTCAATCAACTCATTACTCAACATCACATATTAAATGTTTACCAGAGGCATTGTAGTAAATAAGAACTATATCTGATTTTCAATGTTGTGGAGGATCAAAATGAAGTCATTAAAAATTACCTAAATATAGAGAAAGGCTTTTTCCAAACAATACTCAACAAGCTATTTTTTACTGTTTCAACAACAGATCCCACTTCAAGACCAGACTGCGTTGTTTCAAATTGCGAAAAGTATTTACAATTTTGAACTTTTAAAAAAAAAAAATCAGAGAGAGAACTACAAAATGATGACTTCAGCCGAAATCGAGAGTCTCTTCAGATGAGGAAATATCTTTCCAACTTGGTTCTGGACTTAATTCATAGATGATGTTTATTATTATTGTTGTTATTATTTTGCTTTTAACTTTCTTAGCCTACTAATTATTTTTTTTAACTTTATTTTAACAACTGCCTGTAAATCATTAAGTTTTTTTTAAAAATCTGTGTGTAAATTCCTCTTGCTTGATTATGAAACCGCAACTTTGCTTAATTAAAAGATTTAAATATTGTTTTAACCTTTCAACGGCGGGACACGCTGTATGCGCAATGGGAAATGTTAATGAGGTACACATCTATATAAATAGATCTAAAAAATAATCAGAATTAGAGGTAATCAGGATCAAGGACTTACTATTAGTTGAAAAATATTATGGGACAAAATTAATGAAGTTTTCTAGAGAGCTGAATTAAGGAAACAATTTTCGATGTAGAAAATTTTATTTCCTGTCCTATTACTTTCCCTCAATGGTCACTTAGTAGATCTTTTGGATTTATATATTGATGTCATGGGCATTATTGTAGGAGGAAGTGTAGGTATGTATACCTCTCAATAATTAGAAATTTGTAAAAGTCCACCTCAATATTTCAGATAAATAAAAAAAAACTTTTCATGAATCATCATCCATTTAAATTCACCAAAGTCAAAAACATGAAACAAATAAAAATAATTAATCCTTTTGCACAGATTTAGCAACAACAAAAAATCAAAATTTTTCAAAAATTATTTTTCAAAAAAAATTGACCCTGTGACGCCCACGATTCATGCGCTATCTCACATAAAAATGAAATTCTAAAACATGGACTCGTTTTTAAATGAAATAACTACACTAAAAGCAGTCATACTGAAATGATGATATTCACAGTCTAAAGTGATAGAATAAAGAAATCTGTATTATATAAAACGCTAATACGTACGTATGTATCAATAAAACCGATGATATTTCTTTTCTCGCGTTGGCAACTGTTTTCATTTTTAATTGTAGGCGTTTTGTACAAATCTCTAAACTTTTTTTCGTATTTATCCACAGAATTAAGAAGTTGTGAACTCATTACATAAACACAATAGCATTTGTCTTCGATTCTCACTGAATTCTAACCGAATATGTGTGTGCCACATCTCCGATTGTCGCCGAGAAAAAAACGGTTGGTTGGTTTTGAGTTCTGAAATAGTTCCTTTTTATTGGCAGAAATGAGAAGTGTTATGCTATTTGAAGTACTTTGTAAAACTAAATAAGATTCTTTTCACAACACTTAAATATTTACTTTATTTTCTTCATATATAGAGAGAACAGTCAGCAAAGAATTCTGTTAAGTTAAAAACATTTCGCTAAAAACAAAAACAAAAAAACGAATTCTAAAAGAAATAAAAATAAACAACTTAAAAAATAAAAATGCTGTTGCCAGCCATAGAAATTTTGAAAGTTAACTTAGCAACATAAATCAAAATGACATACAAGTGCAGCTAGATCAAAATTATGAAACCTGAGCGCTTGACGTAAAACTATTGCTATTTTATTTTGAGTTGAGCGCTTTACTATTCCACGTTTTGTTATATTATTAGTTATGAGTTAAATGCTGTTTTATTATTTCATATTTTAAGTTAATATTTTGGTTTATTTTAAGTTAAATTTTATTAGAGTTAAATTATGAATCTTAATAATCTACGTACGGTATATAACAATCTACGAAGAAGAGCAATATCAACGGAAAACAATTAGAAATGCTACAGAACGAGCACGACGTTCTAATGAAACAACTGTAGAACAACATCAGCAAAATTAAGGTTTAGAATTTCCTCGGAGAAATTTGAATTGTTAACAATGACTTAAACAAAAAGTTTTATTTTAACTGACAAATACTATATTATAATTTTAACTTTTTCTATGACTATACTCATTTTCTTTGTTTTTTACGCATTTTATATTTTTGTGATAAAATAAAAAACTTATAGTTGTTCTGCTTCTGAACACTGATGATAACGCAAAATGATGGGCGCTTCATTAACAATCAAATATATATACATTTATTTTACAAATTCCATATTATTAGGGTGGCGCCCTTCAGAGAATTAAAAATACAAAATTATCTTCATCGAAGACGATGCTTTACATCCGGCGTTCAGTAGCAGACTACTATTTCATATTGTTTTACAACACATGGCTTTAGCCCTCTGGTGGGAAAGACTTTAAAACAGAACTTACAACAGTTACTTTTCTCAACAACTGAAATTTAGAATAGTGTGATTAAGAAAAATATGTGAACTGTTTGCAATTTCAAATTACTATTGAAATGTACAGGTTTAGAATTTTCTACAGTTAAAAGTTTTCGGAACTTCAGTGTTCAAAAAAGTATACAAGAGCTAAACGTTAAGAACGTATCCAATGAGCGAGCATCAGATTGCGAAGCAATCCGAAATGAACTGCGAAAACAGTTCCGGGGGTTGGCGAGTGCCAGCGAGCAGGGGGCGAAGCCTCCTAGTCTATAATATTTTGTGAGAAACTCATAAAACAAATTGGCATTTTCTTACAAATATTGTTATCTTTTAACAAGCTAAATAAAACGAAGAATAATTTTGCGAAATTTAGGTAAAATTTATAAATAAATTGAAGTATGACACTACTAAGGTTTCTTTTCAAAAGATTTGTGCTCTTATACAACTTAAGTTATTTGTACAAAATACTGTTTCAAGACCCCTAGATAACTTAGCAATATTTTTTACAACATATTGTTTTGATTTTCCCTCCTATTTATGTGACGTCAGATATAGTTCAGAATATCCGTCAAATTAAGCGCGTAAAAACGATTGTGTAATGGTGTAGTATAGCTCTTCTGCTCTACTATCTATTCAACATTCAATCAAGCAACTAAGAGATCTTTTTTCTAAGTTCATATAATAATTACAGATTAGGTTAATCATTAATTCAACATATTTTTATTATATTTAAAATAAGATAATAAAATTTCCTAAACAATTTCCTAACGTGAATGGTTAATTTCGACAGAATGTAACTAATATTATCGTAGTTTTGCTAAAATCTAGATTAGATATAATTATAGATATTCACAATTAAAATTAAATGCAATCATGATAGCTTTTAATAAAAATTAAAAATAAATCAATTCACTATTTTAATAATATTAAGTACAATCATCCATTAGCTTTTTTTGAGAATCAATTTAATATTCATATTCCACATCTATGGTAATTTTATAAGTTTCTTTCATCCATTTCTTAAAAAATGCAAACAAGTTAGCCTATTACCGAATTATGTAAAATTATTATAAAATAGATTTTTTATTAGAAATTTGATAATTTAAAAATTTTATAGCGAATATAATAAACATGTTAAAAAATATTTTTCTATGTTTCGGGCTTCCTCCACTGAATGTAATAAAATTTAGAATAAATAACAACCGCGGAAAACGAAACATTTACTCAGCATTTCCTGTTTTTGTCATTGAATTCTCCAGCAATAGAAATCTGATACCGAATATTAATTTGAATTACAAATCTTCCACTGAGGTTGTTACACTTAGATGGTAATGTTCTATTTTCCTTAAATAAATCAGACGATTTACTCAAAAACAGTTGATAGGGCAGACCATTAAGCGATCTTTAGAATATTCTCGAGTTTCGAAAAAATTTGATCAAATTCTCTCTCTAAAAACTATTAACATCAGGTATAGCCACCGTTTGTCACGTAGTCAAAATACGTGAAAGGAAATAAAAATTACTTAGTTTAATAGTCACTATGTGTCTCTGCAGGTGCCGGCAATCCTTCGTAAATGTCATTTTATTGCACAGACGTGACTACGATGTGAAGTTAAATTGAACAAGTCGAAGTGATTTATTCCAGATTAAGTATCGTTTAGTTTACATTGTCCGTTGAACACCATTAACATAGTAATTCGAATCGAATCAATCTATTTAAGTGATTCTAAACAATAACATTTTACGAATGAAGTGATTTAGATTGTAAATCCATATTCAAATTAGTTGCTTTAAATTAACAGGCTGAAATCATTATTCAATTCAACAAATTTAAATTGATAATTTGATTCGATTGCTGTAAATTGGTCGACTGTTTTAATTAACAAATTAGAATCTGTAAATCGAATTAATGACTATAATATATAAGATACACTGATTCAAACCATCTGTTTTAAATCAATGTATTAGAATCAATAATGTGAACCAACTGCTTAAAATTAACAGAATTGGATCAGTAATTCGAATTAACTGCTTTAAGTTAATATACTTGATTTCATAATTCAAAGCAACTGCTTTAAAACAATATTATAATCTCTGATTCGCAAAAACTGCTTAAAGTTAACAGATTAGAATTGCTCATCAAAATCAACTGTTTTAAATTAACGGGTTATAATCATTGATTTGAATCAACTGTTCATAATTAACAGATCAAAATTACTGATACGATTCTGAAGAGACGACGTGGACTTTTTTTTTTTCATCTCACTGATTTGATCCACCGATTTAAAATCTGCTTATTCAATACAGTGTTAAAATAAATCAACATATTCGTATAACTTATTCGAATCAATTTGCTTACAATCTACAGATCAGAAATTGCTGATTCTAAACAGGGTTTAATCGAGTAAACGAGCTGTATCAGCAAAACAAAAATATCCTCATAAAAATTAATTTTAAGAACTAAATAAAATGTTTTAAAAAGTTTTTTTAATGAATTCGATAAAAGAAACAGTCAAAGTTAAGGCATTTTAGACAACTTTAGAATATTACTGATGAATAATTTAATTGCAAGGAGTTTTCACTCTTAAAGTTTGCTCCTCACAACACATGATTTAATGCTAGGACATCCTATGTGACTTAAAGAAAGTTTATGTCATTGGCTAAGAAATGGGGTCCTAACTTTTAGACATTACATATGGTGGGGAAAAATTTTTTTACAACTATTAAAATCTCTAAATAAATTTTCTCCGAAACTTTTAGCATTTACTTTTATACAAGATTTGTATCCGTTTCGTAATCGTTACTTTGATGATATTATATGAAAATTTCATCTATATATATATATTTCTCTTAAGCGGCGACAAAAAAAAGCCTCATTACAACTCCCCGAATGGCAACGTTAGAAAATCGACCAATGATTGCATCTAAAAATGTCACATGTCAAATCTAGCTGAGGTGGCTCAACATATCGCTTTTAAAAACGGAAACAATAACCAGAGTGAGCATTATCAGGTTGTTCATTTCAGCTGCGGCAATCTCATACTATTAAGCTAGGCAGAAGTGAGTAGTAGGTCTCTATTTTAGTATTTTGTCGAAAGCGCTTTTTTTCACGAATTTATATATATAATTCTCTTACGTGGCTCCCAAATTTTGGCTGAAGTACTTTGTACAACTAAATAAGATTCTTTTCACAACACTTAAATATTTACTTTATTTTCTTCATTTATAGAGAAAACAGTCGGCAAAGAATTCTGTTAGGTTAAAAAACATTTCGCTAAAAAAAGAACGAATTCTAAAAGAAATAAAAAAATAAAAAGAACCTAAAAAATAAAAATGCTGTTGCCAGCCATAGAATTTTTTGAAAGTTAACTTAGCAACATAAATCAAAATGACATAGAAGCGCAACTAGATCAAAATTATGATACCTGAGCGCTTGACGTAACAAATCTTTCAATTCTATAAGTGTTGTATCGCCAAATGCCCAAATTAACAATTGCAATTTCAAATTAATATTGAAATGTACAGGTTTAGAATTTTCTACAGTGAAAAGTTTTCGGAACTTCAGTATTCAAAAAAGTATACAAAAGCTAGACGTTAAGAACGTATCCAATGAACGAGCAAAGCGAGCATTGGATTGCGAAGCAATCCGAAATGAACTGCGAAAGCAGTTCCGGAGGTTGACGAGCGCCAGCGCACAGGGAGCGAAGCCTCCTAGTTAAGCTTAAGTTTTTAAATCCTAGTAAGCTCATTCAAATTTTTTTCTAAACATTTAGTTTAGCTAAGTAAGTTTATTCAAATTTTTTCTTAACAGCTATTTTTCTAATCCTGCCGACCAGACTGTGTAGTAATCAGGAAGCTGATCTCATATCAGAAAGTTCCTAGACTCGAATCCTGGACAAGGCAATCTGCCTTACTGATACCTGAATGACGAGTGTCAATCGGGTGGGCATTGGAGAAAAGAAATTTCTTAAATCCTAGGTAAGTTCATTCAAATTTTTTCTAAACAGCTAGCTTTTAATCATACGAAAATTCATTCTTTTTTTTTTAACGGGTATTTTTAAAATCTTAAGTATCACTCATCGTTTTTCTAAACAGCTAGTTTTTAAATCCTAGGTAAGTTCATTTAAATCTTTTATTTACATCTGGGCTATAGGAAAATAAAGATTTATTAATTAAATGCATTTTTAACTTTTTGCTTGCGGCTGGTACAACATGTGGACCACATGTGATGGCTCAACATGGTACACCGCAACCAAAGAGTTAAAGCAGTTTTTTTTAAAGATCTTTATTCAAAATTTAAGTTATTTCATATTATTTTTCATAAATTTTATATTTATTATATAAAATTTATAAAACAAATGGAGGGGAAAAATTGCGCTTTTGAGTTCTAAGTGTATGTACATAAATAAAGCCATTTGCTATTTAACTGCAAAGAAATAAACTCGAATGAATGAAGAAAATGTGATATCTATGAATAGAATTATGCAACGTAAATGAAGTACAAATAACGCAACAAAAACTAGCATACTGTAGTTATTGTTTCATAGTCAAAAACCTTCCTCTGCGTCGAAACATAGAATTTTTGTTAAAATATTCTAAAAGAAATACATAATAATTAACATTCAGGTTCCGTATAACTTACTGACTTTTTTTGTACAGAAATTTTTTCACGTACATAAGAGAAAACGAAAGATGATTTAACATACTTTATTTTATTCTATGAGAAGAAAATAAGACATTTTCTTCCTTTTTTTTCACTCTTTAAAATATTATTTTTGACTGAAATGAGGCATTTAATTACTCTACAAATTATTCAGCAGTAATAGAGTGTAATTTATGCAAAAGTTGAATATATTTTCGTAATGGAAACTGAATTCAAAGTATTGACACCTTTCAAGCATCTCAAGATTGGTGATGTGCGTTCCATATGATTTAATTAATTTTTTAAAAACATTTTAATACAATCAACAAAACAATCAGCAAAATTAAAATAAACGAAAGCAGCTCACTTTATTCGGTTTTTCAAATCTTTACTTGTTTCTTTTCCTTTTATTCCGATTTACTTTTCATAATCTTTCTATAGTTTTTTCTAGTTAAATATTTAATATATTACTCTATTTCATTATGTCTTATGAAAGAAAAAGAGTATTTTACAAATTTTTTGGACTGTAAGAAAATGTTTAAAAAATTTTAATTTAATTTAAGAAATTTTTTAAAGAAAGTTTAATTAGTTTTCTTAAAGAGAAATTATAACATTAAAATAGCTGTAAATGTGTAATTAAATTTAAATAAACCTTTTTTGTTTTCAATATTACAAAAAATATTTGTACTTAATTAAAGTTAAATAAATTTTTAAACATCAAAAATTTGCTTCAAGTTGAATGAAATCAGTAATTTACTATTCGAAGTTTTCATCTATTTACAATCCGGTGATGGTTGATAGGTTCGAGTACTGCTTCAAACTTGCCCAGGTAACAGTTCGAATACGCAAATATTTCTAGTTGAAGGTGATTCAAGGATCAGAATTTTCTTTTCGTCAGACTAACTATGACAAATTTTCATGGTTTTCTTTTCCACAAAAAGCAAATATTGTAAGTTCCACGAAAATGTTCTACACGAAGGCAATGTTGTCCCAACGCTTGATTCAAGAGCTCCCTTGTCTTCTGAGTTGATTTCAAAATTACAAGGCTAGGGAGTTAAAGGAGAGATTTTCGTATCGTAATCTGTGGCATAATAATCGCCAAGTATTCGAAACTGCCGGACAGCGGCCCCCGATGAACTTTAAAAAAAAAAAAAAAAAAAAAACCTCACAGAAGGGGAGCAACTCGAAATGTATAACTCATAATCATGCCCGGGCAAACATCTACATGTTTGTTTATTAATAAAATTCGCAAGTTTAAAATCAATTTAGCACCTTGGCGATTGTAGTTGGCGCAACAGATCATGATATGGAAATATCCAAGAATTAAATATTAATAGCCGCAAAGCAAAATTTTACATAAAAATTAACATAAAAAGCAGAATTAACTGAAAATACTTACTGTCTTTTTCATAAATATTTAACTTTAATCATTATTACTTTTTACCATGCCAAATTTTAGATACCATGAAGCAGTTTAATTAGCACTAAATAATCAAATATAAATAATAAAGATATAAATAAGACTAAAAACAAATTTCATTTGAAAAGAAAATATTTTGGAAATAAAGAGTATTTAATGTGTATTTATTTACTTTAATTTTTGAATAATATAAATAAAGGAAAATGAATAATATAAATAAAGGAATATAAATATCGGTAAAAAAATAAATGACTGGAAGGATTTTTTTTATCAGAATCACTCCTTAAAAAAAGAAGACTAATTAACAAATAAGAGATGTATTGCCAAAGATACTGAAAAAATATCAGTTTTCGAAAACAAGAAAAGAGTTGGAAAGAAAGAATATAAAATAAAAATGTAGATTGAGTAGTTTTGAAATAAAAACGTGATGTGCGTATCCATATTTCTTGGTTTATATGTAATAATTATTTTTTCTTCGTTTAACGGAAGCTATAATCAAGGTTGATATCGATGCCACTCCTAACATATATTTCTTACATAAATCAAAGACAGTTTTTAGGGTGCGCCCCTCAAATCTCATTTCTTTTAAATAAACACTCATGCTCTACGTTTTTTATTCTACACTACAACTCCGACTTCAAAAATCATTTTGCAAACGATTGAGTAGTTTAGCTAAGCTATTCAGTTATTCTGCCTTTGGGATAAATATTAAAAAAAAAACTTGATTTCATAAAGATGATTTTTTAATTATATGCGAGAATACAAAAAGACGTGCATGGAATTCAAAGGCAAAATAGTACTGTTTAATGAGTAAATTTATAATGCAGTTTTTTTTTTTTTTTATTCTATTTGTCTTGGTAGTTTTCATAACTTCCCTCCTTTTTTTAGGTATTTGCTTTAGAATAAATGCATATACCTGGAACCCGAAAAGGGTACTCCAGTAATCTTTTCTCTGTTTATTTTCTTCCCCCCTTTTTCTTTTGTCTTTTGCTTCAGATTCAATTAATAGCAGTGTTTGTTTTCGTTGTCTTGAGTGCATGATACCATTTGATTTTGATAGAGCAGCTGTTCCCAAATGGTGTTCAGAGAGTTGGGACATTTTTAAACAGTATTTTTAGCGTTTAAAAATCAGTAATTGTATTTGGATTCAATGAAAAATTAATTATTTATTAACTATTTCGATTGTCTTTAGGAAATTATTTAACGTTAATTCCAATAAAAAAATGGCAATTTTTTTTAAAATTTATATATATTTTTTAATAATACTGTATTGAATATATTTTTAATTGGACATGCATTTATAAAAAGTTTATAAAGTAGCTCTTTTAAATATTTATTTTAACAAAACCATATTTCGGCTTATCTTATTCTGTTTCAGCTTATGCATAGACATCATAAACAAACTCATAGCTAGACTAGATTTAGCTCCAGGACTGCGACTTCAACTGTCGGACATAAAACTTAATTGAAGATAATTAATAATAAAACTATGGAAAGCATTTTCATCCTATTATTAAGTATTTAAAAATAAAACAATATTTTATTGGTTAATGTGTTCACAATTGTCTTTATATATTTTATTAAATTGGGTTCCACTGAAAAAAAATAGATAATTTTGGATTCCATAACTGAAAAAAATTTGGAACCGCAGCGATACAATAAAGCTGTTTTTTAGTTCTTGGGCATTATACATTACTTACAGATGAGTCATCTTGACCAAGACTCACCTTGTATGCATTATTTAGACTCTTTGTGCATAGTTAGAGTTCTTATACTTCAATAAAGTTGAGAGATAAAGTTGATGCATATATTCTTTAAATATATAATATTTTAAGAATATTTAAACATAGTTACTTTATCTTAAATTCGTTCAGATATAGGAAATTCAGTTATTACTAAATTTAGGCTAAGTTTAGATTAAAAAAATTGGTGTATCTAAATTACATTTGGATATAGAAACTCTAGCAGATGCGCTTGAAAAACTTCAATATTTTGTTTAATTAATTTTTGCCCTTTTACCATAACGTCATAAGAAATGTGAAGATTTTAGTAAAAAAACATATAAAGTGAAATTTGTAACGACACTTATTACGTGTGAGTTTATTTCTGGATTTTAAGAACTTGATATGGCTTACTGTTAGTATAAATTTAAAAAAATAATAAGATCTCTATTCAATATACTAAGACCAAATTGAAAACAAAAATGCTCAAAACTTAATTTAAAATGATTTTTTTTTTTACGTTTTGAAGCTTTTTTTAATCAACCTCATTGTAAAATATTAATTTTTTCTTTTAGTAAGTTTCATATCAGGTAGTTTCTTTTTATAATATTCCATTCAAATTATTTAAAATTTCATAGTTCTCATCATTTTTTTATTTCAAGTAATTATAATATAATATTTAATATAATATAATCCTCTCTCTATTATATCTCTATTATATTTAATCTAATATAATAAATCCTTTAATATAATATAATTTATTTATTATAATATAATATATAATTTTAATAGACATAAGTATTATTTATTATTAACTTTTATTTCAGACCGCATTCAGAAAATAAAAAATTTCGTGACATACAATAATATACCAAATAAGAATAGAATAAACTTATAAAATTTAGTTTAATCAGTGAACACCCTAACCAAAATCGACTAGTGTACAGTTTTCGACTAGTTTCGATCCACTAGTCCACATTTTTTCGAGAGACTGTGAATTTAACATTTGTGATATAGAATATTAGTTAATTCTACCGAGTCTTTAACCAATGTGCTGTAAATGAAAGTTAACGGAAGATTTATGCCAATTTTTTTCTCATTCAAGATTTTAAATACATTACACTGTAATTACATTTATTTATATAATTGCATTTCTTTATGTAATTACATTTCCTCTGTAACTTTTTCTCTCCATGCAACCGGGATTTTATTGTTACAGCTACATTACATTAAGGTCAAGAAAAATATTAAGATCGATGAATATTATCAAATAATTATATTCAAAATGCAAAACAATCTATTCATTTTAACTTGTTCGATGATTCAGTTGATTTTGATCGTAAAATCAATTTTTTTTTCTCAGCACCAATGATTTAATCGATAAATCGAATTATATTTCAATGCCTCTGGAAAGGTCACTCTCTCACCCTAATTCCAATGGCAGGCCAAGGACCAGCTCTCCCCCCCCCCCATTATTTTTTCAAATACCCAACCATTTATGCTTACATATTGAACGGACAGTAATAGATGAAAGCTTTTTTTATTATTGTTTTTCAATTTATCATTTAAAAAACGTATACAAAAACCTTAATTCAAACACTCTCACATCAATTAGCTGTACTCTATTGTGATAAAACAAGCTTTCATTTTCAGTTTGAATAAGGTAATTGACCTATTTCAGTCACTTGTTTTGTGAAACTTATATCTTTGTTAGCAGTGTTGGTTGTTTAGCTTTCTATCCCAGTTCGTAGAACTGTGATTACATCTTAAAGAAGGAAATTTAAGAAGAAAAAATTTTTTTAATTTCGGGGGAATACTTGTTATTTATATATTAAGGGTGTTTAATAAAATAAAAAATAACAATACTTGACTTGACACTTGAGTGATAGCTAGTTGTATATTTAGTAGTTGAAAATATTAGTTCGAGCACATAGTGTATATAATGTGCATACGTTGTAAAAAATTCTGATCAAATTACCGTATAAAATACCGACACTTACGGTGCATCAACCGTAAAACCCATGTATGATATTTAATGGATAACCGTTATATCCATTAAATATCATACCGTAAAATATTATACTGTAAAAATTACGATAGATTAGATTTTTGCTCTGTAACATGTTCCGGAAAAAAATGGAGTGCCGGTACTTTTCACCGTAATTTTATCCAGAATTTTTTATTTTGTAGTTTTTTACTGCGCTTTAGAATTTTACGTTTACAGAATTTTTTACTGTGTATTAGTTTTATTATGAATATCGTGTAGTGTAATAGCGAGCAAGTATGGCGTAAATTGAAAATATAAGTGAATACTTTAAAAGTATTTATATTTAATAAATATATATTAAATACAAATCAAAACCATGCCATTAGTTACATAATAGAGTTGTGTATAAAGTAGTTGATATTGTTAATACGAAATAGTGTATATAGTGAGATAGCAAGTGTATAGTGTGTGTGTGTTTCACTATTATTGAATATTTGTTATTTACATTTTGAAAGTTTCTATTAAAATATATAAAGGTAACTTCATTACAAAATCGATATATTCTCAGTTTTGTCACGTGATAAAGATGTGTATGAAACATTTGCTACCCCGTACAGCCGTCAAGGGCGCCTTACATACCCAAAATAAAATTGTTGTTCTATAACGATGATTAAAAAAAACCTCATGAATTGTATCTAATAGGTATTGCATTATGATTTTTTTTTTTAAAAAAGCAAACCAACGTAGTGTCACGTGAATTAAAAAAAAATCATATCGCTGCCCATTCTGACCTCTATCATTAAAAAAGAATGCCAACCCTATAAAGTGGACATTGACTTTAACTGGGTCCACACATTTGCTTCGGGTGAATAGAATTACTTACTTTTTCCCTGCATCAGTAATGAATTTTGCAAATTAGAACGTCTGTTACAAGTGGTTTTTATGACATAGGTAACGACAGTGAATCAATTATTTCACGTTCTTCCTCAATCGCATAAGACACGAAGTAAAAACTATTTACTTAGTTACTTCAGATCACGCGGAAGATGTAATAACAGTTAGAAACAATTAAATTTGTTTTATTCTTTAAGCGTTATATGTAAATCAAGCGTTTATTCACTGGAAGAAAAAAAAAAGAATATTGTCTAATCTACCAGGATATAGTAAAATTTACTGTGCTTGTGACTCTATCGAAACACTAGAGATGTCGGTTAGTTTTACCGAAGTGCTTTGGTAATAGTTTTGGTAAAATTAACAATAAAATATGGTTTCATAATGTGTGATAAAATTTGGTAACTTTATCGTGCAGGGGTTCCCAATTTTTTTCGGTTACGGAACCTTAAGTGATCTACCTTTTAGTGGAACCCCGAGACGTAATGAATAAATTTCATTAAAAATTGTGACTATATTAAGTAACGAAAGACTATTAATTGTTTAAAAACATGTAATCCTCTAAATTTTATTCATTTTGATGAAAATATATTTAGTTAATGAAAAGAGAATGAAATTTTTTCATCATATAGCGTTTGATCAATATTAGTCTTAAAATTGGATTTTATATCAGACAGTTAGACTCACAGGTCTGGAACGGGATCTAATCTAGTTTTTAATTTGATTTTAATGCATGCATAAACGGAAAATGAATGAGCTTAAATATTGTTTCCATTAAAATAACAACGAAAATTAATCCCTGAGAATGGTTATCACAGGGAAACATACTTCATTGTTGAATTTGGTTATTTTTATTTGATGCGAAATACTAATTTAATTAATCCTTTTCATAATTCATTCGTTATATTGTTATTAGAAAAACAATGTTTTGAAATTTCTTTCTTCACAAGCATTTCAATTAAATAATTTCATAAAAAAAAGCGGAAATGTTAAATAAGTAATGGATTATTAATTGGATCTAAATTCGGATTAATACAGATTTCGAAAATCGTAACTGATTAAAAAAGTTCCTAACTCTCGGAAGCCCTGAGATCATTCTATGGAATCCTAGGACTCCTCGGCACACCATTTGAGAGCCGCTGCCTTAATACCATGGCATAAAAACCATTTAGTTAAATTCACTTAGTAGTTTTGTATTTTTTTACTATATGTGGTAGTAAGAACAATAATTTTAGACCAGATTTCTGGTTAACTGTTACCGTATAAGTAAAAAATGAATGGTTTACATATCGTATATGTTAGTTTGTTTTTTTTTTTATTACCAGAATTATGTTTTTTTTTTTTTTTTTTTTTTTTTTTTTTGCCCGAAATGTTATTACTATCAGTGTAGTAGTAATTTCACAGGAAATCTTTTCATCTTTTCTTCCTGTTCAATAAAGAGAGACACGCGCTAAATTAAATTTTATAGCTTTTTTTTCATTTAATTTATCGAAGAAAAAAATTTTGTAGCAAGTAAGATTTTAAAATAATTAGGAAAAAAATTTTTTAGCAAGTAAGAATTTGAAATAATAAAAAAAAAAATGTTTAGTTTTAAACATGAAAAAAAAAAAAGCTTTCATGTCGAGAATGTAAATAAATCATTTCATTTTCATCATTTAGTAAATAATTCATCATTTTTTCTTGAATGACTTCTTTACCCAAATTACTTTGTAATTAAAGTCGAACTCATTACTTTTTAGTATAACAAAACTTTAAATGCGAGACATATGTACAATTAATATTAGAAATATCTTGACGCAATCTTTCGAATGGAAAACTTAAAATATAATATGGCTTGAAAGCTCTTTAACTTTGTTAACAGCGAAAAAGTCTAAGTAACTCTACATTAAGCTTATTGAATTTGATCAATACCAGATAAGATCATTAAACATACTGAATCCAGTACTGAAATCAGAGTTGTCTTTAATTATTATTCGCCTTAATTTTAAACTTTATGTTACGCTTAATTGTAGAAATCAGTATTTCTACTGATTATCTAGCAAATGTGCATGTTTATCAAGGGTAATCCGTTAAAAAGTCAGAATGTTTCTCATCTCACATTACCAACTATGCTCCCGTTAAAGAGAAAATAAGATCTCTGTTGGAACAACAGCAATACTTTTCTATGCTTAAATTTACACAATGTTATTTATTTTTCATCTTTCTAAAAAAGCAATCTACTACGATCAAACAGTCAACGCGCTAGTTTATTGAGTCAATCACTTTAAATCTATAATGATGCAAAACGAAAATACAGTCTAAAATGTTATCAGAATTAACATGATGTTATTTATTTATTTTTGAATAGTGGATTGATCATAAAGTCACGGTTGCCAGTAAATCTTTGAAATCAAGCATCACTGGCAACGGTCAGTGAGCGGATGGGTGACCCATTTGCAAAGTACGCGAAGGGACCGATTGTGGGCGATATTAGTCCTTTCTAAACTGTTCTACCGTAAAGTGCTTGACTTCGCGCGTAGCTCGTCAGCCTACCATCACCTCTGCTGAGGATCTAATTTGTGATGGCTTGTCATCGGATCATACTCAGATATAATTTCCAGACCATCACGTCACCCGTAGCCTGTTGTGCAACCCTAGTGCGACATAAATAAAATACTACTACTTAAGAATCAAGGCACTAAAAAAAATTTTTTTTTTCTCCAATGAGCTGCACAATCAGTCTTCCCGATGAGCAGACCTAGTGCGTTCTCCAGAAGTGGTATGCACTCTTTCAGGACCACCACAATGGGTGAGATACCGTTGGTCATGTTAATTTGGACGTCTAGTTTCTACCACACTAGATGGCAGCACCAAGACTCTATTTGGATGCTAAAGTGCACTAGGAATTTAATTTTGCCGGAAATGCCAGGAGCCAATAAAGCACTCCAAGGATCTTTTACATGCCGCATAATCATACGACATGGCCCCCTGAGGATTTTCTGCATCCCGAAAATCCGGTGTCTGGGCCGGGATCGAACCCGCAGACTTGGGCTCAGAAGGCCGACGACAAACCAACTGTGCCACCCAGCCACCAAGGCACTAAAAATACAATCATCAAATTATTTGAAAGAATAAAAGAAGCAAACTTCTAAACTTTAACGATACAGAAACCATCAATGAATCCATTACCTTCATAAATTGAGGAAAATTCTTAATTCCGCGCTTTAAGCTATTACTCCAGTTAATCTGCATATTAAGTGAGTAATGAGCTCATTTATGACTTTCAAACTTTAGAAAAACATTTAAACTGCATACTCGAACGAAAATTTATCTTTTCGGTTCAAGGGGCTTAAGTACCATGGAAGTTAAGTCCTTCTGGTGATCTGTTATTTTTCGACTTCGATTCAAAACTAATTCGAGTTTCAACGGTAAAAAATACAACATTATAATTGCACAATGTGTGTAGACAATTCATTATAAGTAGTAGTAGTAGTTCATTTAAGTCGCACTAGAGCTGCACAATGGGCTATTGGCGACGGTCTGAGAAACATCCTTGAGGATGATCCGAAGACATGCCATCACAATTTTGATCCTCTGCAGAGGGGATGGCACCCCCGCTTCGGTAGCCCAACGACCTGCTCGCGAAAGTATAGTCAGTATAAGTACAGTCAAACCCCTCCATAGTGAATCTTTAAGGGACCGAAATTTTGGTTCACTATAACCGGGAGTTCACTCTATCCGGTCCGAAAACAATTTTAACTAATGGTTCCGAACTCCTTTTTATTATGCATTATTTAAATAAATGACCAATAAAATGAGATACAGAAATGACCGGAAAATAATACGCAATAACAAACTATGTGTTAACTTGCTTTGATTTTTTATTACTGTTCGTCTTGTGTAAAAAATAAAATTAGTAATCTTTAGCTGATGTTGGGAAAAATTTGTCCATACATCTGCCTGGGTTGGCCTTTGTTTAGGGATGGGAAAATGAGATAAAAAAAAAAAGAGCAAACAGGAAAAAATGCTTATCGCTACATTTCACTTTATAGTGGTTTTAAAAAAGTATCTACTTTGAAGTAGACATTTCAAAATTATTTTTAAAAAAATGAAGGGAAAAAAAATAGTCGAAGACAGAAAAAAGTTCATAATATCCAATTTCCTCACTTTTCTAGTTTACTATATCCACAAAAATTAACATTATACGTGTATAGCAAGGCACGGGACCGAACATTTCGTTCACTATATCCGGGAGTTCACTATAAACCGTTTTCGTTATAGCTGGGACATAGAATATTAACAAAAATTCTATGCTCCTACTCTTATAATGATTTGTCATTAAAAACACATTTTAGAAAATAAAACTTTTTTTTCCGCAAAAAATTTATGACTTTCTTAATAATTCCTAAAGAAATAACGTTTGTGAAATTCGTATTTTATAAAAAGATAAAATGAAATTGTGCATTCTTCAAAAATGAAAAAAATATACATCGTTAAGAGAATTTCTTTCAAAAATATTAAATCTTGTAACAATATAATTTTAATTCATGAAAAAAATTATTAATTTTACAAAAATGTAATCATTTATATCTCATACGAATTATTTATCATGCAAAAATATAAAAGCTTCGTCAAACACTCTAAACAATAAAATTCATATAAAAATTCTTTTCTCATAAAATTCTTTAAAAAATCTAATCATTTACGTCATAAAAACGATTACTTATCTTGCAAAAAATGTAAAATGAAATCTTGGAGAAATATATATTTGTTCATTTCATACAGAGAATTATTTCTCGTCTTAAAATGTATAAAATTCTTTAATGAGTCTGTTCATCATAAATAAGGAATCGTTGTAATAAACCTGCATTATTATTATTCGAAAAGAGCTCATACTTTTACCACGAAATGCAATATGTATGTCATAGTATACGCTTCATTTCTTATTCCAACAATGTAATTAAAAATATAATTAATACTGTAAGAGATCTTAGAACAATCGATATCAATTCCAACAGGAAATTTTATGTGTTAGAAAAAAAGATACATAAAAGAAAATATATATTTTAATTGGGTCTTAAGATGGGTTAATAATAATATCTTACAAGCAAATTCAAATCTTCTTCGGTGTTTTAAATTTTATTAATTCCACATTGAATTAATTTAAAATTAAACTCGATTTCTGTTTCAGCAAATTTTTTAAAACATTTCGCCGTTTTTATTAGTGTATTTTATTTTGTTTTGTTGACTATTTTTATTTAGGAGTTTTATTTGTTAATATTTTTATTGGCGTTTTTGATTTCTTAAATATTTTGTTATGTTTGTACAGTATAAAAAGCGAAATTCTCAAACTATCACTTTCAAGAGAGACTAGGGAAGTGTGACTCGCCAATTTTGAAATAAACTAGTGGGATGAACGCCTTATGAGGAATAATTTTAGGGGGCAACATTCGTTTTGGCCCATAGAAGGTTCTATGAGAGATAAAAAATAGTACAATACATAGAAAAATCGGTATTTTATTACTTACTATTAGCTATTGTAATTATCTGATACTCCAATTAAATCGCAATTAATTGGCTAATTAATTAATTTGCTAATTAATTAATCAATCAGCAAATTAATTAATTATTGATTAATTAATTTATTAATTTGCAATTACCTACTCCAATTTATTTGGAAAATTTTTTGAAAAAAAAAATTTTTAAAATTTGATGCCAATTTTTTTTTTTTTTTTTAAATTAACCTAAGAGGTTTCTCTGAAAAACTACAGATATATAAAATTTTCGAAATCAATTTTGACAACAAATATGCATTACATAGTACGTGAAAGTACCACAAAATTCACGTACAACTTTCACTTACTGTATAATGCATATTTATTGTTAAAATTGATTTCGAAAATTTTATATACCTGTAGTTTTTCAGAAAAACCTGTTAGGTTAATTTTAAAAAAAAAAATTGGCATCAAATTTTGTTTTTTTTATTTTTTTTTCCAAAAAATTTTCCAAATTAATTGGAGTATGTAATTACAAATTAATTAATCAATTAATAACTAATTAATAATTAAGTAATCAATTTGCTAATAAATTAATTAATTAATTAGTAAATTAATTAATCAACCAATTAATTGCAAATTAATTGGAGTTTGAGATAATTACAATAACTAATAGTCTGCATTGAAGTAATAAAATACCGATTTTTCTATATATTGAATTATTTTTTATCTCTCATAGGACCTTCTATGGGCCGAAACGAATGTTGCCGCCTAAAATTATTCCTCATAAGGCATACATCCCACTAGTTTATTTCAAAATTGGCGAGTCACACTTCCCTAGTTTCCTTTGTTAGAGCCACGATTGCTCAGGGGGTAGTGCGTTAGCCTTCTAATGAGGTGAACCGGGTTTGAATCCAAGCAATGCCTGGTCGATACTAATTCCGCATCCAGCTTGCACCGACCACAGTGCTGACGTGAGATATGCTCAGTGGTAGACGGATCATGGGTTAGAGTCCCCTTAGCGTCAATCTAACCCTGGGAGGTCCTCGAGATCTTCCTCTACGTGTAACGCAAATGCGGGTTAGTTCCATCAAAAAGTTCTCTACGAAGGCAAATTTCTCTCAATACTTTATCCAGGAGTTCCCTTGTCTTCAAGATTGGGTTCAAAATTACAAGGCTACGGAGTTGAATATTAGTAGTCGTCATATTAGTAGTTACCATATTTTCAATATTATCTAACTATCACTTACCTAATTGTTAATATTACCTAACTATCACTTTCCTAACTTTTAGTATTACCTAACTATTACTTAGATAACTTTAAATATTCTAACTATTATTACTTACCTAATCTTCAAATGTTGCTCAAACCTAAATTTCAATATTGACCAAAATGAAAAGTCTCCGCCTCCATTCGTCCAAAAAACAGTTTTATAAATTTTATATTTGGTTATTGTTTGCTAAATTTATCGAGAAATCATAACGATGTTTTTTCTTTATTTAAGTTTGACTATTAAACGATGTTATTGATTTGTAACTAAAATTTTTCTACATGATTTAATAAATGAACAATAAAAATTCAAATTCAAACATTCAATTCAAAATAAAAAAAAATCATTATTCTTTTTTTTAAAGGACGAAAGAAGGAAGGAAAGAAAAATAACGCTATAATTCATTGATGGGGCAATATAAATTTTTACCGCTTATATAATTGCGATTGCAGACCAAATATTTAATAATAAAAAGAAACGAAGCGCGTTGTATTTGTTGTATTTATAGTAAAGGAAATATAATGTAAAGAAGGTGTCAAATCTTTCCATTAATAAACTTGTGTACTTATTTTTTGAGTGGTCTATGTTTCGTAAATGAACAAATAAAACCAATTGTGCAACTTTCACCATTCAGATAAATTATTATTATTTTTGCATTTAAGTTAATTTAATCAAGATTAAACCGCAAGAAAGAAAAATGTTTCAAAATTTTTTCAGCTAATTGGTTTTTTACTGTCTGGTTTATGACTAGAAAAAACATCTTAAGTACTCGAATCGTGGATATTAGAACTGTGCCGCTCTTGTCCAGAAAATCTTAGTGTACATAGAGTTTTAAAAACATTTTTCTCTAAACTACAGTTTTCAAGTCCAAAAACTCATAGGGAGATACTACAATGGAGAGACAAATGTTATAAATTTATAAAGGTTTTACTCACGAATAAAAATGAAATGATCTTTATTCGCTGAAATTTGATACTAAAATGTTTCATGCACAGATGCATATTTATAAAATGTTTTTATGACAAATATATTATTAGTTTATTTAATTCTTCGCATGTAAAACGTTGGAATTGCTTCATAATTCAAACAAATATACACCTACTAATTTCAAATGAATATTTGAAATTAGACTCTTCGCAGCAGTAAGTTGTATTAAAGCACTTTAAAGCATACTTTTTTTCGTAGGTTTAAATCTTAAACTACTTTTACAAATAACTTGCACCCACAAATAAGTATTTCAAATACTCTACATAGAATTGATGGGATTTTTATTCTTTCCACAGCTCATACTGCGTGTTTAAGAAAATATCAGATGTCACTTCTCAGACGATCTCTTCGTATTCAGAGCGCTGAAACTCTTACATCGTCAATTTACTTTTACCATTATAAATTTAAAAGAGCCGTGGCGATCTTGCGAAAACAACTTTTTGAACTTTTAAAATCTTTTCAAAAAAGACTAATTTAAAATCGAAAAATTAAGTGATTTAAGAAAATGGACTACATTACATTACGAACTGATTCGGATCCATTAGTTTATATTCTTTATAAAAAAAAACATTTTTCATTAGAGAAGTTTAAAAAACGGAACCAAATGCTTTGTTCATTTTTTAAATACGCATTTGTCTATGTGTCTATTTTCCTAAATATTCATTTTGAGCTGTGTCCATTTTCCTAAGTACCCATTTTGAGCTGCGTCCATCCTCCTAAGTAAGCACATTGAGCTCTGTCCATTTTCCTAAGTACGCATTTTGAGCTGCGTCCATTTTCCTAAGTACGCATTTTGAGCGTCCATTTCTTAAAACGCGCATTTCAAGATTTTCGTTTTCTTTAACTGGAATTTTTAAAACATAGGCTTGATGACCTAGTGGTTAAAGGTATTGAGCTGTTTTTTGAGAGATTGATGGGCGGCTTGAAGACTACCTAACTTCGGATAGATCGGTACCAGCTTGTATGAGAAGCAAAAAGCGCCATTGTGCGCAATGCCGACCACATTGCAACCATTATGCCTATGGTCACGGAATTGTAAAGCCTTAACCACAAACTATCTATGGAAAAATGAAAATTTTCACTCAACTGATTGTAGAATAAAAGGTCTTTTTTTACAAAATTTTCCCAAAATATACTTATTGCGGGCTGGGATAGTTGATAGGGCACTGGGCCAATGTCCAAGAGATCGTGGGTTCGATCCCCACCTTCCGAAAACTCCCCGTGTAGTGACTGATACCGGTTAAGGGTGAATAATGCAAATCAAATCTGTCGAGTCACAAAGTCCTTCATGTTCCCATAACAAATCATCCCTATGGGAACACTGATCCGGGAGTTTCCTTGTCTTCTGGATTGGTTCAAAATTACAAGGCTACGAAGTTGAACATTAGTAGTCGTAAATCCAAAATTGGGTCGGCTGTTCAACGACGGTCATAAAACAAAAGAAAATATACTCATTTTTCTTATATGATCTACCCCTTAAACAATTGAAACCATGTGGTTAAGTTATCTTATTTATTAATTTTTGCCTTAGTGAAGAAAAAAATAGAAAAATAAGAAAATATGCGGGTTCTTTTTTTTATTATGAAAGATACCTTGTTTACTTTAAATATCATTTCGCTTAACAAAACGAAACCAAATTACTAATAATCCATCTTTTTTTTTCTCTTCTCTTTCGTCCTTCTTTTTAAATAAAATTAAGATAGTTTTGTAAACTAGAACTGAATATCATATTACTAGACAACAATGCAAACTAGCCTATTGGATTCCTTAAGTTTCACGAGCAGCTTTTGACATGTTAAAACAACCTTTGTTTTTCGATGTCACAGAATTGCAAAAACGTTTTGTTCAAGAAAATTGAATTATCCTAAATTGTATGATATCTAACTGTTATTTGGTAGTACTGCATTTAACGGCAGGTAGTATAGAAAACAATATCGTTATTCAAAGTATTCACATCTGCACATCTCCTTGAAGTATGCTTTGTATATTTAAACATAAAACAAATTTTAATAAAAAATAAATAAGTATTTTTTATATTTTGTAAATCAATTGAGTAAAATTAATAAACATTTGCAAATTTATTATGAAAAAATGTTGAGCTTTTTTTTTTTTAAATTCAATCTGTATAAGAAAATTTTGTGCTCATAAAGATTTTTTATAATTGTATATAAAGTAGGGCGCGAAATTTTCACTTTTCAGCTCGCATCAAATATGTAACGCTGATGGATAAATTTCCTATTTTAAATGAGTCGTAAATTAAAGTAGATATGCTTTAATCATGGTACATCAATCCAGCGATCCTTTTAAATCTTTGACGCAGAATTTTTATTACGTATATTTTTCATTATTTTCTGTTGATTTATATCAAAATAAGTATAAAAAAAAATTTCTTTAGTATTTTAATAATTTAGGGTTGTGAAATACACCATGAAACACCGGTATATTTTTCTGCGTTAAAGTCAAAATCTTCCACGCACGGCTCGCTTCCAAACAATAATTTTTGTAATATGCAGTTATTTAAATCTAAGGGAAACGGTTATTCATCATTGAAGTTTCTTTAATTTACAAATTCAATTATTGTTACATTTTTGAATACGAATGAAAAAAAAAATTTTTTAACTACTTTTTTGGATTATATATTTTGGTACAAATATAATTCCGATAATCTAACAGATTTCTTTTTTTCAGTAACTATTAGACTGTTTTTTTATAATTGAAAAATACCGAAATATATTTTACTTGTAATTAGAGTATCAGAAAATACACATATACAGGGGACACCAGTATTCCATCTGCGTTTGAAACTAAGTAACGGTATTGTTCTGTAAATTGAAACAAATGCTGAGTCAAACGCTACTCACCTATGAAACCATAGTTTCTGGAAATATTGAAACCTTATTTTTATTTAATATTATTATTTTTGTTGCAGTAAATATCTTTTGATTTATAAGTTCCTACATTCTTTAATATTTCCGAGCGCCAGAAATTTTTTCAAACTACATCTATTAATATTTTTAAAAAAATATTCACATTTTTCAAAGTATCGAGCAATCATTCTAGTGTCTTTAAAACTGAAATTTCATACCCTGATATAAAACATGCGTTTTACTGTGTACCTTAATTTTATTAACGACAAAATAAGTCCATATATAATCATTATTTTTGTTATTACGCTTGCAAAAGCCTTTAGAACGCATGGAAGTTAAAAAATAAAATAAAAATGTCTACGCTGACGTCACTTCACTTACCTGTCTACTGAAATTCCATCAATGATCAATAAGTTACAGATTCAACCAATAGGAATACATTTCTATTGGGATAAAAATACAAATCTTCCAATAGGAATGATGCAAACGGAAACTGATTGAATGCTAGTGAAAAACTGATCTTGTTTAGTTTAAGATAAAGGGAATGAGGATGTCAAAAATACCCGGGGGGGGGGGGGGAGTGGCGTATAATTTATGAATTGTCCCTAAAAATCTCTCACTCTAATTGAAGACAGACCCTGAAGTCCTTGCTTCAGCCTGATTAAGAAAAAATTTCTTGAGTTAATTTATATTAAATGTATTGAGTTATTTAATTATAACTAATTTGACACTTGAATGTACGAGCTATGTTTGACCCAGCTTGTTCAGGAAAAATTTTATTCTAACAAACTGGTTGCTTAGGCACATACTGGGGTAAAAGTTTGCTAGAATCTATGCTTTGTAGCAGTTATTTACAGTGATAGTGATAGGGTTTTTTTTCTCTTTTTTTTTTAAACAGAAACCATTAAAGTAGCACTGAAACGAGTACACACACTAAAAAAGAATGCCGTCTTAAATTGTAGTTTAAGGTTGGGGTTTTTTTTTCGGCCTGAATCTTTAAAAAAGAAATAGTGAGCTCGAATCATACATCATCAGGAAGTTCAAACAAATCCACGTTCTACAAGATTCATTCAAATGTCTAAGTTCAAATTTATATCAAACAGATAAACAAATTACCTTAACAAATCACTATATCTTTTTCTTCTGCAATTCATCAAAAACAAGTATGTACTTTTAGAAAAATATGGAGAAATTATCTTTTCAAGAATTGAAATCTAGTAGCAGAATGAAAAACACTTCTTCGAAATCTAAGTCTGCACGATGCGATCATCCATATGGTAGAGCTACTTGCAGTAATCCCAACTGCAAACTTCATAATAAAGAAAAGAAAAAAGAAAAGAATAAAAGC
The DNA here is from genome assembly GCA_949128135.1 of Parasteatoda lunata. Lineage (NCBI taxonomy): Eukaryota > Metazoa > Arthropoda > Arachnida > Araneae > Theridiidae > Parasteatoda > Parasteatoda lunata. Next base: position 78,106,346 of record OX421977.1, read on the forward strand.
AGCAAAAGTAAAAAGCCACGAAAATCTAAAAAACAGCGGAGGACCAAGAAAACTCGTACAAGCAAAAAGAAAAGGGGGCAATCATAATATCGCCTACAATTTAAGGTGTGACAGAGATTTGTTTTGATTTTATATGAATCGTTGAAATTAAAACCTATGAGAAATATTTAAGAAATCGAAAGGAAAAGCAGTTGGTTTGATTACTGATTTATTTTAATCATTTATAATTTACTGTGCTGAAAATAATCACTTTAGCGGAAAAGCTAAAAGTAGCCAAATCATGAATGGAAAAAAAAAATTTGAAGCTTCGTCGTCTACGTTCATTATTTATTAAAGTTGTGCATTTTTCAAAACATTATTTTACTTCCAGCTTTGTCCGCCATTCTAAACATCTACCATTTGGCGCCAAAGACAGTAATATTCCAATTTATCAATATTTTATGTAATGAATGTTTCCTAAATTCAAACATATTAATGAAAGATACAATGCAGCATGCGTATTTTCTAATTCACAATAGAATTTAGCAAATTTTTTCCTCATTTGAAGTAGCACTCCATTTTTTAAAAGAAATTTTTTTCACTTTCATTACTGTGTAAGAAAGGATTGCCACTATTTTGATAGCAATATATAAAAATGTATTAATAAAAACTTGCACGTGTTTTTTTTTTTTTTTTTTTAATATTTTATGCAATTGGATTTTAAAACTATTATTCTGTATCTCTCTATGATTTAAATCACTGATTCAGTTAATTTAAGTGAGATATACGTAAGTAGGAATTGAATAGCTGATTCAATTAATTTAAAAGAAATAAACGAGAAATTAAAGGGCTGATTCAATTAGTATAAGTGAAATATATGAGGAATTTATTGCATGAAATAAGTGTTACTAATTCAATTCTAAGCTGTAAAGAGGTTAACGAGTAACCTAAAGCATTCAGTTAATTAAATGCAATTAATTATTAATTCAAGTGAAATCATATTTTTCACAAACGGAAAAACAACTTCTTTCAGGGAAGGTTTTTTCAGAAATCTAAGAAAGATGTGATGAGAATATAGTTTGTATTTTAAGGAACAAAAAAAATATATAATTTGTTTTTAATTCCTTTGCCTTGCAGACAAAAATATGTGGATCTTTTTTAAAAACTAATAATGATTTGTGTTCATCGATAAGACAGAGGGCGTGGTCTTAGATCGATAGTTTTTTGTGTTCTAACGGAAGTGAAATATTGAAAACTAATAAAACTTTTATCAAAATTTTCTGTCCGAACGTATAAATTATTTACTTCCTTAAATTCCATTAAATACCAGCAGTCAAGTGTCCTCTTAACCTGGTAAATTCGTTTTCAATAAAAAAAAAAAATTAAAAAAAAAAAAATGTTTATCGACGGCAGGGTGAAAACGATTTTTATTTTTATTTTGCGAGAATTTCTTTTATTCTTCAATTTGCTTATCTTCGTCAAGATCAAGTGTTGAGAAATCACGCTTACAACCTAGAGGTGGGCAGGCGTCGAAAGAGATGAAGCGTTCTATTTCCGCAACAAATTGCCCTGTGAACAGAAACAATAATAAAAAATAAAAAAAAATGAAGCAAAAGATTAAGAGAGTGATTGAAATGAAGTGAAGAACAAATAAAAAGCTGTGGCGGTAAACAAAATGGGCTCGACTTGACAGCTGCTAGGAGCACCGCATACATTTAAACAAAGATTAATTTGAATTTCGGAGTGCGATTTCTTTTTTGAATTTTGTGGATCTGGATTATGGGTGTATATTTTATGTTATACTGGGATTAGGCAGAGTAAAATGTTATATCAATTTTATGAGTGCATTTTTTCCCCTTAAGAGTACAGCAGCATGTAAAATGTTAAAATGTTTTGAAAAATCATAATGAAAGCTTTTGAAATTGCAGATGTTTGTATGCCTTTTAAATCTGTACTAACTGTAGAAAGATTGGTTGATTTTGGCACAAGATCTAAAAAAAATCATGCTGTGCCGAATAATACTTTTAAATAGATTAAGCCATAACGAAATTATACTACAAATTTATCTTCTTAAAATACACGAAACTAATTAAGCTGTACATGGCATATAAAAACAGAGTACTATAATAAAAGCAGGATAGTAAGCCTTGAGTTGCTTCTTTTCTTCCAATGGGAGCAATTTTGCATATTTTAAATTTTGAATTCTAATAAGCATATTTTTAAATTAATACTTGCAATAGTGCAAACATTTTGCATATTTATGAACAAACCTTTTAGGCGATCAGGCAAAAAGTGGGTACTTAATACAGATCTAAACTTAAGTTTGACAACATTTAAGTTCAAACTTAGTTCAAAATTAATGTTTTAATGTAAACATTTACTTTTGTTTAGGGATAGAAATAAATTTAAATTATACCAACAGTTTTCTATAAATATTTTAAGGCATTATTTTTCCTAACTAAAATGTCCAAATCTTAAACATTCAGCTCAAAACATATCGTTTTTAAATCATTTCTAGATATCTATAAATTAAAATACGAGAACAAAGTTTCATTTGGACGACTGCTTGATAATATTTTTAACAAAAATTTAATCACTAGCTAAGTTATATTTTACTGTGTGAAAGATTTTTAAAAAAAGTAATAAAGTTTTTTGATGCCAAACGTAACCATCCAAACAGAGTTATTATTTTTACAGATTATAGTAAATGCTTTAAACTTATAAATTTTATAATTCCATATAAATTCCATATAAATTTTCAAATATTTTAATGCATAGTAAAGTAATTTTTCAAATATTTTAAAGCATAGTAAAGTAATTTTTCAAATATTTTAATGCATAGTAAAGTAATTTTTCAAATATTTTAAAGCATAGTAAAGTAATTTTTCAAATATTTTAAAGCATAGTAAAGTAATTTTTCAAATATTTTTTCAAATATTTTAAAGCATTGTAAAGTAATTTTTCAAATATTTTAAAGCATAGTAAAGTAATTTTTCAAATATTTTAAAGCATATTTTTATGTTTATAGGAAATAATATTTGCAATAAAAGTCGTGGTAGTCGAAATCTCGTTATGAGCGCCAATTGTTTTTACTATAATTCTAACGTTTTATAAAATCAATAACACAAATCTCTATGGTATTATAGAATTGATTTGTTCAAAAAAAGTATTTTACTTAAGTACATATAAGTGTATATTTAGTGCATATAAGCATGAATAGAATTCAAAATTAACGGCAGTTAACGTTATTGAAGAACATAGATGTATGTACATTTTATAAAGTCCCGAATTAAGTATACTTAAGTTACACTACCAAGAGTGTTAACTTTTCCTTATTTGGTGTCATTAAAGAACCTAATTAATGTATAACTTTTGTTCCTAATTTGGGGTCAAATATCAATTTATGGTGCAATCTTCATCCGTTTTTGGATGCTTTATAAATACCTGATAATGGTGCAAACTTTTTCAGCTTTTCAGCACCTTAAAAATATCTGATACTGTTGCAACCTTATCCTGCTTTTTAACAATTTAAAATATATGATAATGGTGCAATCTTCATCCACTTTTAGGTCCTTTCAAAGCCCCCATTGTCGGTGCAACCTTTTCCCGATATTTGAAGCTAGTGAAAACGCCAGAATATAGTAAAACTGACCACCACTTTATATAGCCAGCAAAATAATACCAATCTTTGGTGCAATAAAGCTCGAAAGTTTTTTCAGTGTAGTTAATTTTTGAATTAAATAAGTATTTTTGCAATTGTAGTTCCACGAAAAGAACCAAAAATTTTAAAAATCTTCTAATTACTATATTATTATTAATTTATACAAATTTTGAATAAATACAAATAGTACTATTAAAAACTTTTGATTATAATCTTTCAAAGTAAGTTAACTACTTTGACGTATAAAATGTTCCCTGGTTGCGTCAAGAAGAAATACTGTTTCTTACAAATAACTTAGCACTCACTGTTCACTCCTAAAGTTAATTCACTTTTTGAGTAGTTCGCTATATCCTGAGAACTTTTTGAGCGAATCGAAAAAGATTTGTATATAATTATAAAATTTACTTATCCAAAGATAACTTGTAAAAAAATAATTTTCAACAATTATTTATTTCTTATCATATTATTTAGTGTATGCAAATGACTTGTAAGGTATTCAAATTTTTACACAATTTTTAACATTGTTATTTTAAAAGACAAAAGGATGAGGTTATTATGTGATGTTAATGAAATAAAAATTTGAACAAAAATGGAGTAGTTTTTAGGTTATAAAGTTTCAAAACTGACATAATTATCAAAAGATAATTATTGAACATTATCTTTAGATAATGTTCAATAACCATAGACCTTATTACGAGTTCTTAGACCTTATTACGAGTTCTTGTCACTTATTACGACTACAATTACGGAATTTTGTTTTATATTATGTCTATATTACGAGTTACTGTTATGTATTTATATATATTACGAGTTATAGTCTTGAAAGAGATGTATGAATTTTCTTTGTTTTTAAACAATATCACAGCAGAAAACTTAATTAACAAAAATATAGTGTCATGAAGAAGGAAAGAAATTTAAGTCAATTATCTCAAATATATATATATATATAGTTTTTTTTTATTTACTTAAATCTTTGATAATCTTTTCCAACTCCGCCGAAGGAAGTTGGGGTCAGCTAATTGTTTTAGTAAATTCCGCTAGATGACACCACTGCAGATTAAAACAGGTTAAATTAGAAGACCGTTACGTTGATGCGAAAACGTTCGAACAAAACTAAGTTTTCGAATTAATTTCTTTTTAATTTTTTCACAAGTTAAAAAGTGTTATCACTGATTTAGTCTTTGGTTTATTTTTTTCTCTTTTTAAGTGTTTTACGTGAGTAATTTTTCTTTGCCAGGGATAATTTACAAAACCAGAATTTTCTTTTCATTGTTTATGACTGCAATCTGAAAATGATTAAAATTTTTCACAACTTATATGCTACTTTTAATTTTTTTAAATTTTCTGTGGAACTAATTATTTGAATCATAAAAAATTTGCACCTGCGCTTATGAGAAAAAAGATCGTAAACTTTGGAGGTCTGGAGTTGTTGAATTCTTACTTATTTTTCTTTTTTACGCATTGATATTCAAAAAGTATACGTTTTGTTCTGAAAATCTGTGGAATTAATTTCTAAAGTGTTCTCTCTTAACGTTAAAATTCAGTTTTATTTTCACATATAACATAAAATTTCGACTCTCAATTACAGCAAAAATTGCTACTCTACTTCAACATAAGTAGCACCATTTTAAAGAACGGCTTTTGTAAACGGCCAAAAATCTATGATGGCATAGTAGTTAAGGCACTAGGCTATTTTTGTAAGGCCTGGAGTTAATCCCCGGTGGCACACCCACAGCTTCAGATCAATGGATACTAACTTATCAGCGAAATAAAGATGGCAGCGACCACATTACCACTATGATGCCGTTAGTCACGAAATTATGAGGCCTTAAATCTCAATGATTCCTCCCTAGCCTACAAAAGGCTGTTGCGGGAATGCTTTTCTTTCATTGATGTCCAAAACATATTGCGGGATTGCTTTTATTTCATCGATGTCCGAAATATATTGATGTTTCAAATCAAATGTGTACTAATTAACTTTTATTGTCCTTTTAAAAGTTGAAATTTGATCTTATTTTCCCCTAAATCATAATATTTCGACTACCTACTTCAAGCAAATTTGGCGATCAAATAAGACGCACAATTCTAAAGAATGAATTATAAAACTATGACTTTTATGAGTAGTGTATGCCACCATTTCATGAACTGTAATTATTACCTGATTATATGATGCGTGTTCCAAGTCAAGTTCTTTTTCTTCCTCTTCTGCCCTTTTTTGTTGCCTCGTGCACATTGGGAGTTAAGCAGTTAAGCGCAATTCGCGATCGCAACGAACTATAGGGGGCGTTGTTGCATGTGCCGAATCCCTGCGATTTCTATATGAACAGTTATTCAGTTACTCTAGAGACGTCTTTAATGTAGCGTGTAGCATTGCAACGTTCCTTCTTTATTGTGGCTAATTAATTTTAAAAAAAGAAAAATTTTTGATATTCTTTCTTATGCAAACGAAAACAAAATGGTATCTCTTTTTTTTAGAGAAATAACATCCAAAACATATCGGAAAAATATTTGTACATAAACAGAAAAAAATGTGTATATTCTTATAAGAGTTAAAACCTAATGCCCGAGAAATAATTTTACTAAATTTAATGATACAACATGAATGACCTACTTAAACTTTACATTCCATAGTTTTAAGAATCATATTACTTCAAAAATTAAAATGAACAAAAAGTATACATAAGCCTCATAACTTTATGAAATTTAATTTTGCAAAAAAAGTTTTTTGACAACAATTTTTTATCAAAAAATTTCAAGTTTCAATCAAAGTCATTATTTAGAAACTAAAAAACGTAAAATAAAGAATGCTGACGAAACAAAAACAAAAAAACAATTCTTTTTTGTCGCCATTTTTTAGTGCTACGAAAATTCATCTTTGGGGTTTGCCGAAAAACAAAACAATTTTATTTTTTCAGGAGCGAAATATTTTACCGAAAAAACGAATATGTACTAATTTTCACGACACGAAACTTTATCTTGGTAAGCGCACGTTTTGGAAATGTTATTTCATTTGGAATCTTATTTATCAGAGTTCATATGGCGCTATGATTGTTTTGAATCTATGCTAAACTCTATATCGGCCCATTTTCAACCGAAATCCGATTGACTACTTTGATTTTAAATAAAGTGTTTTATTTTATGATTTGTTGCAAAAATTTTAAGTGTAGATTGGCGGCACTTAAAAACCGCCAAAACTGTAGCGGCGGTGGCGTTAATACGTAAGTACCAAATTTTTATTCCATACTTTTCTGAATCATATTACTTCAAACATTAGAATATACAAGAAGTATACATAAACACATAATGCTATACCATTTAATTTTTCAAAAAAAGTATTTTGACAACAATTTTTATCAAAATCTTATAAACTAAAAAACGTAAAATAAAGAATTCTTAGGATAAAAAACGATTTTAAAAATTCTTTATATTGAAATAAAAACTTTCATGTTTCTTTTTTTTTTTATTCTTATAGTTCTTAATCAGACGTAAAAAACCATTCTGTAGAGAACTATCATCAAATAAGAAAAAAAAATATTTACAAGAAAATTTTTTATTATAAAAATCATAACACTCACCTGTTTTATAAATCCGCAGAATTCCAAATGAAATGATCTTCGTTTGAAAATTTTATTTTCAAATAATATATGCATAGATTATCCCTTCCTTACTTTTAGATAACATACCACACGTCAAAATTTTATAATTGTAAGATCTCGATAAGAATTTGAATAAGTAGTTTGAAAACAGAATAGCTGAATTCTAGTTGAAATTATTCTTTCAAAACTAAAAAATACTTACCAAAGAAAACGATAAAAAAAATTATTAATAATCAGCACAAATGAAACTATTTTAAGTAGTTCGGATGATTCTTTATTGTTGTTTTCCGAATTATATAGATACAGAAATATATACTATTCTATAAAGAAAAAGAATATTCTATAACTATTACAGTTCTGAATTCACTTAATTCATTGGAATGACGAAAGCAATGTTGACTTCCTTTTAATTTGTAATGAATTGAAGACAGAAAAAATTATTTTACACATCTATAACAGCAACTAATCATGAAATAGGAAGTTATGTTGTTGGTAATAGAAAGGTAAAAGTTATTGAGAAATTGTTCTTCAAATGCTTGGCGTGTTCTGCTTCGATGTTTGGCATATTCTGGTTAGTTTTTTCAAGAAGTTCTACCTTTCCCTTAGGGAATTTTTGCTTCCTATTTGCTGCTAAGAAAATGGCGTCCGTCATTGCCAATGGTTATGTGGGAACTAATGCCCGATATTTACAGTCTCCCGCTAGATGGCGTACTCGAGTGTTGCGATCGCGAATAAAAATTACCATGAAGTAATATCGACAAAAATCGTATTTTTAATTTTTTTTTTTTTTTTTTTTTTTTTTTTTTCATTTTTAACATACTGCAATTTAGTGCAAATAATTTTTTATAAAAAGCATTATCCTAATATCTTTAAGTTCCAAAATAAAACTAATATAAAAGATGTTTTTGATTTTTAAGATTTCAATTAAAGTCGCTTTACAAATTTTTAATTTGTACAGAATCGTTTGAACATTTTCCGAGAAATAATAACTTACAATGAGTTCCCTTCATGCAACGTCACAGGTCACGTGAGTAACTCTGCTTACAAACGACGAGAGCAGTGCATTGCTACTGTTTCTAAAAGCAACATGTTCCTTGGCTATATTTTATTAAATATTTTTTTTTAAAAAATGGCGTATTGTACTGCATTTGGATGCCACAATTGTCTTACCAAACCAGACTATATACGTTTCCAGGTAACAATAAAGAACAATTAAAAGCATGGTTAAGCAAAATAAAACGGGACAATTTCGTTACAAAGTACACACTTTTATGTTCGGACCATTTTGAAGAACATTACTTTAAGTATCAAAAATTTTCAAGCAGAAGGTTATTAAAGAAAGGTATTCTAAAAAAGGATTCCTATAAAATTTGTCTTTACAAAAAACAAGGAACGAAGAATTTTAAATCGCTCTGACACAAACAGAAATGAGGTTCTAATGCTTGATCCAAGAGTTTTCTTGTCTACTGTGTTGGGTTCAAAATTACAATGCTAAGGTGTTTAACATTAACCCAACGATGTAGAACTTTGGTCTGCTGTTCAACGCTGATTTTAAAATTAAATGTTACAAAATTAAATTTACCAGCGAAAGCACGTCGTGCTTCTTTTTTATTCTTTTCTGGAGTCAGGAAATAATTATTTCATATCTTTGTATGACACGCCTAAATTGACAAGCTAGTTCAAATCGTTACTGCTGCCGCACCGGAATAGAGAGCGGTTGAATCCCAAAAAGGCGACCTATGGTGAAATCACATCGATAGATGATGGACTCGTATACTTCTTCCACTAGCCCTGATCACTGTGATAAAGTTAAACTGTCTCAGTGGTAGACAGATAACGAATTTGAGTCTCTTTGTATAAGCTGAACCACGACAGATTTTCGTGATTTTCTTCACTGTGAAACGCAAATGAGGATGAGTACTTCACGAATGTGAGTTTGTCCCTTTACTTAATCTAGAACTTCTCTTGTTCAAAACGCGGAATTAAACGTCGATAATTACGCGAAATTAAACGATAGTCCTGTGAAGTATTCTAAAAAGTATTCTTCATCGATAGTATTCTAAAAAGTGTTTGCTCTTAATAACCAGAAATATTTTTTTTTTTTATTAAATCAAATTGACTTAAAATACATATACATCAAAACTTACATTTGTAGCAAAGAGAAGTTTTCCTGAGTATTTAACAGAAAAAGTAAGAAAAGTATTTAATATAGTAAGAGAAATATCTTATCCCAGCTAACTTTTTATAGTTTGGATCCGAACCCCCAATTTTTTTTATCAACTTCCCTACAGTAAATAGACGTAAAATTAATATTTATTTAAATTTAAACGATTTTTCATGACTAACTTTGTCAATCGTATAAAGAAGAAAACAATATGGACATTTTTATTTTAAAAAACAAAAATCACATAATAAAATATATATTGGTCATTATTAAAACTTTACGTAATAAGTAACGTAATAAGTATAATTTTACGTAATAATATGTAATAACAGAATAATAAGCAGGTAAAGGTGCACAGGTTTCTGATTTGCCCATACTAGCTGACAAGAGAGAGAAAAATTATGAACGTGACAAAAAAATTCTCTTATTTTCAATTGTTTTTTTTTTTTTTTTTTTTTTTTTTTTTTTTTTTTTTGTATATGAATTAAAAATCGATTAAAAAATTAGGAGTAAAAATTATCAACGTAAAAAATTTGAATTTGAAATGAAAGTTAAATTTGGGTAAAGAAAAAAAAAGTAAAAAATTATATCTTTATGAGGTCAAGAATTATGACCACAGCAGAAAAATACAACTGATTCTCGAAGAATATTCTACATAGAGTCGTATAGAAAGAATGGAAACGTTAATTTTGTTTCATGAAAATTATATCTTTTATTGATATTAAATCCTAAATTTAGGTATAATAAAAGTTGAAGTAAAGTAGGTATAATAAAAGTTGAAGTAAAATAACAAGAAGGGGCCTTTGCGACTTTCTTACGTAAGCGTGGCAGAAATTATGTTAACCGATCAAATGGATTTATACAAAAAGAAAACCTTAGTAACAACTTCAAACATAAAAATTATAGTTAGTATGTGAATAAACACAAAACGCGCCAAATTACATTTAACGATAAAGATGATAATGTGGCAAACTAAAAGGAACCGTAGACAATGAAATTGAAAATTATTCCACAAATAAATCATACGGGTGATTCTAAATTACTTTGGCAAGTTGACAGATGTTGCTTTAAAACTTTAAAATAAAAAACAAAATTAGAATTGATTTCAAGATTTTTATTTTTTCCATTTATTTATTTTTATTTATTCTTATGTTTGTTTCGATAACAATGTTTGTCACATACTTTTTATGTTACTTAAATTTTATGAACGCTCATAACATAAGCGCTTGCAAAAAAGGACATTTTATGCATTTATAAATTTTAATTTTTACTGATAATTTTCTCTCTGATAAGAGCCAGCTTTTATAAGAATACGAAGACTGCACCTTTAAAATCCTTACTTGGAGTCAATTGGCTTACTTGGCCAAACTTGGTGTCAATTTTCGATAGTAATAATGTTAATTTTCAATAATTTAAAACTAATATCAAATGATAATATATGGACGCCGACCCCAAGAAGTTTCACCAAGAGATTTTTGTTTTAACCATTTTCCACTATACACTTTAATTCATGATTTTAATTATTTATTTTCAGAACAAAGTAACAATTAAAAATGTTTTATTCTTCACATTAAATATTTTCAAAATAATAATTAATAGTCTTTTTTCGATCAGTATATGCACAGATGAAAAACTTTTTTTCATTATACTCCTGAACTAAAACTTTAAAAAAAAAAAAAAAAAATAATCTGACACAAGAAGCTCTAATCCTTTAAGATTCCATAGCTTAAAAATCTTGGAAACAGCTGAGTCTACGCTGTGTTCTAATCAGTGGTAGCAGGGTTCTTTTAAAAATAAAATAGATAAAGGAAAATTGATATTTTTCGCTTTTTTTTTATATATAAAATAAGATATTTTAACTATCACAATGTATTAACAATTAATTTTTTAATATAATATTTAGCTCTTGAACTCTTAGTGTTATTTTTAAATTAAAGTGAAATCAAAAAGTTAAGTATTTTGTTAGCTTTTGAAAATTTTTGTTTGTTATTTTATAACAAATTGGCAGCCACATTTAATTTGTCATACTACGCAGCAAAAACTGCTTCTAAAAGTTGCCCTACTGATACACAAATTTAAACACTCATACAAAATTTAAATAACTTGTACACTGAAATTTTGAGAGTTTAATTGGAAAACTTGCTTTTCGTTCCAAAAAAAAAAATTTTTTTTTGTCAAAATTATTCAGGCAGCAGGTAATTCTAGGATAACCATAAAAGCTTTGAAAAATAAAATGATAAGCCATAATTTCAAATAAACAGAAGAATTTTGGTGGGAAACACCATGATTTTCATGATAAGATGTTTCTATGTATTAGCCTGTGCGTTTTAGTCGAAATTCCGGAAACTTCAAAATTCCGGAATCCCGGAAACCGAATGTACTTATCCGAGAAAAGAACTTAGAGACAGGGTCCGTCAGTTTGTAAAAAAATATAAATTTGTTAACGCTGTGAAAAATCAATATTGTCCCAATGCCGTCATCCATGTCTTAGATTATGCTGAATTGGATGATTAGACTTATTCCCTTTGACTTGGATAAGATTGGACGCGCTCCCTTGGACTGATTGGAATTATTTTACTTTTTTTTTATGCAACCCTTTCTATGAGTGTTATATGAAGGAAAAGTAAACAATTTGATATAATTTGAAATACAGTGACAGTGTAAAAGAATTTAAAAGAAGTACACCAAAGACTGCGTATAACTGATAAAACATTTCATGCTAGAGCATTTGAAATGAATGTAAAGTTGAACTAAATAAGGAATATAAATACAGCGCTCAAAGAAAATAATACCCTTATTAATGTTTGATCTAATGATCGGATTTTCATGTATTAGGATTTAATCTTAATGATTCGAGGGTCTAACTTTAAATATGCTATCTAATTATCTAAAACCTATCTAGAAACACTACTAAAATACTGTTCCATATGAAAATGCTTTCGCTGGTAAAAATTAGACACATAACTGTATTATCCGATGCTCTTCATTTTCGGATATTATTTGCCTGTTTAAGTTTTGATTGCCTTGAAGTGTTCAAAAAGCTTTTCAAGTTCTTCTGCGTTTTCCTTAGGGAAATTTTGCTTTTTATTTGCTGATATAAAAAGCATTCTTCTCTACCTATGATTCTGATAGAACTAAATGAAAACTTAGTAAATAAAAACCCGATAATATTGTCCCCGCTAGAGGGCGTATTCAAGCGTTGCTATCGCGAATTCTTGATACTTTTTGACATTTAGACTTCATCACTTTATTCAGATTATTAAGTTAAATCTTGAGATAAAACTTTAACTAAAGATTTAAAGCTTGTTTGAAAGGTTATTTTAAACTGGAACACTGATTTGAAGTGCGCATAAGCAGCTTTGGTATTGAAAGTGAGATAAATAAATAAATACCAAGAAACGACCTTCAGATTACTATATATTTTTTTTTTAATTTACTGCCTCACAAAATTTATTTCAATATTCAATTCAAATTTCGTCTGGTGTTCATAAAGCTCTGGTTAAAGGTAATTTTGTATTGCGTACAAAAATGAATACTACATTAGCGTATATCAAGATTTAATTAAGGTTAAGAAAAGATTTAATTAAGATAAGTGCTGACACGTTAATTAAGTATCAGACAAACTCGGCTAAAATTGCCATAAAAAACATAAAGAAAGAAAAGAAAAAATCAATTTACACAGTGAACGAGAAATTGTGATTTTTTTCCCTCCACTTATTCTTTCTCATTTCTCTTAATACTTCTTTCTTTACAATACAAAGAAAAATTTTTATTAAAATAAGTAGTTATCCGTTAATTAAGTATCAGACAAACTCGGCTAAAATTGCCATAAAAAATATAAGGAGGGAAGAAATCCTTTTACACCGTAGACATGAAATAGTAAACTTTCTTCACAGTTATTATTTCATCTTTTTCTTAAAACTTCTTAAACTTGGCGACCATTATGGCGCAGGGATTTCGTCTGTTATCCAGCCAATGCGTAAGTTTTAAGTGCATAAAATTAAGAATTGAATTTTGGGAAATTCTACGTATATCACACACAAGGATTACACTTGTTTGTTGATTTAAAAAAATATATAATAGAAGTCACTTTTTAACTCAGAAGCTCCCAGATACAAATTAAGGTCTTCAAAGCTATTTAAATGAAAATTAAAATCTGTACTCTTCTGTTAAAGGAAGCCATTGTAGATTGTTATATATATATATATATATATATATATATTATTTTTTATTTTTTTAGAATTACACACCTAACATAATAATTAGAGCCCGGATTTTGATGACCTAAAAAAGCGAAAATTGTGCTAAAAATGCCTTATGGCATGACTTAAATAAAGTAAAAATATTGAACTAAAACAATGTTTTACTCATTATTATTTGTGTCATTTCAAAAAATATAAAGCAATGCAATACTTGTTCTACGTTCATTAAAGTTTGAAAAATATGTTTTATATCCTAAAATAACAACAAAAAAGGAAAATTTATTGACTCCAAAACATTTTCATTTTGCATAGAAACTTTAATGAATATAACAACTTCCATCTCATAATATTACTAAATATCAGAATTACATTGGATTATTAAATGATTTTTGATATTTTGAAATGTAAACGAGCGTCTTTTGTCTGAAAGTAAAGACAGTTCTTCAATTTGAAAAGATGTTGCTTCACCTGTTAATATCCTAGAGATTTTCTTCATTGTCTGGAAGCCAGTGTTCTTCTCCAAAACTTTGTTCAATTTAGATGCTACACTTTGTCCTATCTTTCCCCTTTGTTTTTTGCAAACACTTGACTCACTACGTCAATATAATTTATTGCATCGTCAAGTTCCAATTCTTGTTTCTCCAAGCTTGTAATTGTTGAGGACATAATAGAGAAGTTAGACTTGATAAATGATAAGTTTCCTTCGATTTTATTAGAGGCCAACACGTTTTGCGCTATCTTAATTGATGCAGCATCTTCTGAATCAAGACAAATTATAAGACAAATCTTGCATTTCATGTAGTAAAAATGCCCCAAAAAATAATAAAAATTGGAAAAAATTAACAAAAAATGCAAAATACACCCCAAAATTAAAAAAAAAATGCCCTATAAATCTAAAAAAATGCTCTAAAGGACAAAAAATGCAAAAAAATGCAAATGTCATCAAAATCCGGGCCTTAGTAATAATCAATCTATTATAAACACCGTTTTCTCATCTTTAATAATCTGATTAATCAGGGATTTTCTTATAGTTAAGTACCACTGCCCTGCACACTCTTCACTGATGTTTTTTTTAAGGTTAAGTACCACTGTTTGGTATACTCTACATTGTTGATTTGTTAAGGTTTAATTCACTGCTTAATATACCCTACGCTGATATTTTTTGAAGGTTAAGGTTACCACTGCATGGTATACTCTACGTCTACATTGATTTTTTTTTAAGTGCCTCTGCTCGGTATATCCAACACTAATGTTTTTTAAGGTTAAGTGCCGTTGCTCAGTATTCATTTACCTGGTATACCCTACAATGATGCTTTTGTAAGGTTAAGTGCCACTGCCATCGGTATTCCTGTTAAAGAAATTTTTTTTAGAATTTTTTATTTTATTTCCAATGGCGGGGAAAACATTCAAATAAAACAAAGAAGAACAATAAACATCGGAAGGAATCACAAGAAGTAAAATAAAGATATATATTTGGCAGTCTTGGAGTGATCTACAACGATGGAGATGTTTTTGGTTTATAGGTTCTTTGGAATCACATAGTCGACAATCAGGATGGCCATATATACGTCAGCGATACAAGTGTTCTCCCAGGCGCAGTCGTGACCTATCAGGAGACGAAAGATCTCGGCGAGGCATGTCTGGTTATTGCCTCTACAAGTCTGCCTCACTCCAGTTTTTATTCCTTACTTTTAAAGAACGTTGAGGTGAAGATTTGCCTTTGTGCTCCCGGATTCGCTTTTTTATTTTTACGGCTTTCTTTTAACGGAACACTACTATAAATCTTTACTTTTCTATTAAATTAAACGCGAAAAATACAAATTTAGTTTGCCACAGTTATAATTCATTTTATTTATATGTCTCTACTAGCCTCATAGCAATTTGTTTGTCAACTGATTTTTTATCACTTCGAAAAACCGAAATTTTCGCTGCATTTAACGCATCACAATGGCTGCCTAATAATGAATTCTAATTTAGTTTGAATCCAGAAACCGATATGATCATTTTTATTTTATTTTATAGCCATCGTTGAACAGCTGATCCGATTTTTTGGGGTTTTACGACTACAAATGTTCAACTCCGTAACCTTGTAACTTTGAACCCAATCCAGAAGACCAAGTATTGGGATCCTGGATCAAGTATTGGGAGAGCGTTCGTGGAGGATTTTTTGATAGAACTAACCAGCATTTGCATTACATGGAGAGGAAGACCACGAGAACCTCCCACGGTTAGCCTGACGGCAAAGGGACTCTAACCTAAGATCCGTCTACCACTGAGGATATTTCCCGTTAGCACTGTGATCGGTGCAAGCTGGATGCGGATTCATTTCGACCCGCCATCGCTGGGATTCGAATCCGGTTCACCTCATTGGAAGGCGAAAGCTCTATCCCATGAGCCATCGCGGACCGATATAATCATTGAATATGACACTTCAAGTTATCATTGAATATGACACTTCACGTTATCATTGAATATGACACTTCAAGTTATCATTGAATATGACACTTCAAGTTACTGAATAACTTTGAAGTGTCATATTCAATGATAACTTGATAAAGTACCTTAATAAATAAGTAACTTGAAGTGGCATATTCAATGATACTTCACTGAAGTGTCATTGAATATGACACTTCAAGTGATCATTGAATATGACACTTCAAGTTATCATTGAATATGACACTTCAAGTTACTGAATAACTTGAAGTGTCGTATTTAATGATAACTTGATAAAGTACCTTAATAAATAAGTAACTTGAAGTGTCATATTCAATGATACTTCACTGAAGTATCATTGAATATGACACTTCAAGTTACTTATTTAAGGTACTTTTTTATAAAAAAAAAAAATATTAAATTCCCAATTGTTACTGCCCGTTTGTCACCAAACCTTGGCAATCAATTTGGAGCAGGATGCAATACGATTTTCTGTCTGATAACACAGCTAAAAGAAAAGTATCGTGTTACTAATATATATATATATATATATATATATATATATATATATATGATATGATAAATAACATGTATTACAAAAACACAAATAAAACTTTTCGAATGACTTAAAATTATAATTATTTGAAGTAAAAGACTTAAAATTAAAGGCATGACTCAAAATAAATGACTTAAAAATTATAGTGACATTTATCATCCTTTTAATCCTTCATGTTTTTCCTTTCCTCTAGAATGTCCATTCATTTGTTTTCGAAAAGATGTCTCGAGCATAAAATTTCATATGACACAGATAAAACAGATGAGTTTATCCGACGATTCCAGTTATTAAGAAATTTCAATACAGATATTACTTACTTGGATTTAAGTTCTGATCTTGAAACAAGCATACTGGACTTTCTTCGGTATTATGAAACGAACAAAACTTACATTGATATCTGTAAGAGCTACCCGATTCTTATGGAGGATTTACCCCATATTTGTTTCCAAGAAAACATTGAGACAGGTGGAACTTTACGTGAAATCTTTAAGACCATAAGCGCCTTGAAACCAACTGCATTGCCTCAATTAATACTTTTCTTTCTTTACCAAACCTGCTCTTATAAGACAAATTCACCTGAAATCATAAAAAAGAGCCAAGAAGAGAGGAGATTAGTATTTTGTTCATCTTTGGCATATTTCTTACACCATGCTTCCAAACTGAGAATAACTATAGATGACAAGAAACTTATGGAAGTGATACCTGAAAAATTGACACAATTGTACTCTAAATATTTATTTTTCTCAGAACCGAGATGTGTTCTTATTTTGATCCAAAGTGGTCTGAGGTAATTGGAATATTTAAAATAATTCAGTTTTTTAGACACTCACTATTATGACATCCTGAGCGTACCATTAATCATCGCTCTAATTATTCAGAATGCTTGCTAATAACCGCTCTTGATCTTTAAGATTATTGTCGAAATGCAGATGTTGTGCATTATTTTTTTCTTATTAAACTATTACCTTATGTATTAGTCAATCGGATAAACTTTTGTCTTATATGTTATAGTATTTCCTTTTAGGCTATTTTACTTAAAGATCGAAAATTCATGTTTAAGCGAGGAAAAAACGAAAATGCTATTGAAATCTTACAAATTGCTGCCATGGATGGCGGTACTGAAAACATCGAATTTGCTTGATTGTGGAAACTAAGAGGAGTTGAAAGACGATTTTCAAATGCACCAGCAATTTCACCTGTCAATCAAACTAGTTTTGCAGTTTTTCTACCCTTCTTACTAGTGGTTTGAGATATTTTAAAAAGTAATTTTTTTTTTTCCTGGCTTAATCATTAATTTGCGAATCCTGGTCAAAAATTGCACTTTTCACATGATTGGTAGCAGATCAAAAGATATATAGTTTTCGAAATTCCAAAAATGAAAACAAATTTACCAATCTATCTTTAATCTTATTTAAGATGTTTTCATGATTTCAGATTTTTTAAAATTAGTGAAATAAAAATTGTTTACACAACGCAAAATACAACTAGTTTAAAAGCGTCACAAAGGATCAAAATTGTTTTTTTTTTCCCTAGTCTGGAGATTAATATCATTTTATTCATTAGCGTTCGCGTATAATTTGCGTAAAGTGACATGAGAATACAAATACGATAACGACACAAACAAATCATTTTCTTTATCAGTTTAATTCAATTGGATGCCTTCAAATAACGTCATCGTAGGCAAATCGTGGCATTTGCTGATTCAGAAGCCAATCAGGTTCGACACGCACGCGTGACGTCACTTACATGTATCCAATCAAATCACTCCCCTTCTCGAGCTGCATGTGCCCAATTGAAGAATGTCCTCCCTTATCAGAGTGTCTATTTTGCGAAGGAAAAAAAAATTGTATTGCCTGCGGAAACAGTGAAATACAGTATACCACAGTTTATAGTACCACATAAAATAAACATATTTATTTTATTCTCAGCAGAAGATCTTTGAAATCATAAATATGATTAAACGATATAAAATTATTTGTGCCTTTGAAGTAAGATCCATTTTATAGATTAGACTTAATAATTCTTTTACTATTATATACATCTATTTTTTTCTTTCCTCTTTTTCCAGATTTCCTACCGACAGCGCTCTACAGCCTATTCACCCCATTTTTCAGAGCGTTGCCAAACAGCTATTGTGGTACATAAAAACACCTACGAGAGACCAAGAGGATCCGTTTACAAATATGCTCTTGAACTGCTATTTTAAGGGTTTCCTTCGGTTTCGGAGAAATCTACAACTTCTATTGAAAGTGACAAATAACCCTCAGAAAGTTGTTTTTGAATTACCTTTCATTATGGAAACTTATTTTCCTGGCTCCAGTATGGAAGATATAAGAAATCGGTTGAGATATATGTTTCCGGAATTGAACCTAGAGCTGAAAGCACCAGCCACTCTTCAACATATTTGCCGCTGGGGAATTCGAGAATCTCTATTGCGTAACTGGAATTTGCCTTATGGTATCTGGAACTTACCTCTACCACGCTCTATCAAAAAATTCATCAATTTTTCTAATGAATAAATGAATACATTTATTTAATTAATTATTTAAATAAGAGGGAAGACATCTGTGAAATTTTCATAAAGCTTTTTTCTTATTTTTACATAATTTAACACAAACGCATTTCTATTGACACGATATTGATTAAAAAAACTCTCTTAAACATTGTTTTTCGTACTTAGAGAGGCAATAGCGTCTGTAATTTTTAACAATTTTCTGTAATTTTATTGCTTTACTACAAGTTTTATTGTTTTACAAGTGTTTTATTGTGTGATGAATCAGAAAACATGGATGACTATTATTGGAACTATGACTATTGGATGACTATTATTGATTATTATTGGATGACTATTATAAATTACTGTTTTGATCTTTATTACAGTCGTCGTCCTCTTTTGTAATTTGTTGGATTTTGGCAGTGTTTTTGCTTCTCCATACTTAAATATTAATTTGCGACACCCAATGGGTTCACTTTTTCGTTTTCATTTAGGATAATGATTCTAAAAATATAAATTAGATGCTCTAAAAATGTACATTAGATCTTTACGAAACATCCTGAATAGATCATAATCTATATCAATAATTTCCCAGCAGATCACCGAAGTCAAGCATCACTGGCTGCGGTCAGTGTGCGGGTGGGTGACCACTTGGATCAGTCTGCGTAGGGACCGAGGGTGTGCGGTATGGGTCCTCGTTAAACTGTTCTACCGTAAAGTGCTCAACTTCGCGTGCAGGTCGTTGGGCTACCGAAGCAGGGGTGCCATCCCCTCTGCAGAGGATCAAAATTGTGATGGCATGTCTTCGGATCATCCTCAGGGATGTTTCCCAGACCGTCGCCAATAGCCCATTGTGCAGCTCTAGTGCGACGTAAATTAACTACATCCATATCAATAATTTAGGAAAAAATTTTATTGTTTAATAAGGGTCTCCGAAAAAAGAGAAGATTGAATGGGCTTCACAAAGTCCAGCTGATCAAAGTCTGACTGCTCTGTTCCCATTTAATTATTTATGCGAATTTCATACTGTTTTTACAAATCATTTAATTAAGTGCCTTTTTACTCCAAGCAACACCAGCAACAGTTGCTAATATAGGTGATCGCAACGCTCGAATACGCCATCTGGGAAGAAAAACGGTTCCATGCCTTTGGCCCTTCCCTCTCCTCCTCTTTTCAGTTGTATAGGAATGTACTACGGTATTTTTTCTTTTCTTAATATTTTTCGTAATTAATTTCTAAAAATACTTTTTTTAAATTTCCATGAGGCTTCCTTTTAGAACTATGTTTAATGTAGTTTTCGATTCCATATATTTTCCTAACTTTAAAGATTTTAATCTATTGGAAAATCAAGACAGAAACTAACGTACTTCCTTCTACAATGACTCTCTACACGCTAATGGTGAAAGCATGCGAAGTGTTGCCATTAGAGAGTTCTGCTCTACGCCACCCGTGGCCCATTTCGATCGGAAATTATGCTTTTTTAAATTTTGTCAGAAAAAAAATATAAAAATTAAAAAGAGAAAATCAAAAATAACTCCCCCATCCTAATCGAGTGATGAGTTTTTTTTTTTCTCTTTTTCCTTCTTTTAGAAAAAAAGTTTCCCATTCATTTAATCGCTATTTTTAAAAATTTTAAATGCGAAAATATGCCCTAAAATTCAAAGATATGAATGACGAGATTATTAAGAAAGAATTAATACTAGTTATAGTATTCAATTCCAAGAAAATTTTTTCTTTTAAATTCTGAAAATTTCA
The DNA here is from genome assembly GCA_949128135.1 of Parasteatoda lunata. NCBI lineage: Eukaryota > Metazoa > Arthropoda > Arachnida > Araneae > Theridiidae > Parasteatoda > Parasteatoda lunata. The sequence continues at coordinate 78,127,186 of OX421977.1, forward strand.
AGTGTTTTTAAATTTTTTTTTATAGATTTTTAGAGGGAGCATATAACTTCATAATAGAAATAGATAACATGATTAAATATAGTGCTTCTTGAAGTAAACTTATCGTATTTATCTATGAATCTATCTTTATCTATGCGCACTTTACACATTTATATTCTTAAAAATATGATGTCACTTTATGAAAACAAAAGAATAGTTTTTAATTAAAAACTGAGCATTATATCAAGTTACCCATCTTGCCTAAATGGAACAGGGGGGGGGGGGTCAGAAAAATAATTTATGGAAAAAAAACATGAAAAATTCCAAAAAGACATTAGTTTGCATCTCATTCATGTAGATTCGTTTTTATATGGTCTAACTTACGACCGAACTTGCAAGACAGTAATGGGTAAGATATTACCAATGAGCAGAAAGATATAGCACATTTATTTCAAACAATTACGACGGCCATTACACAAAACTTTTTAAAGGGTCAGTCTCACTGCATCTTATTCACCTCCTTCCTATTATCGTCGAGGGAGAAGGAGAATCCAAAATAGCCGAATAAGGATAACACTCAAAACATGGCTAACCTCACAATTTTTATTTTTTATGCTATGATATTAATTTCGTTAAATTTGTTTTAGGCTCACGACCTGTTGGAACTTATAAATTACAAAAAACTTAAGAGTGGTAAAATTACGCGTAAATTTAAACACACATCACAATAATAAAACTTCCTAGAATATTAAGCCTGTTCTCGCATCTCCTCGTAAGCATAATCGGAAGTTTTCTAAATTTTTTTCTGTTTTAGGAAGCTTGTTATTGCTTACATTCAGTCAACCATCCGTGAGTATTCTTCTGCCAAAAACTTCCCAATTCTCTCTTCCTCTTGACGGATATCGGAAGTGAATTGTATTCAATGTGAACGGGTCTCTTAACTCACAGGATGTACATTCTTTTCAAAGATGATTAGAGTATCCTACTACAACCACGTCAGTCTGGTTTCTTTCCTGACAGCAGCCAATGAATCTCTCACATACACACTTCTCTATAATTTGTCTATGTAAAGAACTTGCCTAGCCATTCGTCTGGAGCAGTGGCGATGACTATGGTTACGAGGTTAAACTATTTCAAGTAGAGATATTGGATCGCTATTTAAGACATGTTTTGTATCTGGTTGACGAGAGAAAGGGAACCAGGGGAGAAAGAAGCCCCTTTTTGAAATGCGCTATTTCTTGTTTCCATAGCAACAGCAGCAGGTGGCCTTAGACTTAGGCGGCGAAGGGAGTCCTTTCTATAGACCAGCTATAAATTGGTGACTGCAGACACTCGAATGCGCAACTATCTCCTTCCCCGACAGACAGCATCACTATACTATTTCTCATCGTCCTACGGTTCTCACTTATTCTACAAACAAATCATTTCGCAGTGGACTGATCATTAAGACACGGTTCCCAGTAGAGCACCGTAATCAAGTATCACTGACTGAGGCCAGTTTGCGGGTGGGTGACCACTTGGATCAGTCTACAAAGGGATCGAGGGTGCGCGGTATTGGCCCTCGTTAAACTGTTCTACCGTAAAGTGCTCTACTTCGAGCTGGTCGTTGGGCTACCGAAGCGGGGGTGCCATCCACTCTGCAGAGGATCAAAATGTGATGGTATGTCTTCGGAACATCCTCGGGGATGTTTCCCAGACTGTCGCCTGTAGCCCACTGTGCAGCTCTAGTGTGACGCAAATGAACTACAGCAACAATAACTACAAACAAATAGTTTGAATTAAAATCGCCAACTCCCCAATGGAACTGGAATTGTGTTTTCACCAAAGAGTAAGTTTTTACTCATGAATAGAAAAAGAATAATTAATTACACCTTTGTGTCGTCCACGCTACCCCGTTGTGCCCCTCGTTCCCCTAATATTTTCATCAAGGAGAAGTTATTCTTGTGACTTGTATTTTCCAATATTCTAGTATTATGATCGCAAATGCAATGACGAATAATAATCTGAAAATTGAACTTGCGATTTTTACTTGGCAAGCAGTGGAGTAACATACTAACAACTTATTGTTTTTTTTTAATGAAATATTTGTTTACTTGCATCTGGCATTATCGCCGCTGCCCATCCTGTTTGACAACAAAAAAGTTTAGCGTGTGGTGTAGCTGTCATCTGCAATTCAGGCTTGTCATGAATTTCAATAAAGGTTTAATGATTTTTTTTTTTCAAAACCTATTAAATAGCTGATTATATTACATTCTTTTTCCAACTTGCGCACTATTTCGTACATTTTCTTAAAACATTTGTTTATATATTCTTGTTTTCTTTGTATTTTGTTCGACTCCATTAAGTTAATCATAGATATTTCTTTTTAGTTATTACAATGTATCGTTTTAAATTGTGAGTTATGGAGCATGGGGGCTTGCTTAAGCCTTGACGAAGAAGAACGACGGGCTCAATTGCGGAGTGAAGAAATTGATAGACAGCTCGCTGAACTTGCTAAACAGGAGAGAAATGTCATCAAAATATTACTTTTGGGTAATAGAAAATTTGAAGTTTTGTATTTTACATTACTTTTAAATAGTTTTTGTGAATTATTAGTTGGTTTACGTATGTGGTGCATAAGCTTATTCAAGTTAATAAAATTAAATAATCTTGAATCGCTATGAATGTATTCAGTCAAGTACTTAAGATAGATTTCCGTATCGTGATCTGTGACAGAATAATCGCCAAGTCTTGGAAACTTCCAGGCAGTGGCCCGCGAGAAACTAAAGAAAACATCACAGAAAGGGACCAACTCGAAAGGTATAACTTGTAGCAATCGTCTGCATGTTTTTTTGTTATTTTTTTTTAAATTGCAAGTTTAAAATCTATTTCGCACCTTGGCGCCACAGATCACGATACGGAAATATCCCCCAACTTAAAATGTCTAAATTTTTTAAGCCTCAATATAAAATCTACCTAACAAAGCTTTTGGATTTTAACTACATTTTTACCTCAGAAATCAAATTTTGATGCACAAAATTTGATAGCAAGTTCATAGCTTTGCCTGTAAAGTAATGCCCACAAATTTTTAGACTCCTTAAAATGACATTATTAAATGCAGAAGTTAAAGGTGAAACTTTTTATTGCGACAACTTAAATGTGGGAAATTTTTTTCTACAAGAATTTTCTTCAGAAATTGCCCATAGCAATGCCAAAGTCTTCTACCTAATACTTGTAAAGGCGATATATCCATGCAAGTGTCTGTTGTCACAACTACAATATACAAAGTGTAAAAAAGATTTTTCATTTGCAAAAATTAAAAAAGAAAAAAAGTATGTTAAGGTTTATTAGAAGGTGTCTAAGAGTTATACCGCTTTTAGAACTGAGTTGGGCTGCTTCTATTTTAAGTTTCTTGCGAGCCACTAACTAGAAATTGCCATAACTTCGTGATTACTTTTGAATAGATACTGATGTTGAAAATGTCTTCTTCTAAAAAATTAAAATATACGTTTGTGTACAGAGGTCTGTCCAGGCCGAATTTACTACCGTTTTGTGGTACCTTCACAAATTCAACTTTTGGAAAAACGGTAGTTTCACAAATTCAACTTTAGGAAATACATTTTCTTAAAATTTTATTTTTGTATCCCTTAAAAAGCGATAAATCAATATTTTTACCATATTTTGTGTTGATTTTTTTATAATTTTTAATTTTTCACAAATTATTTCTAAATTTTCACAAAATAGGTACCTCTCAGAAAAACCTAGGCAGGCCCCTGGTACTATACAATGTTCTTCCCAATCATTGGTAGAAGGGCATGCCCTTTGATCCCCACTAATGCACCCTCTTTGCTCCTTTTTTTAAAAATAAGCCATCATCCCTTAAAAACACTGCCTTTTCATTCATATTCCATTAAAAAAAAATCATTGTTTAAAAATAACTACACAATGATAGAATTAGTGTTAATAGGTTTTAATTCTGATTACTGTTCTCGAATCGTTTAACTTTTAGAGTTTCTCTCTTTTTCGGAGTGGGTTGGTATATTAATGAATCTATTAAGTGATTTTAAAATAAACACTTTTTTTTTTTTAAGTGCATCTTTAAATGTTTATTTTCTCATAATTTTCAGTTAAAATTAAAAATAAATAAATAAATAAAAGGTTTGCAATTTGATTATCAAAAATTTATGTACAGAGATTGTTTTTTAACACTCCTTTATTTTATACTACAAATATTTCTCATATTAATAATACTTTTTGAAATATTCACATAAAGGGAGTATTTGAAATATTCACATAGGAGGGTAATTAAAAAAAATATTGAGAATCAAATTCAGTATTACATAATATTATACATTTTGATAAAATTTTGATCAGTGAGTGCCTTTTCAAAACTCAAAGTGCTCTTTTATGTGCGGCAGCACACAGACATTTTTTATTCCTAGGGAATAACTAAAATTTCTGTTTCAAAAAGTTTTAAATTAGAATGTTAACATTTTGCATTCATTACACTCCCCCCCCCCCCCCTAAAGTTTGTCTACCCTATTAAGTTTTGGGCCACTCGATGAATTCCTATTGGACCACTAATTTTTCATTTCTGTTGGGAACTCGTATTATATTCAACACTTGTTCATATTTATGTAAATGTTCTCTAAACTGATTAAATTTCTTTTCTCACACTTAAAAAAGAGCTGAAACTGTACTATAAGTTTGGCAGAAAATAAAAAATAAGAGCAAACTTTGTTATGCTTTTGTTTCAATTACACTTATTATTTTATGTATATTGCCAGGGATCTGCTTAGAAGAAATTTGGGTCCATTAACGGACCCTTCACAAAATATATTTTCACAAAAACGGACCCTTCGCAAAATATTTTAACTTAAAAACGAACCCTTCACAAAATAATTTATCTTCTAATCGGACCTTTCACAAATTTGTTTATCTTCATTATTGTTTTGTTAATCGAATACACCCTTGCCAGGGGGAGGGAGAGAGAAAGACAGATGTAAACGTACTAAGTTTTGTCTTCGGCAGACGCTTCTTCCTTTATTCGTCCGAAATAAATATTCTGCGTTCAGCAGTATAGGCTAAATACCAAATATTTGTATGTTGCATCTGTAATTTAGTAGCAGCAATTGCTGTTTATCTTTCAAAATGTAATTTATTTTTTTTTAATTATAATTTTACAGTGTTGAGCATTATCTTGTATCTCTACAATTTAAAAACTCCTTGAAAAAGTTTTTTACAATAACAGGACCCTATTTGCACAAATTCACAAAAGCAGGACCCTGGTTGAAAGAATGTGACTTAACGTTTATTTTATATTCACAAATTATGAGTAATTTTTTCAAAATTTTATAAAAATGGACCTTTTACAAAATGTCTGGACAGACATTGCATAATGGATGAGGTCTGAGGCACAAAGAAGAAGAGGTAAAAGAAAAAACTCATGAGCGTCATGTTGCTTAGTTTAACCACACAGTAGCAGGCCCATTTTTTACTTGACAGAATACTACTACTAAGAATTGTTTACATATTTGCATAAAATTGTGTTATCAAAAGCCAATCATTATATTATTATTTTGCTTAAGAAGAAGGTAGTGCATTTTTATTTTAATTGCTTTTTTTTAAACATACTGTGCTTCTACTTGATTTTGTTTTTCATTTCAAGAAAATTATTATATATTTATTTATCTATTTTTCTTTAACTTGGATATTTAAAGATTTAAACTCTTTGAAAAGAAATTAAAAAATAAACATCAAAAGAGACATGCCTAAATTAAAATGAAGGCTACGAATAACTATTACTTTTTAGCGTTTTCCATAACACAACAGTTTCAGTGTGATCAATAAAAATACCTTAAAAATATTATTCAATGCAAAATATTGTACAAATATATATTATAATTCAAAATATTACATATTGGATTGTCGTACCAATTTAATTGTAGGCTAAGATAATATTAAATATTGTTCTTTGATAAAATAATTTTTACTGTATTTATAAATGTTTATTGCTGTATGTTTTATTAATTAATTAAAAATATACATTTTGGAAATTTGCTAAGTTTTTTTTTCGTTTATATGGTTATTGCCCTCCAGATCTGAAATTGCCCTTTTTTTTAATTTTTAGGGAGATCTGTAACTTTTTTTTTAAAAATAAATATATATATATTGTTAACTTCTAAGAGTGTTTTTTAAATTTTTGCCACATTATTTTTAAAGGTGCTGGAGAGAGTGGAAAAAGTACTCTTGTGAAACAAATGAAAATAATTCATAGTGACGGCTTCACCACTGATGAGTTGAAGAGCTTTAAGGTACTCTAGGTTCCAAGTATTGCATTTGACTCAGCTTATTTTATATCTGGTGTAATCAGAATGGATATTTTAACATCACAAAAATTTTTGATTTGAAATAAAGCATATTCTATGAATGGAAAAATTACCCATTTTAGATACATAAATATTTGAAAATTTTTGCCAGTCTCATATTTCCATAAATTTCTATAATATATTTCTACATATATTTATTTCTATATACATTTTTTTAGTTCAATGTATAAAATTGCTAATTCGGTTCCCATTGTTATTAATTGTTATTAATTCCCATTGTTATTAATGCTTATTAAAATCTTTGATAGGATTTCTTGCCACAAATATGATTGTATATTCAAGAAATGAATCAACTGTAAGCTAGATAGCCTTATCTTTTGGCAAACAGAGTGAACAATCATTTCATAGTCATCAATTTTTAATGGAATAAAAGAAATTCTAAATCTTTTCTAAAAACAGCAACCAGACCATTTTTTATGGATAAAAAAGCTAGTTTACATTTCATATAGTCTTAGTACTCAAAATAAAAGGAACTGATGAGAAATTATAAAGCAGGATTTCTTAAATTTTTGATGTGTGGACCCCATAATATTTACAAAAATTTTTTGGAGCCCCAATAAGCATTGCCCAAATTCGACACATGCATCTGTGAAACGGTCAGTTTTTCATTTATAAAGTAATATATTATAGCAATTTGAAATCTTTATTTTTAAATGGATTCTTTTTACCGGAGTGAAGGGCACTCAAACTCATGAAAACTGTCTACATAAAATGGCTGACCTTCTGACTTCTCCCAGCGCTCACTGTCCTCAGTATTGATGTAAAATATCTCCAGTCGTAGAGGAATCGTGGGTTAGAACCCCCCCCCTTCCTGTCGGCCTAACCATTTGAAGTTATTGTGGTTTTTCTCTCCATGTAACACAAATGCGGGTTAGTTCCATCAAAAAGAGCTACAGAATAGCTAGTTTATGCTATAGCTAGCCAGGAGTCCCCTTGTACTCTGGGATGGATTCAAAATTCCGTTGCAGCGGATTTGAACTTCATAGTCATAAATTCAGAATTGGGTCGGCTGTTCAACTGCGGTTATAAATAATTTTCACTACCATATACTACATTATAAAAACTTAATATTTTTATACATCTTTAACATTTTTTAAAATGTTAAATATTTCATTGTACGAGCGCAACCTTAAATAAAATATTTTACTAGTTGATTTTTATTATCATTTATTAAACTTTTTAAGGCTTAGTTTTTCAAGATTAAAATCATTGAGGATACAAAATGGTTCGTGTTTTCAGTAAAAAATCATTACTCAATAATTATGTACAAATGTATTTTATTCAGCTAAATATTTTCCTTGTGCTTGAATTAAATGTTTTTAACAAGTTTCAGCCTTATAAATACCCTTTTTATGAAACTTCTTGTCCCTAAAAGAAGAAATAGAAAAACTCTATGGCTGTCTTATCATCATCACAATTTATACTTATGTAGACTGTTATCCATAACCAGGTGTAAATTGAATGGACTGACATACTGGGAATAAATAAGGGCAGAATAAACCATTTGATTTGATCTTCTTGGTTGCTTAAAATTTGACTGTATCTTCATGAAGCATCCAATCTATTGACTAGTTCTGGTTCTGAACCTTTTGTAACTTTGGCTTAGATAGTTTGGCTATTTTCTAGTAAATGAAAGTGCAGAAAAACATATCGGTTCATCAAATGTCCAGTTGAAACGTAAATTTTTTTTTGCTAATGTACGTGAACATTTACTCTTTTGCTTACAATTATTTCTTATGTATGTATATATCTTATAAGCTACTTATATGAAATTATTTCTTTACAGCCTACAGTCCTTGATAATATACTAAGTTCTATGAAGTATGTGCTTACGGGAATGGGAATTCTTCGTATAAATTTGGAAAATGCTAAAAATAAAGTATGTAAAGTAACTTTATCAGAGTTAAATCATGAAAGTCTTCAAAAAATTGTTTTACCACTTTTCATAGTTTAATATATGCTATACATTAAAGAAATTTTTGAAATTTGTAATAAATTTTATTTAAGTAAGTTATTCTATTATTTTGTATGAAACTTTATGTATTAAAAAAAAAATTTTATATTTTTGATTCGCACTCTAATATATAAATATTTTTATTTAGTTTTTTACTTGTATTTGAATCTTTTCATTCAATCTATTTATTGAAAAGGAATTATTTATTAGAAAAGGATTAAATTAGATAATAATTTCGTTTTTAAATGTTAGGAAATATGTTATGCATATTTCAACAGTATTACTATGAGGTATTTTGTGTCCTTTTAGCTTATTGCTACTGTTAGTCAGTTAAAGTTACTATAAAGTTACTCTTTAATTTATTCTTTAATAATTTATGTTACAATTTGACGAAACTATGTGAACATTAAGTTACGAGATCTCTCTTGAATTAACTCAACTATTGAAGGGGTGGAGATGGGGAGGGAAACATCTAAATATGCTTTTATTTTATTTTTTATATAAATTAATTTAAATAAATAAAGTAATGGTGGTTATTTACTCTGTTCAGCTGTGTCTTTCAATGTATGTGAAATGCATGATTGTCACCTAATCAAAATTTAAATATTAAGCTTGTAGTTATTTAGATTTTTTAAAATTTTTCTGATAATATTATGACAATATAATTCTGCAATCAGTGGTATTTGAAAAGTACTTAATTAGTAAATAGTTGTCTGCTTTTAGAATTTTGATAAATATCTTTGTTTTTGTACAAATAACGTTATAATAATTTTTTGGCATCATCCAAATCAGTTTTCATTAGTTTAAACTAGAATAAAATTAAATTTTTAGAAATCTGAAACCTAATAAATGTGTAGTTTTGAATTACCTACTCAAAATCACAAATCACAGTCTATTATTACTTTAAAATGTTGAGAAAAATTCACAGAAGTTCTAAAAATAATCAAGCATTATTTCTCCTAATCTTATGAAATTACCTCTTTATTTTCCGCCTTTTGAAATATATTGTGCTGTCGAATAATACTATATCGTGAGTTTGTTAAATACAAAAAATATCAAGAATACCCAACCTAAATGAAAAATTGAATCAAAAATTCAATCTTAACTCTGTAGAAATAATTTTACTGTTAGGCTCATATTAGTTTCAAAACTAAGTATATTCAAATCAAAATTAAGAAGTAAATTTCAAAATTATATTTTGAGAAATTTTGCTCGTTGATTTTCTTTATATTTAAATTTTAACTTTGTTTTAATATTCATAAAAATTAATAAATTTTAAATAAATATATATTTTTTTGAAACTCTTCAAAGTATGTATTTTATTTGTTAATTTTTAACTCAAGCAACTTTACAATATCCCATAAACAATTTATAATGCAAATGAAGCTTACTCACCAATTTGTTTTATTTTAGGCTCATGCTCAAACTATTCTTTCCTGCCAATGTTGTTTTGATGACAAATACATTATGCTGCCTTTTATTTGCAATGCATTGAAAAATTTATGGAATGATAAAGGTGTTAGGCTAGCTGTAGCAAGAGGTTATGAATATGAACTCAATGATTCAGCTTTATAGTAAGTTAATCTCCTCTTTGTCTAAATGTTTCACTATAATAATCATGAAAAATTAATTAAATTATTACTAAAGTTACTTGTTTTAATTTTATTTTATACAGATTATTAAAAAATTCTAATAAGTAGCTGCAGCATTTTTTTAGAATGAGTTTTTTTTAAGAGCCTTACATACTGTTATGTGTTTCTATGAATGAAGCAAGAAAATGATATTTTATTCATTTTTTGTCGAAACTCTGCAACAAACCTGTGAATTGAGCAATCTTTAAATTTATGGTAGAAATTAATTGCCAATGAGGTTCAAATAAGGCTACCATTTAACGCAGATTTTTATATTAAACCTTCCGCACATTTGCACACACACCAAGTGTGCTTCAATTTCATGAAAATAGGTTTAAGATGGGTGAAAAAACCTATGTGCTTTAGTACTTTGTAAAATGTACATTTCAGCATAACTCCCTACACAAAGTAAAATTGCCATTTTGAGGTAGTTTTTGCAATTAAAAATGGACATTACTATTTCATAAAAAAATTTCACTGTTCATGGTTATATTTTCCTAAATTTAAAATGGGAATGTTAACTTTTACTAATGGCTCTTTAACAGTTTCTTGCCTAAAATCTTGTCTTAGGTACTTAAATATAACCATATTTGCAGTTTACTAGGGTAGAAATAATTATTAAAAAAAAAAAAAATGAATCTCTGTGTATAAATTACTTTTTTTTGTAGGTGATTAGTGGTGTAATTGTTGCCTTTTAAAGACTTTGTTTAAAATAGTGTGTTTAAAACAATTTTGTTTTCTTCTAAGTGTAAATAATAATAAATTACCAAGTCAAGCTAGCGCTATTCTCTCCCAACACATTTGAGGCAAGTCCGGTTTACTGAACAGAGTAGATAAAACTAACATTTTTGGCTACATATTAAGAAAACATGCCAAAGAGAATGAAAGAATCGCATTGTCCTAGTCACCATGTGGTAAGAGGAAAAGTAGGCCAAGAACAATATGACAAAGTATGGTGACAAATGGGGGAAACTAGTTTAATTGGGCGACTTGGAACCTTGCTAGAGAGATTGCACTGGACAGGAGAGGATGGAGGTCAGAGATTGTAACCTCGTGAGCCTTTCAAGCAAGAAAAGACCAACATTTCCCCCTCATCCTGGCACCCTATCAAAACATGCTAATGAAAATATTCTTATTAATAAGTTGTCACATATACAGTAAAAATTTATAAATTTCATCAAAAGTAAAATTAAAATACAGTACAGAACCTCTTATCCGGAAATCAGAAAACCGGAACGAAATTCGATAAATTTTCCCACCATTTAAAAAAAAAAGAAACATTTTTTTCCCTCGTAAGATTTTAGGATTTTTCTTTCTTTTTTAAAAGAGGTTTACCATACCATCATTTTAGAAATAATCATTAATGTATTACTTTATTGTTTTTTCTTCTTTTTAAGATTATTTCTAAAAAAATTTTGTTTTAAAATTGGGTTTGACAGTTTAAAAAAATAAAAAAAAACGGCTTTTCGTAGCGATTCAGAAAACCAGAAAAATCAGTTATCCGGAATAGCAATGGTCCCGATCGTTCCGGATAATCGGTTCCCTACTATATTATAGTTTTAACGAACCTTATACTTATTTAATCAATGAATACCTTGATCTAACTACAACAAAAGATTGTTAAGTTGTACAGTTTAAACAAAATGTTTTATGTAGTCTTTTAAAGTTTTTGTAACTGAATTTTCATGATAGTTTGCCATTTAATTGGATTGTGCAAAATTTTGAATGTTTTTTCTTTCTTTTCTTTCCAGTTTATTTGAAAGCATGGATCGCATCTGCTCAGAAAAATATGTGCCAACTGCTACGGATGTACTTAGAGCACGTGTTCGTACTACAGGAATCATAGAAACTCATTTTAAAATTAATGATTTTGTGATAAGGTATTTTAATTTGCTTGTCAAAAATTTGGCAAGATATTACATGTTAATATTTATAGAATTCAATGTTTACATTAGTTGTATTTATGTTAAAATAGTATTAAACTTTTATATTTTTAAAGGTAATATTCAACTATTTTTAAATATTGAATCACTTGTTGTGATGAACCAAATAACCCTAAAACAAATTAAGTGCCTATAAAAAACAAATGAATTCTGTAGTATATTTAAGAAATATTTTAAAATATTGTTTTTATTTCTAAGGAAAATGGCATTCTTTAAGGTTCTTATAGCTTTGATATATTTTTTTTTTTTTTTTTGTGTAAAACAATCTAGATTAGCTTAGTTAAGATGTTAACTTCTTCTGAAGACTTCTTATAATTATTTATTCATTTGTCATTAAAAATACACAAACATCTTAAACATTTGAAGTAATTAAAACTAGATTTAAGATACAGAAGAAAATTTGTGAACATAAAAATAACATTTTTATCTATTTTCATTATTGAACTCTAGAAGTTAAGCTTTTTTAGTATGCTAAATAGCTGTGACCGCAGAAGTATCTCAAGAGCGCGGGGGGGGGGGGGGGGCTCTCTCTCCCTCCCTGAGTGTGTGAATATATATATATAAATCGAATTATTATTTAATATTTGTCCAAATTATCTGAACCTGAAAATGGCAAAAAAAAAATCGAACTTGCAATTTTAACTTCATGGTTCGAATTATTTTAAAATTAGTAAAAGAAATTGTTTACCTGTAAATTTTTTGTCTCTCATTTAATGGTATTTTTTTATACTGTTACACTTTTTTTTTATAATTATGTTCACTGGGACATTTGAAACCAAGACTTTCCCCATTGGTCAGCAATAGGGAACTGTATTTCCTCTGCTGGACGATGAGTGAGGGATGATTTAGTAACAGTTTTCACCAAGAAATTGTTTAAGCTCGCTTGAAATGGAGACATTTTTTTAGAGAGTCTCTATTTCAATTTTTTTTTTTTTTAGACATAAAAAAGTTATTTTTATTTACTGGTAATTTAATTAAACAAATATTGAGTGAAAAATTTTAATCTTAAAATTGGCTGCATTCCTTCATTTATAAAGGTGATGGTGCTAGTGCCCCACTACCTCCCCCTCCCCCCCTATTTAGCAGTCCCTGCTAAATAGTATTTAATTTCAATCAGACAATTTCATCAAGTCTTTTGTCAATTAAATAAAATTAACTTACAGCATTTTTACTAATATCTAAATATTAGTTTTATCTGACAAAGCATATTCATAATTTGCCTTTAATGAATTATGGCAGCAGAAAGGAATTTTATATGTAGGAAATAAATTTTGGAATTGACTTTGTTTATTAGTAGTTTTTGGATAAAAGGGGCTTGAATAAGTCAGATTCTACCTTAATTCAGTCAATTAGGATTAAATAAATCTGCGTTTTTTGTTAAATTTTTCACCCGATTTAAAATAAACTGAAAATACACCATTCTCTGTCTTGTTTCAATTCAGTAAAACTTTGGTCACGTACACCCCATTCATTTAGATTACCAATTATCCAGTTTTAAGGAAAATAATTTGGACCAGTTATTTGTGATTATAGAATTTCAAAATAAGGAACAGCATCTACAAGTTAGATTCAAATAGTGGAAGTTAAAAGTGAACATGAAGCTCTAACTATCCCTTTTCTATGCTGATTATTTTTAGTAATGTGTAATTGATTGAAAAGGTAGTACTTATTGATTGGAAAGGTAGTAAACTGTATTGTATTTAAAAAAAATTTGTTTCAGAATGTTTGACGTTGGTGGTCAGAGATCTGAACGTCGTAAATGGATTCAGTGTTTTGACGATGTAGGTGCTTTGCTGTTTGTTGTAGCATTGAGCGGCTATGATATGGTTTTACAAGAAGATAACTCAATTGTAATTCCTTTTTTTACTATTTTTCAATTCATGTAAATTTTTTTACTTGATAATCTGTATCTGTAAAAATATTTTTTCATTACTGGTATGCTTGTTTCTAGTGTACACACATAATTGCTCTCAATTACTAAAAATCTTTTTTATTCTATTAAAAAAGTATATTGTAATCTTTGATAGTGTTGAATTTTTAATTAAGAGAAAACCTTTAGGTTGATGGTTTTCTAGCTTTTTCATTTATGATATACTTGTTTGTAGTGTACACACATAATTGCTTTCAATTAGCGAAAATCTTTTTTATTCTATTAAAAAAAGTTTATTGTAATCTTTGACACTGTTGAAATTTTAATTAAGAGAAAACCTTTTAGTAGATGGTTTTCTAGCCATGAGAATTTGCTGAGCTTTTCTTTATATTTTTCCTAACTGGCAAGTTTCTTCCAAATTGGAAAGAACTGTCCTAGGAGTAAAAGTTCCATAAAATCCAAGTATAAGAAACTTTTATTTTTTTAAAAAAATATCAAATATCAAAACAATCATTTTTAACAGTTAATGTTTATAGTTGCATTTTCATTTATATTGTATTTTAATTTTTTTTTAACAGAATCGTTTACAAGAAAGCTTGCAATTATTTTCATCGATATGCAACAATCGATTTTTCATCAACACATCCATGGTAAGACAAAATTTACAAAAATATATATTTATAAATATGCTGTTTTTTGAATATTTTATTTATAAAACACATTCATTAATTCAGTACAAGCAATGCAAAATAAAAACATGAAACAAATAGAGAAAAATAATTAATCAAGTCACTTTTGGATCTAGGTCCCTAACAGAATGAATACCTATCATACAGAAATGAGTTTATATTTTATGATAAATAATAATAAAAAATGTACACATGTAGGGAAACACAAAATAGTTACCATAATACATATGTGAATCATAGTTTGGAGGGTGGCAAGCAAGAATGTCTGTTTTAAAGCAAGTTAAATCAGTCCTAAAATCTCAAATTATATACAGTCAAACCCTGCTATAGTGTATATGACTTATAGTGAACTCCCGGATATAGTGAACTAAATGTTCGCTCCCGTGCCTTGCTATACACATTATTATTTTTTGTGGATATAGTGAACCATTAAAAAAAAAGGAAATTGGATATTATGAACTTTTGTCTGTCTTCGACTGATTTTTTTTCTTTTCTTCATTTTTTGGTAGTTTTAAAATTTCTACATAAAATACATGTACTGATTTTTAAAACCAACTTTTGAGTGGAATGTAGCCATATTTTTCCTGATTGCTCCTTCTATCTGAGCTTCCCATTCCTAAATTTTTTGTACGCAAGACGAAGAGTAATAAAAAATAAAAGTTAACACATTTATGGTTACTACATATTGTTTTTTAATCATTTTTGTATTTATTTTTATTGGTCATTTATTTAAATGTGTAATAAAAAAGAACTGTTCGGAAAAATTAGTTAAAATTTTTTGCAGCGCGGATATAGTGAACTAAAATTTCGGTCCCTTGAAGGTTCACTATAGCGGGGTTTGACTGTATATATATTTTTAAAAAAAAAGATATACCTTAAAAAAGATTTATGGAATTATTATGATTAAGTATCTTCATTAATAGAAAAAAAGTAAAATGTTTTAGGAGTTATTAAGCTTTTTGCATTTTGAATTTTAGCAAAGATTAAAAGGCATTTTGGGAATAAATACTGCACACTTATGCAAAAAATGTTCTTTTAGGCTTGGGTAGCAAGGAAATTTGTTAGGTCTTTTAATGCTAGTTGTATCCATTTTGTTATAAACATTTGGGTTTTCGGAAAGATTGATAAAATGTTGAGTAACTTATGTTTGCATTAATGCGTTCACTTTTTTTATTATTGCATGTTTTTATTTTATTTTCAACTAATATCATATTGCATGTTTTTGTTTTTTAATTGCATCATGTGCTTAGATATGCTAAATAACTTATAATAAAAGTTAAAAAATGCATGCTTTTTTTATTTATAATTTTGCATGGCATTTGTTTCAGATTTTATTTCTGAATAAGTTAGACTTGTTTCGTGAAAAAATATTATACTCTGGAAGACATCTTCGCTATTATATGGCTGATTATGATGGTATGTGCTTATTATTTTTCTTTCATAGCTTATGTTATTGAGTAAATTATTTTGTATCTTTGAGCATGGAAATATATATTTCAAAAACTTAATACCGTTGACACTTGATATAACCCCTGTGGTTCAAACAAAAACAAACCCTATATTGTAAAGACAGGAAACTGAAGCAAGTATTTATATATAATTCATAAATATCGGACTTATTTTGAGAAAAACGTGCTTACAATAAAAATAATTATAAAACTGATAAAATAATTGACATCAACACAGTTCTTATGTTAATAAAGTGTCAATACATTAAATTTTTTTCAAATTACTTCTTTTAATATTACCCTGGAACTTTGTTTCTTTCATATGGATGCTAATCCCTTGTTAATGACATTAGTTCCTCACAACCTCTCCATAGCACGTGGAAATGCATTTTATCCTGATTTGCCCCCTAGGCCACTGTTGTTTTTCGTGTCTTTTTTTTTCTCCTTCAGCTACTCTGGTTTTTCTAGTTCTGTTTCTCATCTTCATTTTTCCATTTTTTGTTGGCAACGTTAGGTTTTATATTTTAACTTATTTTTGCCAATTTTTTTTAAAGTCTGTGCTTTTTCTAACCCCACAGTGGACTAATCATAAAGGCACGATTCCCAGTAGAACACTGAAGTCAAGCATCACAGGCTGCAGTCAGTAAGCAGGTGTGTGACCCTTTGTTCCGCCTGCCTAGGCACAGAGAGTGCACAGTATCGGTCCTTGTTAAACTGTTCTACCCTAAAGTGCTTGACTTCGTCTGTAGGTCGTTGGGCTACCAAAGCAAGGGAGGCATCCCCTCTGCAGAGGATCAAAATCCTGATGGCATGTCTTCGGATTATTCTCAGGGATGCCCATTGTGCAGCTCTAGTGCGATGTAAATGAAGTACCTACTTTGAAATTTTCTTTGAAGAGAATGATGGTGCGAAATTGGAATACCTTGTTCTCCTGTCTTTAGAATCGCATTTTGATTTTTTATTATTAAAAACTAAGTGTACAAGAGTTTGAATATTTGAAACACTTTGCAGTTTTAATGTAATTCTTCTATTCACTTCAAAATTTTTAATTTCTGTTCTAAGCAAATAGCGTTAATCTGTGAATGAGCACCCAATCTCGCTAAAACTCATCATGCATCCAGAAGCAGGTTAACTCTAAGCAAGAATAAAATCAAGAATGTTAATACCACTTAATCAGAATCACTTTGAATATTCCAAATATTTAAATTAGACTCGCCGCTTTTAAATATAGTGTAACGTATTTCCTTTCAATCAAACTTCATTTTATATTTAGTTTAATATTTATTGTATTTTATCTTAAGGTCCTGATTATGATGTTGATAGTGGTGCCTTATTTGCCCAACATAAATTTCAAGCTCAGAATAAACATACAGGCAAGGTGATTTACCCTCATTTTACTACAGCTACAGACACCAGCAATGTTCAAGTTGTTTTTCAAGTTGTGATGGACACTATCGTGCGAGAAAATTTAAAAACTGCCACATTGTTATAAGATAGAGTTGACTCTTCTTCAAGTGCCATTCTTATTTGTATATTATTCCATTGTCGTTTTATTGTTAAGAACAGATTGTATATTTTGCATAGAAGAATTGTTTGATGTTGTATTTTAAGTATTTTGATGAAGCATTTAATATGTTGACTTAATAAAAAATGTTTTATTTAATGTTGTATCTTATTTAATGTATAGATTTTGTTCTTTAACAGGGGAGAATCCCTTATATGATTATCTTTTTTTTCCTAGGGTGTTATACGGAGTAAAAACCTGTGAATAGTCGCCAGCTTTTCTAAACAGAATCTGCACTTTGGTAGGAAAAGATGAATGTGCATTTTTTTATTGTAAAAAATAATTAAGGTACACTAATTAAAATATTTTGAGGGAATCATTCTGCCTCATGAATATGAAGATCACATAAAGAATAATGTTTTGTATAATTATGTTTCAAGGTATATGGGATAAAATTTGTTATTTACCTTAATAAATTATTAATTTTGAGTATGTTGTGTTATATTAAAGCATATGTTTTAATTACATATGTAAAGTTAATCAATAATGCTATCTCAAACAATTTATTTAAACTCAAAAGCATTATCTACAATTGATTAGAGTTGGGGTGTACACTTGCCGCCTGTGGCTGCACCTGAATAAAAATAAATAAATAATAGTGCTTTTAAGTTTTTAAACTCAAAGTAGTTTTTAAATCGCTTTTTTTTTTTTTCTGTGGCTAATCGGTGGTTTTACGTACTTTTAAAAATCCCAATCTTTTTAATACATTATTACAATATGTGATTTCAGAATTTTAGTTATCATGTTTGATGCTCTTAGAGTGCGTTGATTTCATTGCCAATCCAATGTCTTTTAAATTGTTTTCTTTTTTTGTTTATAATCGTGATTTTTTATTGTGTTAACATTTTTAAAGTCTTAAAAAGTGTATTTAAATGAACGTATAAAAAAATACTTTATTAATGCGAATTTCATTGCATATCCAAATGAATTTTGATCATTTTTCAGCAGTTATTGTAATGCATATCCACATCGTTTTTAATATTTTTAGCTTGGCATTACTATGATTCAATCATTAAAATAATCCATTTTTGTCGTGCTCTATTTGTGCCAATTTTAAGGTAAATGTAAGTGTTTTTTTTTCATTTTTTGCAGCTCTATATTTGGCGTTTTTCTTTACGATTTTGAAAATCCTGATATATTTTAATGCAATATTATTGGAAATTAGACTCTGCAATTTGGAAATTAGACTCTGTTTTGTTGATGAAATAATATATCTAAGCTTTGAAAAACCCCTTATAGTTTATTTAAAACAAATGTTTTAAAGTTAAAGTATATTATCTTTATGTTGAATCTTATTTCACACTGCAAGAGGGTTTTGTTTTAATTTAAATCATTTTGATCCCATAAAATTTTTTAAAAATTAAACTTGCATTTATATTACTTTGTAGAATATTTCATCAGTATAATTTTTTTAAAATTACTGTTCAAAAAGAAAATACATAGTATTAGTATTTTATTTGACGCCCGGCGACTGAGTGGTAGCACTTCGCGCTCCCGCAGGTCCTGGGTTCGGGCCGGGCAAGGTTGACTCAGCCTTTCATCCCTTCAGTGGGTAGATAAATGAGTACCAAGCATGCTTGGGAAGTAAACACTGGGGGTTCCGCGCTCGGCTGACCGGAGCATCTGCCCCTGCACCCCAAGGTCAAGAAAACTGAGATGGGCACAGTATGCTTTGGCCCTCTATGGGCTGTTGTGCCACTGAGTTTAGTTTTTTAGTAGTATTTTATTTACATTGTACTAGATATGCACAATAAGGGACGATATGAGAAACATCCTTGAGGATGATCCAAAGGCATGCCTTTACAATTTTTATTCTTTGCAGAGATGACTCCCCCATTTTGCTAACTATTTGACCTGTGCACAAAGTTGAGCACTTAACAGTAGAACATTTAATGAGAATTGATACTGTACACCCTCAGACCTTTGGCAGGCAGATCAAAGAAGTCACCCACTTGCTCACTGACAGTAATGCCATACTTCAGTGATCTACTGAAAACTGAGTCTTATAATTAGTCCTCTGTTGGACAAAAGATAACAAAAACTTTATAGCCTCTATAAATATTACAACGAAATAAATTTCTGAAACTTTTGAGTATGCCCTTTTAAAATTATTTTAATATTGAATCATAAATGTGTCTAAAAAGGGAAAAATGTTCTCATTTGAGCAAGTTAATATTTCTGACTCGCAAAAGATCTTACTATTTAGTAATATAAAATTTTATTTTTTAAGAATTTATAAAAAAAAACATTAACATTGTTGAAAATTTAGATATTTTTCCATATGAAAATTTGTGAT
Source organism: Parasteatoda lunata (assembly GCA_949128135.1). Classification (NCBI taxonomy): domain Eukaryota; kingdom Metazoa; phylum Arthropoda; class Arachnida; order Araneae; family Theridiidae; genus Parasteatoda; species Parasteatoda lunata. Next base: position 78,146,928 of record OX421977.1, read on the forward strand.
TAATGTCACAATTTTTCAACAATGTTTTTGTAATTAATAATAATTTATTAGAAATTTTTAGAGTGTACTATTCGTTACCAAGTACAAACACTTAACGTATACGAAGAAAGTAAGGGGGTGGGGGATTAAAATGACTAAACCTTTGCCATATAAAAATATAACACTACTAAACAGAGATTCGAAAAGATGTTATAGACATTGGACAGTAGGAAAACTGCCAGCGCTCGAAAAAACTCGGAAATTTTAACCGGCCCCGAGGACGGCTTGTCCAACAATGTACCCGTCCTCCTTTTAAACTAACCTGTCACTTCTAAATAAATAAAAATATAATTTTCTCTTATTTATTACAAACATTTATCATATAAATATCACAATGAATTATTAGTTATTAGGATTACAAATACTAGGATAACATTATACAGTTATGAAAGAAATACTAGGTTACTAATAGTAACCTAGTATTTATTTTATGAAATAATTTAAATGACAAAGGTCAAGTTATCTGGAATGTCAATTTATCCGAGGGTACTGCGTTTTTTAAATGAATCAAATATGACGTTTGCCAGTTCCACAATCAATCTAATGATTTACAGAGGTTTGTGCTCAGAAATCTGAAAGGGGTTTTCCATTTAGGTAGATGTTCATAATTGCGTTTAACGCTTCTTGTTAAGACCAATACGTAATGTGTTTTTTGTAAGTCCATTACTGAAAAGCTCCTTTCAACCGCTGCAGTACTCCCAGACAGAGACATCAATTCTAGCAAGCACAGTATGTTGCTGTATTTCTAGATTAGAGGGTCATTATAGAAGTGAGGCGATAGACTCTTGTAAGATAACAAAAATTGAAAATGTATCATGAATTTTAAAGGAAAAAAGCCGTTCGCGCGGACGTCGGATTCGAGAAATTTGTTGTGCGCCGAGGACGGGCAATTTTTCGAGCCCTGAAAACTGCTGAACAAAATATTCCCAGATTCAATACAAGCGAATATATTTGACTCATTTTCTTTAATAACAAGCCACGTACAAAGCACAAAAAATCTTTTTATTAATATCACATTAATGAAAGATTAAAATTAAACTTGAGTAATATTTTTAAGACAATAAAAAATCATACTGAATAAAATAAGTAACTGATTTACTTAGTGATCTTTTATGGGGATAGCATGTTTTTTTTATATAGAATTGTTAAAAAATACATTAAAATGAAGCATCAAAATAAATATTTTTAAAAAAATTACTAACGTAACTATTCAACTCTTTTTAATGAATTCTAGAATAAAATGAAGCTTGAAAATATAAAGCAGTTGGAGGCTTTTGTTGAGAACTTTTATTTATACATCATTATTTTTTTTCTAAATTGCATGATTATTTTGTTCTTTGAAAATAACTTTTACTTTACATTAAAATTATACAAAGCAAACTGAATTATTGGTGTTTTTCTAAACCTAATTAAAATTGCTCTGAACAATTACATAGATAATACACTGATTTAAACATTAAAATTTGTTTATTGAATTATGTCTCGTAAGCCAGCCACTAGATAAACATTGATGGGCTATAAGAAGAGTGTGATTTTTTACTATTCTGCTGTCGTTAACTGCTTACAATCTTTCTTTCAGCCAACCTTTCTTATTAGTGTGTTAAAAAAAAAAAAAAAAAACTTAATTTGTAAAACAGATGGATTGTGGTGGAGCATTCGCCTTCCAATGAGATAAGCCGGGTTCAAATCCCAATAATGGCTGTTCAATACGAATTTCACACTGAGCACAGAGCAGACTCAAAATATTTTCAGTGGTAGACGGATCATGGGTTAGAGTCACCTTGCTGTCTGGCTAAACATGGGAGGTTTTTCTCTCCATGCAATGCAAATGCGGGTTAATTCCATCAAAAAAGTCTTCCACAAAGACAAATTTTACCAAATACTTGATCCAATGGTTACCTTGACTCCTGGATTGAGTTCAAAATTACTAGGCAGCAGAATTGAACATTGGTAGTCGTTTAACTCAAAAATTGGCTTGGCTGTTCAACGATGGTTATAAAATAAAAAAATTTAATTTTAAATGAGGGGAGACAAGAAAACAAACCTTTATAATATTAGAAAAAAAATATGTACAGCAAGGCATGATTTCATTGACAAGCAAGTGGTGAATTGCAAGTTCGAATGCTTGTTACAGTAGTGATAATTGCTAGTTTCTGATTGCTTGTCTGGATTAGATATTTTTTTGTCATTTGAATTAGAATTATCACTTCATTGCGATATTCAATGATTAAGTTGTAAATGCATGTCATTCTCCGACCATTTTCTTGACAGTTATTTTAAGCTACTTTTCAATTTTATGGCCCTTTTTATATAGTTTTCCAAACTCTGATATTTTTATTTTAATGCAAAATGTGAATTTCAAATTTGAATAATCATTTTTTGATGCACTTTAATCATGATAATTCTATTGTTAATCCACATCGTTTTCTGCGTCGTTTTCTAGTAATTTTATTATCTATTTCAACGTGAATAGCTGAAAAATCTATGAGATTTTCAAATTCAGATTTTTTAATATGATGTGGTGACAACAGAATTTTGAATTTGCGTAGTTACTTTTTAATACTAAGTTGCAAATTAACCACATTTTTCAATTCAGTAATCATTTTATTGCAATATCAAACAGTAATGATTATGTTGCATTTTCTGTATTACAAAATGCATTGTAAAAATGTTAATAAGTATCTTGGTTCACTACTAGTATTTCATAGCACTAGCAAACCTTGCTTTTGATTTCAAATATATGAAATCTTACCTTGGCATACAACAAGCAAATGAGATTCATTTAAGATTTAGCTGGCACACAACTAAAAATTATGAGAAAAAATATATATATGTAAATAATATTATTTTAAAGCCATTTTTTTAATTTATGAGTTCACAAATTTAAATAATTCAATAATAAAAATTTTGCAATTACTATTAGGCACAAACTAGTTTCTTGATATTCAAAATAAATTGAACAGATTTTTGTAGTTTACAAAAATTTTTCATTGATTTTATTAACAGTGTTAGAAACCAGGCTTCATTTAAGCACACTTTTGTGAATGAACCTCTTCTCACAAATCATACAATTTTAAATAGATATTGTAAAAATATTTTTTAAAAAAACTATTCTAGAAAACTCAGTCAATTCAAAAGCTTTTTAGTTGATATGGAAATACTATCGTCCACTAGTATCTGGCATTCCAATATTTGACATAGTTCTTTCAAGGTATGCAAGGGGGCCTTGCAGTCCACCAGGCTGTGCTCCAGCCATAGCATGTTGTTGAGGATGCATTTGTTGAGGCTGCATAACCATGCCTGGTTGAATAGGAACAGGTGATGATGTCATTGGTGGTATACCATGATGTTGCATCATGTGGTGTGGATGAGTGGGAGGAGTAGCACCTGGTTGTCCAACTTGCTGTGGTATTTGATTGGATGGACCTGGTTGCATAGGTGGGATGTTTTGAGTTGGCTGTGGAGGAGCAGGGGGTGCCGGTGGGGGAGGACGAGGCATGCCAGGAACATCCTGCAGAAGGTTTTGCCATACTTGGATCTTTTCATGATATTTGTCAAGGAGAGCATCTTTTCTAGCAAGTTCATTTTTAAGCTCTTGAATGCTCTGAAAAAATACAAATTGTAAAACAATAATTCTTTTTTTTTTTAATTTGAATATGTGGGTTTTAATGAAATCAAATTGAAACAAAAATAGTTGAAATTATTCAATGATTTTTAAAACTTGAACAAGTTTGACACAAATTACACTATATATTATAAACTAAAAAAATATAAAAAATGAGAAATATGGTATGATCTCCAAACAACAATCTCTAATGATACTGTGCTAGTGTAACCTGTGTTAAGAGATTATTATTATACTGAGTTCATAACAAATTGACAGTTCAAAAATTCTGAAAAGAATAAATCTCAAACTACCAAAATGCACATTACAAACAAGAATACTTAACAGTATATTTAAATTACCCACTATTTGTTATCTTATAATGAACTCAAATCCTAACTGTTTTGATTTTTTAAACAAATTTCATCTCTAGAAATGTAATGATATCAACAGCTTCTAGAAATAGTTCTCCATCATTGTTATATAGAGCAAAAAACTGAATTTATCTAGAACATCAGAAATCATTTTTATTCCACAGTTACTTTAGTCTATTTCAGTGACATCACTTTATTTTTCAATACAGCCATTACTGACCTCTGCTCTGTGTTTTATCTGTTCTTATACAGAAAATAAAAATCAAATAATTTGCCAACATTTACAAAATTAAAATTTTTTAAATATCTTTAATAATAATAAATTTTATTTTATAACAGTGTCAAACAGCTGCCCCAATTCTGAGTTTATGACTAACAATGTTCAACTTTGTAGCCTAGTAATTTTGAACCCAACCCAGAAGACAAAGGAACTCCTCGGTCAACTGGGACAAACCCATTCTTCATGGCAGACTTTTTGATGGAACTCAACTGCATTTGCGTTACATGGAGAGGAAAACCTCTCACAGTGAGTGGATTCTAACCCCTGATCCGTTAGCTGTCACGGATATTTTAAGTGAGCACTGCAGTAGGGTTTGCAGGGAGCAGAATTGGTAACAATCAGCCCTCGCTCGAATTCGAACCTGAGTTACTTCATTGGCAGGTGACCGATTTTTTCGCAAGGCCGATGCAGCTCATTAATAATCGATTAAAGTTTTAAAGAAAACTGCAAAAAAAAAGTTATCTAAGATACACCCTGAATTAAAAATTTGTACAAGCTGTGGTTGGCTGTTGTTGAAAATCACTGCTCCGAGGTTTGCTTTTAATGCTCTGAATCTAAAATACTACGGAGCGCCTTTGATTTCTTAAACATATAACTGTTCTTTAGATGCCACTATTGCTTTGATGAGGTTATTAAAAGAGGTCTGACTAGACATATAATAATAGATATACATAAATTACATAAGCTTTGTGCAGGTCTTGTGTGAAAAACTCATCTGTTCCTGATGTTTCATTACCTCAAACTTAATCTAATGCTTCATTTTCTTTGTATTACAACTTCCATAAACAGAATAATTTCTATTTAAAATGAATAGTTTTTCTAAGATACAATATTAAAATTGTAGTTTTTTAAACTTTAAAGTTGTTTAACTGTAAACTATATAAATATAGCATATATATATATAGTTTTTCACATGATAAAGTGGTGGTAAGTAGGAAATTTTCAGAAGAGTTTCGTCTAGGGCTCAATGGCCAAAGGATTAGTTAAAGAAAATACCATCCCATATAGTAAAAATTAATTCACTATGCAAAAAAAATATATATAGTTAATTATTATCCTGTTTTATGTTATGAAGATTAAATGGTAAAAATCTATAATTGTAAATTTACTTTATCTAGAATGTAATCTTTATTAACTCTAATTTAGAATGATGGTTATTAAGTAATTATTTCCTAAAATATATAAATGTTAGGAGTTTTACCTCAACCAATAAGTGTTCAGGTTTCTGCTCTGATAGTAAAAGTCTCTTTTGTAAAAAGAAACAATCCATTTGCTTTGAAACATCCAAGAAATGCTGAATAGTTAGGTCAACGGCTGAAAAAGATGAAACAATAAAAAAACCTTATTTATATGCTTGGATTTTAAAATGAATTGGAAGCAAAAGCTATAACTACATATAGGGGTTTAAAATATTTATAGTTGTTAATAGAACTATTTTGGAGAGTGTGTAATAAAAATTGAAATAAAAAAAGTCAATCTAATTATTCAAATAAACTTGACATATTTTTGATGAAGTTAATGAAAAAAGCTTTAGTACGAATTTCGTACTAGGAATAATACAGATAAGAAAGGATAAATATTATCCAATAAAAGAAAACAGAATTATAAATGATATACAACACATTTAGTAAATTTTCCTTACAAGTTCTTGTTTCATCAGAATCACGCGAATTGAATTGATCAGGATTTGTTAAGACTGCAAGGCAATCCTACAAAATACAATACAGATTAGTATAACGAAAAAAAACATAATTAATCAATTATATTTTGTAGTTTTCATACTTGGAAAGCTTTCTCAAATTCATCTACTATATGAATGCCTGGAGCTAAACCAGCCATAATTTAATCAAACTACAGAATTAAGTAGATAGGAAGATTAAGAGAATTTGTGAAATCGTTAAATTTAAACTACTCAAATACAAAACTTATTTATCAATATTCAAAATATTTTTTTCGGAGAATGAATGAATAGTTTAGAAACTTTCTAAAGAATTTATAATTTACTTGTAGCTTACATTGGATTTTATTGCCATAAAATATAAAAAAAGGCGACAAGCCTTATATGAAATTTATTTTAATCAAGACATTCCTAGATTTTATTAGTATTTAGTTTTCCTTAAAAGTTATCGAAAAATTCATTTTTAAATTCATCACAAAAGTTTATTTTTAAACAAAAGAAGAACTAATAGTTTACAGTTAAAAATTTAGCAACATACGCTTGTTTTACAACCGTGATGTAAACAATTTCTGAACCTGATTTTTAGATACAAAAAATAAGCAATTGAATTCCAAATTTATGAATTCAAAACCGTAAAATAACATTTCTATACAAACATACACTTTAAATATTTATGTCGCAACCTCAAAAGTGGAAACAGCGAGATAGTTTAATTGTTTGCCTGTTATTATAGAAAATGCGCGCTCATGTTCTCTCAAATAATGAACTAGCTTTGTTTTAAATTTCATATAACTATATTTAGTTTTTAATTTAGTATATAATTTCTCTATTAAAAGTATTTAAAATATTATTATATAAATATGGAAAAACCAAGATGTATTAAAGGAAATTTTAATCATTCTACATTCAAGAAAGTTGGATCAAATACCAGTAACATTCTTATATCGCTGATGAAAGAAGTGAATTTAAACCAAAGACTGCAAAATGAAGTTCTTAGTTGTGTTAATGCGAACAAACCAATTCCATTTATCCCGAAAGATCTGATTAAATCAAAAAACATCGTGAAAACTGATGAAGTTAAATCGTCTCCCTTAAAGTTGCCACCAAAACCAATACAAAGATGTCGAAAACAAATAGTAGAATCTGGAAGTTATAATGTTGAAAAATACCGACCAAATCCATCTAAAAGTAAGTCTGGGTGTTCTTATATCATCAGTTTATCTTAACTTCTTACACTATTATTTTTTTTCTTTTTTCGATTCACTTTTTATTTTTACTGTTGTGTATGTTTCAAAAACTTGTGCAAACATATGGTGTACAACATTTTCTTGACAAAAAAAAGCATTAACACATTTTGTATTGTACTTAAGTATAATAGTTTTTAAGATTGGTTTTAAAAAAATACTTTATTTTAAATTGTAATACTATAAAATTTCTTAAGTTACTAAATCTATTTTAGCTCGGCCACCTCAAGAAAAAGAAAGATTTCAAAATATTATGGCATTTGGTGAAGACATTGACAAAGAAATGAAACCAGCATTGAAAGATAACATTGATGATACCAGAGATTCTACTGATTTATTTGATGAAAGTAAGATTTTTGCTGTACAAATATTTTTATTTATACAAATGTTGAAAATATTACTGGATATTGAAATTTTTTTGTAATGCTTAGCACTTGGTCTAAGATTGAAATAATAGCAAAATAGTAGTTCAAAATGCAGTATTTTTTAAGACAAAGGTTAATAAAATCTTACCTTAGAATAAGGCAAGATGCTCTGTAGGCTTATAGCACCCAGGAAAAAACTCAGTTTTTGTAACCCCTTTGTAATATGTTGCATGGCTTAAAAGGAAAACATTGTTTTACAGTTTATTTTACTATCATTATCCTATATTATTTAACTTTGTTCTTCTCGGTGAAAATTTGAAGCTTATTGATTAACTGAAACTTCAAGCTTTTTAATTTAATACTAAAATGTTTTACATTTATAATTTAAAACATTTAATTTTCTCTATGAAAATATAATTGTAACACCAGTGTTTTCATCCTAGAAAAAAAATGGGTGAGAATTTCTCACCCTTTCTCAAAAACAGGGTGAGATTTCAAAAAGTTAAGTGAGATTTATAAAAATTCAAAAACACAAAGACTTGAAAAAAAAATCATTTCTTTAATTATAATAAATTTTTAACATTTCTATTTTTTAAAGCATTGAATATTTTTGCTGCATCATCATAGAAGACTTTGCCTTTACAAGGTATTTGTCCATCTTACATTAGTGCATAAAAAATTTGAACGTCTTACATGAAGAAACCTTACCTACGGTAAACAAGTGGTTGCAGAGAAATGTGTTCTGGAAGGGTTTCCGTGCTTCAGAGGGGTAGTGCTCTATTGTTCGAAAAGGTTCTGAACAATACTGGTAAATAGGGAAGCTAGATAACAGGGCAGATGTTGAAAATAATGAAAGATCCAGGAAGAAAAGTGAAACGGATTTTATTCTAAATGGCGTAATACGAAGCTTTTTCCAAAATGCGAGAAATTCACGAATTTTGAAATTGATTTATAGAATGCGTGAATTTCTCTCGGTTATAATTTTTTAATGCGAGAAAAGAAAAAAAATTTGCGAGATTCTCAAGTTCTCGCACTGTAGTGAAAACACTGAACACTTAATAAAAGTGTTAGTTACATCAGTTTTTTATTGTTCTGAAAAAGCTAATATTTAAGAAACATTTTGAAAAGTATTCGTTTCATTTAAAATTTTTGCCAAGTGAAACTTAATTTTGTCTTTTTCATGTAATATAAACAATAGATTTTTGCAAATTTTTTGTTCTATTTTGTAACAAAGAATATGTCATTATTATTTGTTAGTGAATGACATACATAAATAAAGATAAAACAATGCATTGAAAAAAAAATGTTTTTATTTTATTTTGTGCCTTTTTTAAATACAAATCTTGTTTTAAAAAGTAAAGGGGGAAAAAAACAGTCTAACTTTTACATTTCTACTGTCATGGCCTTTTTTTTTTTACTTCTTTAAATGTCTTAAAATTGACTGTTACGTCCTCTTTTATTAAAAAAAATGTTTTTATATAACAAATATTATTTAGGTATTAGGCCAGTCCAATTTAGGCTGTTTATATATTTTCACAAAAAAGCTTAGAAGAAACCAAATTTTTACGCAATGTACATGTGGGAACTTCTATCTATTAAAAATGTGTGATGATGCTGAACTGCTAGTGCAGTTATATAAAGTACTTGATCATAATAATATTCCATAAACAGCATTCTTTTATTGCAAAATAAATAAATAAAAAAAATTTGTACATTTACATTTAGCAAAATTTTTTATTTAAATATTGTTTAATAGCTTTAAAATTTATTGAGTGAATCACTGTTTTAGTACTCCTGGAAATAAGGGAAAGAAAAGAATTTATTGAAGACATGCGAGAACTGGGATTGGCTAAAAAATACTTACCTGAAATTCAGTGTCAAATATCAGTGGTAAGTGAACAAAAATTGATTTTCCATTCATCTTTGTATCATTTAAAAGAAATAAGTTGAGTCAATTATTTATTTTGGTATTTAAACACTTAATTTATGTTTTAAATATTGTGCATAATTTCTTAAATAATTCTTTTATTCCATGGCATTCCTATATTTTTTTTGAGTAGTGTGTCTAGTTTTAGTGTTTTAAGGAGTTATGTGTTTTTTTTTTTAATGTTTATTTGAATACAGAAAAATAAAATGAACGAACAAACACATTCAATCTATTAAAATAAATAAACTAATCTTAAGACGCACGTTCGTGTGAAAACCTTATCCTACTAAAATCAAACCTGAAATTAAGTTTTATTCGAAATGATGTTGAAATTATGGAATGAGACAGACAAATAAGGAAAATATACCATGCTTATAAATTTTTTTTTTTCAAAATTGAGTGTTTATCTTAAGTGTTAATAATATTAAAGGTACATTTAAAGTTATAATAACATGGGTTTACAAAATTAGTTTTTATTGACACTACCCACAAAAAAAAGTGAAAGAAAATGTATAAATAAGAAAAAAATTAGAAAAAGTGTAACATTAGTAAGTACATACTGTTACTTTACTGAAACTTTTCTACTCGCTGCTACTTCTATTCATTGGTTACAAAGTAATTTATGGAAATTCATAAAAAAAAAATTTAAAAAAAACATAATTGTAGCACATTCTGGTCCATGTGTTTTTGCTTATATAATTCATATTTATAATATATAATTTTGCTTATATAATTATAAATTTGCTTATATGAGTTGTAATAACGTAAAAAAATGAACTATCAATAATGCATTTTAGAAATCTTCAGACTTTGAGAAAATATTATTTTCTGACAGTAAAAACAACTTTTTATCTGAGTAGTTGGGAATATTATGAAAGACTTTTTTTCTTGAGATTCAGATTTTTGTGATGGACTTTTTTCTCAGGTTTGAGAATTTTAAAACAGATTTTCTTTTTTTGAGGGCTAGGATTTTTGGGAAAGATTTTTTTTCTTTCCGAAATTTGAATTTTGTGAAGGGTCTTTTTTGGTATTTTGATTTTGTGAAATTATTATTAAAATTGTCATTTTAAGGATTCAGGATTTTATGAAGAGTTTCTAAGCAAACATAATTTATTTATAAATATACATCTGGTAAAATTCTTAATATTCACAGCTTTTATATTCTAAGAGAACTTATCCATGCTCTATTTGAACTTCTAAAATGTTCGCAATAACACATCACCCAACTATCACCGAGCACCTAACCATAGTTTTAGAGCTTTATCTTTTTATGGGTATGGTAGGAATTGACCCATGTAAGATGAGGTGGATAGTGCCTGAGCTGGTACGTTTTTCTTCAAACTTCCTAACCACAACCACCGAGAGGATTTTCAGCCATAGCAGATTTAACCAGCACCTTGCAGCAGAAATATGTCAGTTTATTTTTATTAGATTTTTTTAGTAGATTATTTTTTCAGTGACCAGGATGGAACTCACTTCCCCCAATGCCTTAACCGACTGCACCACCGGAGCGCCGTTCAATCAAAACGTTCATTCTGAACATTTTTTTATATTTTTTTAAATATTTATTTTTACTATAAATTAAGGTAGTTTTTCTGCTTTCAAAATTAAGCCTCCAATTTGCTTGTCTTATCGCTTCTATTAAATTACATTGTCTAAACATTTTGAACAAACAATATTAATCGTAAGATATTAAATAGAATAATTTAATGGTTACTTTTAAATGCTGATATCAAGCTACTTTAAGAGGTATTATTGAATTGTGAGAAAAGTTAATATTTGTGGTGAAAATAAATTGATATAATTATTATTCTAACAGAAAAAAAGGATTTGTATTACTTAATTTACATAATTTTTTTCACATCTTTTTATCTCAATTTGCTCTCATTTTTATTTAAAATATAGTAGAACCTCAATTATCCAAAATAGTTGTGACTGATATTTTTATTGATAAATCCTGAAAATGGAAATTTTATTATTGCTATAAAGAATTTAGTTTAATATATATATATATATATATATATATATATATATATATATATATATATATATATATATATATATATATATATATATATTTCAAAAAGGTTAAAAGTAGTTGTGTTTTATTCTGAATTGTTGGCTGATTTCATTCATTTATTTTCCTTTACAAAGCTTTGTCAGGATTTTTCACTGCAGAATTTAATTGCTTTTCCCCACAATTAACAAGCTTCTTTTAATCGAAAATGTGATGATTATGCAACTAAACAACTGTCATAACATTAGTTGTGACACATCTCTGCAGCCATTATCAATCAAACATTGTTTCAGATCTCATGATAGTCTGTTGAGATTGATGCTACACTCTTTAAGATATTTGTCTTAGTAAATTTTTTTATTAGGTTCTCGTAGTTTCATCTTTCAGTCCAATCAAGTCGTCATTTGACCTTTGAAATTTCTGGACATTTTTACATTTTAATGCAAAATGAACTATTGATACGAGACCTATGCATCACATTTTTATGCCACGATATAATTGCACACATATTCTAAGAAAGTAACTTTAGATACACACAACAAGGGAGAGCCACATCCTCACAGACTACCCAGCCAGGCTATGTAAGATATCTAGTGGTATCAAGGGCGCCGGCAGAATAATATAAAAGGGGGTGCAACCCTCTAACAAACTACCCCCTCCACCCATTTTTAAAAAAAAAATATTCTGTTATTGCATTCTGTTTTGTTATTACATATACTTTCTTCCGTTAATTTTTTCAAGTTACTCTTCTTTGTCGTCAACATTTTTAAAAAAAAAAAAAATACGAATTTCCTGTATTTGCAAATTTTGCACAAGAAACTGTATTGATGGCGCTGGCATAACTGCTGACTTTGAAACACAAATAACTACCAACAGTAGTTTCATATGCTAACATGTTTGTGCACGCTTAACATTGGTATTTATTGTGTTGATGAAGTTGTGTTACAGTTGTGAGAAGTCAGTTTGTATTATACACCTTTGTTAAACTAAATAACTAATAGAAAATATAATATTACTTATATTTTATTAAATGAAATTAAAAAATATAGCTCAGATATCTGCCAAGTCTGTGCATGCTCAGTGTGCATAAGAAAAGAATGAAAAATGACTCAGAATTCATTGAAAAAGTTGTAAACAGATTTGGACAGCAAACAAGACGATTACAGTTCTTGTTTGATTAAAAAAAATTTTTAATTGTTACGTATCAATAATTACTTAATTATTTGTTTTTCAATAAAAATATGTTTAATAAAAAAATTTTATAACAAAATTGTTTTTCTGTATCTCTTTGTTTAAAAAAAAAAACCCAGGAGGGTGCAAGTGCGCCCCGCTGCCGGCGCCCTTGAGTGGTATCCATACCTATAATTTTAATTATAATTTATAATGTTAAAAATAAAAGGTAACAAGGATGGATGAAGCATTTTAATTGGAATATCTCATGTATAGCTTTATTATGACAACATGTAAACTAAATGTAAAAATAAAATAAAAAATCCATTTTTGTTAACTTAGGTGTTAAAAGGTTATTTTAAAAAAGGGGTAATTTTTGTTAAAAGGGGTTCGGATTATGAATGTCCCAGTTCTACTGTATTTTAAATGTCATAAGTAGAAACAAATTATTATTAAACCTTATTAATTATTATTAATTTTTCCTTCTTTTCAGAGATTAAAAGAATTAGAAAAACTGGATGAGTTAAGAGCTCAAAAAATAGCTTCTGAGTTATAATCTTTAAAAAGGATGTAATCTCTAAATGTGTATTATCTAAACAAGCACAAAATTTTATATATCATGTAATGCTACTTTGTATTATACTTTATTCTTAAATTGAATTTTTATTTATTAAAATATATTCATAATTTACACACTTTCTTATTTGACAAACATTTAAAATTTTTATGGTTGAATATTATTTAACCTTAAACTTTTTTTTAATAATACAGTCCATGCTTTTTATTAAAACAGACAACACTCTTAAATTTGTTTGTTTTTTTCTGAACTACAGGGGTAATAACGTTAAATGTTCACTGTGATACCATTAAGTAATTTTTGTGAACATAGAAAACTTTGTGCTAGTGCTAAACTACTTTGTACTAGTTTGAACTAGTGCTTTTCTACTAAATCTAATGAATGTATACGTTATAAATTTCATATTGTTGTTTTTCATGATAAGATTTTTTTTTATGGTAAAAATTTCAAGCAAATTTAGGCTTTACCATTAGAAACATAAAAATTTTACTAAAAAAAAAGTCAAAGAATTTAGAAATCTAAAATTTCTTAAAAATGCCATATTTAAGAATAATAAATTCTAAAATGGAAACATTAAAAACTTACATTTATACATTTTTTATTTTATTAACTATACATTTAAGAACATTAAGAAAACAAAACCAACATATTTTCATGTTATAAATTAAATTAACTATAATTTGTTTAAAAAAAAACTTTATTTAACAAATTTAAACTATCTGTAACAATTGTAACATCAATAACATAGAAGTTTCAATTAAACCTTAATTTCTTGAACAAACTGTTAAAACACACAAAGGTACTTTAAAATAATTCTGCATCACCTTTAAATTTTAAGATGAAATCTTTAATTTAAAAAAACACTTTCTTCACTTGTTATCATTGCTGTAGTATTCCTTTATCTCGTATTTCTTTCAACTTGGTCTCAACTTCTTTTTTCCTGGATAATTTAAATGTAGCATCACAAAAATCAAAGTACATTCCAAAGGAATCAGCATTTTTTACTTTCATGTCATGATACACAACAGAATCTGTGTATTTTGGCTTACAACAAATATAAAATAACAAAAAGAATGCTCCCACCGCAAAACAGCCACCCATGGTGCATACAAGAATTAAATCATGCTTCTGCAAGTCCCTGTGTTCCTTAAATACTATCCAAAGTGCAGTGAATGCTACATTTTCTATTAAAAGTACAAGTAAAAATATCAGTGGTCTTTTATGCTTTTTTAAATCGAACATTACAGGCCAATATGTGAGCGAAGGTAGACCAAAGACTGAGAAGACAAGAAAGAACATAGCGATTTTTCTCTTTTTTGTAAACACCATGGATGGGGATTCTTTGTAATGCGTCCTTATAGCGATGGAACTTATCCATGTCGATATGAACAATCCATGAAGGATGCATACAATGACCATCCATCCATGGATGACTGTTGTAGCAAGGGAAATGGCGATGGCACGAGAGATCATGATTGTCATCCACCCAGTATACGAGAGTGTTCCAGTTAGTATGCCATCATCTCTTCGCCTGACAGCTGCCATCATCGACATGAGTGTCAACCCTGATGCTATGATTTCCCCAGTCACTATAATACAGAATATTGGTTATATGTAAATCGATATATTTTTAATAGATACATTTGATTGAAATACAAAAATTAATACACTAGGCTTAAACAGACATACAAAGAATTAGTTATACTAGATGCCACTGAAATGACTGACGTCGTGAAAAATAAATTAAAGAAAGTAAAAAAGAGATAGAAGAGATTCTGCAAAGGAAACTAAAATTTTCCACCAATTTTAATTTTTTCTTACAAAGTTTGTCAAGAGATGGCACTACTAACTGAGAAAAGTTATAAAACACTGATTTCGAAATAATATTGTTTGCAACAACAACATAATGCAGTTTAGGGACAAAATTAACTGAGGCCGGTGTAAATATTTCAGTTGCATTGGTCTAACATGCAGCTGAAAGCATTGTTTTATTGTTTTTCAATCGGCAGGACCATCTGTTAGTGAACTTTGTAACTAATTTTGAAGCTTATTTGATATATAACGGTTTGAATATATTTTGAAACTTATGATAGCATAAAACGGCTGTTTCCAAAGCAGAATGCAGCAAACTGTTGCTTTTAATTTTTCTCTTTATTTGATACTTCAAATCATTGATCATTTTTGGAACACATGATAATTTAAAGACTTATATCTTTTTAATGAAACAATTTGACTACATAGAAGAAAGAAATTGCATTTAGTAAGAAAGTGTAGTAACACAAACGCATGATAGCATAAATTTTTTTTTTTAATGGCATTAAAGGTGAAGGCCAAATTTTAATGCTAAAAAATTAAATGAACTGAAGAACTAATTAGACATATTCACATCTTATCTTTCTATTGTAATGTATTTATGAAAATACATATTTAATGCTCTTATGAGTCTATAATTTTTGGAATTCTTTAAATTATGATTAAATCATCCTAATGAAACAGGTGCAAATATCAGTATTACTTTTACCAAAAACATTTGTAAAATTTTAAAGTTAATTTACATGAAAAACAGGGATGCAAAAAAGCTAGACCAGTTTTGATCAAAAAGACCGGCTTTTATTTAAAACGTTCAGTTTTTATTGGCTTTTTAATATTTTATAATTCAAAATTACCATACACACATTTAAATTAATTTTTAATGAATAATCAGTAAAATAATGTAAGTAAAGTACATTAAGATATTAAATTTTTAATGGCATTTATTCCATAAATAAATTAAATGTTATAATTTTTTTGGCATAATTGCTGTATCCATATCTGCTTCAAAACCAGACATTTTTGTCTGAAATCTTTACCTTTTCCAACCATGTTCTAATTCTACCTTATTGCACCTTAAATTGATTCAGAATAATTATTTTTTTAAATTGTACTAAATCTTCTATAAATTAGGTATTTTGTTTTAAACTGTGCAGGATTTGTTTGAAAAAATTACACATGATAAAGAAGTTGGACTGTTAGCAATTAATAGGTAATTTTGCATTATTCATATACTTATGCTGAGATAAGTAAGTTGATTTCTAAGTAGTTTAAAATGATTCTTCTTAACTCTTCTAAGGTTAAAGTTGTTGCTATGAACTGTTTTAAAAGAGTTCCAAATTGTTCGTAATGTACAACCACATCAATGTATTTAATTAATTAATAACTTTATATCCTTTTTTTATATTATAACAGTTTTTGAAATATATTAGCTCTAATAAAAGACGGCTTTTTAATTTTAATCGGTCTTTTTTAGATGGTTCCCCAAAAAAACGACCTTTTTTTTGGCTTGGCAAAACTCTAGCAATCTTGATACACTGGTTGTTATAAATTCAGGAAAAATTACAAAAATAGCGATAACTATCCTATAAATAGACCAATCCCAATGAAATTTGAATATGTTGTCATATAAGAATTTCTAACCAAAACTGCAATATGTCAGTCAATGACACTCTATTGAAATGACGCCATATGCAATGAGCATAAAATTGTTTGTTGGATCGCAAGTCTGGGAATTTCGCAGTGTTTCTGAGATAAGAAATTTGAGATAAGCCAATTTGTAACACTGATCTCCAGGCATCATTTGTCCGAAGAACTGCGACGGAGATCTATTGGAAGACTAAAGACAGGGCCAAGTCAGATAGAAGTAGCCAGATGGGGCTAAATGTGAGTCTTTCTGTGGTTCAAAGACTTTGGCAACAATTTCTAACCACAGGTTCGGAATCCAGAAGGGTCAGCCAAGGACGGCTAAACGTTACGACAAGTGCCAATAACCGATATTTATTGTTATGTGCATGAAGGAACAGAACCACAACTCCGAAAAAGTTCGAATCCTCCCTTAGTGCAGCACCGGAAGATTGGTGTCCACGTCGACTGTGCGTAGAAGACTTCACAAACGTGGTTTGTTCGCCAGGCGACATGCCAGTCTTGTCACTCCATGCAAAAGAAAGTTGTCCATTCATTGAACGGCTGAGCAATGAAAGGCTGATCACTTCACAGATGAGTCCAGATTTAGCCTCCATAGCGATAGTAGACGTTGTTTAATTTGGAGATAACCTAGAACCTGCTCTCAACCACCAAACATCCTTGAAAAAGATGCATACGAAAGAGGCAGTGTCTGTGTGTGGTGTGGTATCTCTTTGGGTGGTCGTGCAGACCTGCATGTCTTTCCACGTGGAACTGTGAATGCTCACGTGTCTAAAGGTGAGATCCTTGATGTTTATGTGCGCCCTAATGTTGGTGCAGTAGGTGATGATTTCGTTCTCCAGGACGATAACGTAACGCCACACAGGGCTCGCATCGTGGATGATTATCTTCAGCAGCAAACAATTTAGCGCATGGAGTGACCAGATCGATCACCAGACTTGAAACCAATCGAGCCTGTTGGGATGCTTTAAGAAGACGTGTAGCTGCTCCCAACCTTTCTCCTTAGACCCTCGCAGCTGCTTTGCAAGAATAATGGCTCGCACCAACTGGATTGATATGGATTCAAGAAAATCGAGTAATTTATTCAGGTACTTGATACTGGAAATCACTTATATGAACTCTAACCTTTTTCACCATAATTGAAAAAAATTAGTCGTAAATAGTTTTTGTAATAGTTGTTAATAAGGAAAAAAATTAGTTTTAAAATGTGATTAACATAATATCGACTTACGTGCTTTGTATTCTACTTTTGTATCTAAAGAAAGTATAATAATATACAGCTGCAGAATCATTTGAATCAGTCCAGCATAAAACTCTTCAAAAAATTCTAGGACAGCAGCCTGTCTCTCCAAGAAGGACTTTTCTTCTAGTTCATTCTCTGTAAGAGGTCTCTTGTTACAAATGCGCTGCGCTGAAAATTGTAGAACTTCAACTCGTCTGAAATTAAAGTTAGAACAGATTACAAGACTTTTTTTAAAAAAAAAATAAAATTTTAAGTAAGTCTATACGTAAAAAGATAGAAAGAAGAAAAAAATTCAACAATTGCAAACTTAAAAAAAAAAAAAATAATAAAATACGAAAGGAAGAAAATTGTGATTGTATTATTGCAATCATTAGTTACCCATTGGTCAAATGTTTCTTTTTCTTCCTTAATACTCTTTCATATTGTCATTGGTTGCAAAAACTGCATCAATTGATTCGTCCTCTTATCGTTGTTCTTTGGTTTTCAATTCCAGTCAATATACATTTCTTAAGTCGTCATAAAATTCTTTTCCTTCTTTAATATTCATATTTATATCGTAAAATCACCGCCAAGATAGTAATTATAAATAAGTAAATCACAAAATGAATATTAAAATAAGTTAAAATAACATTTCATAAAAATATTAAAAGAAAAAACTCAGTGGTGAAAACAATCAATTCCAAAATTATCATCTACTTTTTTTTTTTTTTTTTTTTTTTTTTTGATCTTGCTGTGTCGATGTTTTATTAATTCTTATGTTAGGTTGAATTTTTATGACTTGTGCAATTCAATTTTTGAGATTATGGTTTTGAAGTTGATCGAAGATGTTCAGTTCATTTTAAAGTTTTAACTTAAGACAATATTTAAAAAAAGAATTCTAAAAAAATTATCAAACAATTGTCGTCGCCATAGCAACGTATGCAATGACGACGCATGCGCACTGTTTACTATTATTCTTGAACCCAGTTGAAAAGTGTGATGATGTCAAGGGTGCTTACGCCATCAAACCCAAAACAACACCCATTTTGCCAATGGGTTACAAAAAAAAAAAAAAAAAATGCTGTACTGAAAAAAATTTAGTTTCAGACAAACCCCCATAAATTTATAATGTTTAATAAATTAAAAATAAGTAAAACTTATCAGAAACAAAAATCGTAATTGATACAGCAACATATTTCAAACTTGTCACGTTTATGAAGATATTAACTATTTTGATTTTATGTTTTAAAAAAATTTAAAATTTTATGGAAGCTATTTTTCAAATGCAAAATATGCCTTCGGAAACTGATTCTGACTGCTATACATTCGTATATCTAAAATTATCTTTTAAATGAAACTACTATTACGTGTTGGGCTGTTCTTTAGAAAAAAAAGAAAAACTCATACAAAATTTGTATTCAACCAATTATCCATAATTTATTTCATTTTGAAATATTGCAAATTACACTATCCTATAATAATCGGGCAGCGAGATGTGATTGTATAAAGAAATTTTTAAAAAACCCTTAATTATTTTCAGCTTTCTTTTAAAAAGTGCGAATAATACTTAGAAAATTGCTTGAAACTTTTTAACTTTTTAAGATATTCAAATCTGACTTTTGCATTAGTTGCCAAATACATTTTCTTACAAAATTATGAAATTTTTTCCGCGAATGCGCTGTATGAAAGAATCACTTTAAGTGCTCATATCAGTACGAAATTTTACGCAGTTATTGTAAATAGCAACCAAAATGTTTTTTTCGTAATTTATTGTCGGTCCCTCAAACCTCTAAAAGGTTTAAACCTTATTGCTAACTATGGAAAATCGCATGAACTAAACACCTCTAGTATTTCTAGAGAAATTTTCAAAAACTGAAAGTGTCTCTTCCATTTTTGCTGTGTAGTGTATATTCAACAGCCCATTTAAACCTAATTCTACAACTGCTATACATAAAACAATAAAAAAAAAAATTTATAAATTTGATTCTTCACAATAAATATATAAAAATTTATTTTTAGTCTTTTTTTTTTTTTTTTTTCACTAGTATGTTTGCAGCTGCTATTGAACTTTATTTATTAATTCGGGTTCCGCCAAAAGAAGCTCGATTATTTAGGTGTCCATTGTAGGAAAAAAATTGGGAACCGTGCAAAGGAATAATGGGATACCTACAAGTGACGTAGCGTGGGTATCTCAATCCGGATTGGTTGTTAAAACGTGGCATTTGTTTAGGTTAGCAAATGATCTTTCCACTCTATTCGAGTAAGCCAAGCCCGTCAAGTATCAATTCTTTTAAGTGACACATTCTATATACTTTCAAAAAAAGATTTCAACTCTTTCATTATATATTTCTTACTTAACACAAAGACAGACATGAAGCCACGTAGAACATAAATTAATTATGCAAAGTTGCCAGGTACATACACACACACAATATATATATATATATATATATATATATATATATATATATATATATATATATATATATCACGTCCACAATAAAATACGCAAAAAAATAATAAATCTAAGTTAAGTAAAATGCGTAGACGAGAAAGAATTATATTTCAACAATTTTGATGTACGATACGGTGCTGTATTTAATTCACTTAAAGTTAATTAACATTTTAACTTATGTGGAGAAACTTAGCTCAACTTTTAACACGACATTTTTCTTATAAACGATCAGCTGCAGCTGACGTCATAAGTCACATGCGTGGGTATCCGTGATCTTCTTCTTGAAGTGCAAGTACCCAATTGAAGTGGGAAAGGAAGAATAATTTGAGCAAAATGGAAGGGTAAAATGAATTTTGTCAGTAACTAAATGGCCAAACCAAATAACTGGTTGAGCCCTATACATTATTGATATTTTAAAAGCAAAATCCTAAGAAATATATAGTTCCAGTTTAACTTGATTTTTGTGCTTACCCTTTTATTTGCCATGGCACCAGCAAGCATCCGTACACAACTTTCGTGCCAACTTCTTTAGCTTCAGCTTCCTCTTGTTCTTTGACATATGCCGATACAATGTACATGATGTAAATGAGAGCTGGCAGAAACAGACAAAACGCAGACACTATACAATAATTGAGTTCTTTGTCGGTGTAGTACTTCCCCACAGCAGCACTATCCTGGTACAGTTTATTGAGATAAATGCCTAACTTAATCACAGACGCAGTCAATAGATATGGAAAGGAATAATTGCCAAACAAGGATAGCACACCGTCACTTTTGGGAGGTGGGCGAGCATTGCTGGAGGATTCGGTGGGATTGGTAGTGCTTCCAGCTACTCTATTTAGTTCCTGATCCTGAAAAAGGAGAAAAAAA
This sequence comes from Parasteatoda lunata, assembly GCA_949128135.1. Classification (NCBI taxonomy): domain Eukaryota; kingdom Metazoa; phylum Arthropoda; class Arachnida; order Araneae; family Theridiidae; genus Parasteatoda; species Parasteatoda lunata. The sequence continues at coordinate 78,168,206 of OX421977.1, forward strand.
TATCTAAATAACAATACCAACATGCGAGGAAACCAAATAATATGTAATTACATACTGTTAAAAGCGATGAACTAGATCATTTACTTGAAAACGACAATAAATTAAAAGCGATGAACTAGATCATTTATTTAAAAACGACAATAAATTATAAAGCGATGGGTGATCTAGTTACGCCACTGATGTTTTTTCTGTTTTTGTTCTTTGGTATGATGTTCTTTTTTGTTAGCACTGTTATGTTTAAAATAATTGAAAGTTGTTAAGTTTTTTAACGTTGGTGTTGGAAAATTTTTAAAAATAGAGTTGTGTTTTAATCAGTTCTTGTTCGTGTTTTAACACATACAGCATCATCTAAAACAAAACATATCGCTGTTCGCGCCCTAATGGGCGTCGAAGACAAGGTACCATCAGGACTTTTTAGAGTAGTGGCTCCCATTTTTGGAACCCTAAATGATTGGGCCTTTTTTTGCGAAACCCCCGGCACCATAAACTTTTTGTTTTTACCATTTATGAATATACTAACCAAAAGAAGAAAAAAGACAACTAATTATTTTATAACTATTTAATGTGTAATATAAAATAGGTAATATTTTGAATTTTTTCTTGGTTCTAAGCTGAAAATAAATAAGCTGAATTATGGATTTTGGAAAAGAATTGTTATAAACGATGAGAATAGTTATCAGAAAAACATAATTCTTTATTCTTGAATTTAGTTATTTTATTTTTAAATGAAAAGTTCGATGAGGAATACTTGTGAAATTTTTAATAGGCATATTCTTTTCATAATTTATTCAATATATTTTATCGAAACAAATATATATATTTTAAATTTTGCTTTTTTTTTTTCATTCGCATTTTACATAAAAAAAGTTCATATGAAATATTAAATAAATTTTGGATAATTAATTGGAAATAAATAATATTATTAATGGTTAAAAATATCCTAACTCTCGGAACCACTCTCATTCTTGCACGGAATCCTAAGGTTCCACGGAACACTTTTTAGAATGGCTGTTCTAAAGGATATGTAAAATTTTACATACAGAAGAAAATTTTTGAAATAGAGTGCACTTTAAAATTAATAATTTTGTTTTGTATCGAAAAACAAAATTCATATTTAAATCTGCAGAAATTATGAGTTTTCAAAGCAGTTATTAATTCAGAAATTTATTGAGAAAAATATTACTAACTAGTTTTATAGTGAAAATAGCTCTTTGTGTACTATTCTACGAAAAAAAAATGTTGGAGTTGATTTTTTTTCTTTTTAAAATTTGAACTTAGCTTTTTGAATTTTTAACAAATTAATTAAATATTTTTTATTCATCATTCATATATAATGTTAGACGGGTTTGAGAATTTTAAAATAATTTGTTTAAAAGTTATTTTGCGCTCTACTTAGAAATTCGCAGCGAATAATTCTTAAAAAATTGCTAACAAAAGTTCAATATTAAATCATTGGATTAAAAAAGTGCAATTATTAAATCATTGGAAACCTATGATCTAAATACTTTAACTCATATCCGCCGTCCATACACTCTACTTGTCAAGAAAAGGAATTTTCTTTTTTTTCCAACTAAGCCGATAGTTGTATAAAATATAAAAATAAATAGTTCACCCACCCACAAACATCCTCCTTCCTTAACATTTATTAATTTCTTCATTTTATGTCAAAGTATATTCACATTGTTAGAATTTATAAAGACATTTTTTTAAACTCTTGGGTCACTTAATATAATCGAATCTTTGCTATCAACAAATTATTTGAAAACTAATTTCGAAGTATTTAATAAATTTTGACATATCAATTACCAACACAAAATTTGAGACCAAAATCTACATGCCAACCTACAATTTATTTTATTTTTATATTTTATAACCATCGTTGAATTAATTTTTGGGTTTACGACTACTAATGTTCAGCCACGTAGCCTTGTAATTTAGAACAAAATCCAGAAGACAATGGGAACTCCTGGTTCAAGTATTGGGAGAAATTTTGCCTTCGTGGAGGACTTTTTAATGGAACTAACCCGCATTTGCATTACATGGAGAGGAAGACCACGGGAACCTCCCACGGTTAGCCTGACAGCAAGGGGACTCTAAGCCATGATCCGTCTACCACTGAGGATATTTTCTTTAGCACTGTGGTTGGTGCAAGCCGGATGCGGAATTCGTATCCACCAACCATCGCTGGGATTAGAACCCGGTTCATCTCATTGGAATAAGGCGGACGCTCTATTCCTTGAGCCATCCCTGCTCTCGCTCAAATTATTAATATTATTCTTTTTTTTTTTTTTTTTTTTTTTTTTTTTTTGTCCTCTGAAACATTGCAAAACTAAGCTTGATAGACTATGTATCACTGAATGAGTACCACTGATCCACATAAGCTCAGATTGCTAGTTATCAAATTACGTTTTCTCTCTTTACCGATATTTAGGCTTACCCATGTTCTGGGAAAACTAAAAAAACTGATAGCTAAAAGGATGCTCGAAAACTCACACATCGCTTTATCTTCTTAATATAAAATTCTCTGTTTTAAACTTTCTAACAACTAACAGAAATGCTATGTAAGGAATGTTAGTTTTTTTAAATCGGAAAAATGAAGCAGCCAGTTTTCAAATCACCTTTTCGAAACTTTCCAGGACGTTTTAAGTTTTCCCAGGAAGTTTGAAAGGCTGCCGACAGCAGTTGATAAATGTTGTTTTTGGTGAGAAATTCGATGAAAAGTTTACAAAATCGTTAAAATTAATCTTTCAAATGAAAAAAAAAAAAATGATTCCAATATTTTTTTTAAAATTATTATTATTTCAGTTGTGTTAGTAATTTAAACGCTACTCATACTTATTTAACATGAATCCGAGACCATTTATTGATCTTTCTATTTATATTTTTTCTTTTTTTTTTTGGCATTCTGTTTTTGCATCAAACCTAGTTTATAGCACTTTTTGACTTCCTTACCTTGACTATGTAATGCCATGCAAAAGTAAAGTACTCTCCCAACAGCCAATTGTCGTCCAAAAGGATCATGGTATTCAGACTTGACATTTCCGAGTTCAACAGCACGATGTCAATATGGTCAGTATTGCACATCGGCCACCTTTATTTTCCAAACAAGCAGGTACTCATTTGTCTGAAGCTGGGATGACGTTAGAACCGGCGGTTTGTCATATTAATAGCTTAGTGCTATTATTTATGCATTTCTGCATCATTTTAATTGTATTTTTTAGCGTTTTCTATCTTAGAAATTTCATATTTTTATTTGAAACAGAAAAAATAACCTAATGCAATTTGGGTGTTTCATATTACACGCCCCATTCTAAATTGTAAGATTATGACAGCATTTTTGTCTTATCTTCACTTAAACAATAATTAGCGAACTCCAATGAGAATACTTTTTCTTCATTTTTAATTTAGAAAAATCTTAACATTTTATAATAATGATGATTTTTACGGAACAACCTGTATTTAACACACCAAAACTTTATCCAAACTTTATCAAAATTCATGTTTTAAAATAAACATCACAAAAAAATATATTCATTGATTTATTTTTGGTATTAATTATATCTAAGATATTCTGTATATTTTCTTGTTGAAAGAATTGGTTTCTGAATTAGCTTCATTGAGATGGTAGATTTACGTAACATGTATCTTCCATTCTTTAATAAAAATTTCTGTCTCATATTCAATCAAAATAAAGTACCAGCCAGATAATGACGACTGAGAAATTTTCGTCTTCTTAAATCGTTTAGGATTGTTTTTCACAGATTTATTCTTTAATTCTTTCTTTCTGTTCGCCTCGTTTTTAATGAACCTAGCTATCTTATTTATAGAACTGATATCTTTCCTCATCCTAAGAAGTTTTACAGAAAACTGATGCAGTTCTGGTGCAATTTTTTGTTCTCTATCATTATTTTGTACTTCTGAATTACCGGGATCCGTGTCTTTGGCATCCATTGGATAGGGAGGAAGAATCTTTTTCACGACATGGTGGTATGTTTCTACAATTTTTTCTTCTTCCTCCACTTCAGAATATTTCCCTTGCCTGCTATGTCTGGGTTTTGAAACTAATGAATGAACACGTTTGGATTGCATTTCTTTTTCGATAATATTACCGCGGCAATTTCCAGCGAAGATTAGAAAAGAAATTAAAATACAAAAAGTAGACAAGTTCATGGCTATAATTTATAAGTTCATGTAATGGCAAAAGTATATATTATGAGATACAATTGTTATTATACATTTCAAAGCACAACAACTAAATAATATCAAATAAAACATCGAAGCAGTTAATAATATCTTTTTTATCAATAATTAAATTTGCCAAGTAACTGTTAACATTTCAGTTTAAACAATGGGGAATATAATATCAATAATTAAAAGAATGTAATATCTTTGACACAATCATTAAATAATTTGTATTACAGTATTTTATTATGTATATTTGTATATTAACATATTTGCTTCACATTATTATCACCCGTTTTCTTTTTTTAATTAAAAAAAAAGTGTCAACTTGAAAGTGACTTAGAATTAAAACACATTGTTAAGTTATATTTTTCATTTGTTGTTTGATTCATTTAAGCAAAATGCATTTAGTCCAGTTCCGACCTCTTATTTTATTGTTACATAAAAATAATTGTAAATGTTTTCTCCCATCGAACTAAGTTAATATATTCAGCATTAAAATATTAAAAAAAAAAAAAGCTAAATGTTATTAAAATATTCAATATTAAATAATAAAAAAATTTAATAACTGAGTGCGCTAAATTAAATAAATTTTATTTTATTTTATAACCGTCGTTGAACAGCCGACCCAATTTCATAGGTTTACGACTACTAATGTTCAACTCCGTAGCCTTGTAATTTTGAACCAATCCAGAAGACAAGGAAACTCCTGAATCAGTACCCCCAGAGGTATTGATTTGTTTTGGGACTTTGAGACTCGACAGATTTAACGTGCATCAGTCACCATTTACTACACGGGGAGTCTTCGGCCGGCGAGGATCGAACTACGACCGCTTGGACATGGGCCCAGCGCCCTACCGACCAGGCTATCCCGTCCTAATTAAATAAATTGACAAAATATAACAAATAATAATAAGAGTACAATAAATAAAATATAATTTACTCATAAATAAATTTAGTTTGTTTCAAAGTGGCTGTCTTTTGCATCAATGCAATTGCGCAAACGCTTATTAATATTTTCAGCAGTAGGCCGCAAGCCTTCTACTTTTAATCTATATCCTATTTTGTGTGGTTTAGTGCAGGTCTTTAATCCTAAAATGGATCATGCACTATGCACTGTAATCCATGGGGTATGGATTACATCATAAATTATATGCAATCCGTTGACTTTGCTTGATAATGCGAAAAAAAAAAATATGCAATACTTAAACTGAGATATATATTATAAAATATTTTATAGTTAAAGTGGTTAATAAAAAGAGATGAACTCACAAATTAAAAATAAATTAGTTAACGTCTATGTTGCAATAACTTTGTCCAAGTTTTTTTTTTTTTTTTTTCCTGCATCCTGCTTGAAAATAAATCATAAAACCATAACAAATTACAAAACATTATATTAGTTCATTGTTTAAAAAAAAAAAAAAATGCAAACCTCATTGTACTATAGCTTTGCATGGAGCCCATTTAAGTTTACTGTTGACGTATAGTAAGTTCCTTTGATATTCCATGACATACCATACTGCAATTTTCAATCTTTTTTCGAAGATGATTTTTCCAAGAAGTAATATTAAATGACAGTAATATGCTGGGTTTTTTTTTTTTTTCCTAGTTTACGAACTTAAACGAACTCTTGCACGATCATCATACTTTCATAACTTAATTTATTTACGCGTTTTGATGCTCAATATCATTTTAAATTATTTAATCCAAAAAGTAAATAGAAAACACACATTTACTATCACTTTAAAACAAAAATGTTACGCAAAATGCGTAAAAAGTAGCAGCTATGCATGTTTAGAATTTTTTCGTCCAAAATAATAATAACAACTTTATGTTGTTTATCCTTATTTAAGGTATTTTCACTTACCAACTTTAGTTCCCTTTTTAAATTCAATTAGAGTGTTTAAATCAAGTTCCTTTTTTTTCCTATTCAAATTTTTTTAATAAATAAATCAGTTACGCGTGAACAAAAAATTAACCTAAGTTGATTCTTCTGCTAAAAATGTATAACTTTTAATGAAAGGGTTTTGTTTATAAACTAATATCACATGATCACTTTTTTGCCCTAATTTTCGTTAAACACGCTACTTGCAAATTGTTCTATGCACATGTGTACAACATTAAGATTTAAAACAACTTAGCACAATTATATTTTGCAGTAACAAATAAATCATGAAAATGTTTTCTATATTATAGCTTGAACTATTAAAAAAATCATTGCCATTTTTTATTGATTGTTTCGTTAAGTGTTATTTAAAAAACATCATAAGGCACGTTGTAGGAAAAGTTGAGCTTTAATGATTCAAATAGGACAGGGATTTAAAAGTCTTTAATTCTAAAAAAAATAAATTTTCTATTAAAACCTGAATTTGAAGATAATTGAAAATAAACAAATTAGCATATTTTTGTTTCAACAATTTTTTTTTTCGTGATATGAAAAATACTAGCTGTTTTCGCATCAGTAGGCCTATAAATAGAAATAATTCCATTGTTTAAGTTAAAACAATGAATTACAATCATTCATAGCATTAAGATACTAAACAATGTATCACTTCCCTACGTTTAATCAAACGGGTTTCCTAAACTATGATGAACAATTATCTCCATTCTTCTCGGCAGTTCCGGACGTATAATTCCTGTGTTTTGCAAATTATTTCCTTGGAATGTTTGATAACTTAAAGGTCAAGCTAATTAATTCTTACAGAAATAATAATAACATTTACTTCCGATTGTTGTTCATTTATTTTCACCAAACCACTGAACAGTTTTTGGCATTATATTTCTTTTAAAGACCGCATTTATTAATTCGTTGTTTGTAATTATTTTTAACGAACATTACATTTCCGTAAACAATATAATCGAAGTTTATATAAAAAATAAAAAAAACTAATTATTTTTTTTTTTTTTTTTTTTTTTTTTTACTTACGTTTTCTTGCTATAACTGTAAACAAAATTTTTGGAGTAAATTTTTATTAATAACAAAGATATTAGCTTTTTACAAAACATATTACAAATCGTTGTCATACAGTTAGCTGTCAAAGAAAAAAATTTTTTAAAAGGGGAGAGTCGGGTAGCCCCGCCCACTTAAGGAGTATTGCTTATATTTCTGTATAATATTGAGCAATAATCAATATTTTTGTATGTTTCTATTGTTTTATCATCTAATTAAATAATGCAAAAAGAATAAACCAAAAAAAGAATAGTTTAACTTAAAAAAATAGAAATTTAAAAAATTTGACTACTGTATTCAACATATTTTCAAAACTATTGTTTACCATGTTACCAGCTGCATAAATACTTGAAACTTTGAAAATAATCTTTTTTAAATATAACAATTAATGTCCGATGGCCCATTGACTTGAAAAAATATTCTATACACATGAAATTGACAGTGGGCGGGGGTACCCGACACTCCCCTATAACTTCAAATTCATTTTTAATTTAATTTAATTGTTTGCTATTTTTAAATACAATAAAATGAAGTATTGAGATACAAAATATGAAGAAAAAAAATTTCCTTCTTTTAAAACGGTCATTAAACAATCAATTTTTCAAGTCGATAAACCATTTTCCTAGAAGTTTGATGTTTTTATTATATACAATGTAAACGGAATATTCAAAATGATAAGTACTAAAAAGTATCATCATTGAAAATTTGAAAGTGCCTACTGAATTGAAAGTGTTTTGAAAATTTGAAAGTGTACGTATTTTAAACTTTATGATTCCTTTTTCTTCAAAATAAAATGAAATATTCTATATAAGATTAATATTACACAATTCAAAGTAAGTTAATTATCGCGGTTTTTTTTTATAAAAAAAAAAAAATGTTTTTCAAAAGACTAACTTCTTCTTTATGCTTTTACAAAAAAGCATTTTTTTTCATGACTAAATTGAAATTTGAATTTTTAATGGTGAATATCAGTGAGAGCCATCATCATTAGTATTCTACAGTCGTGGCTTGGTCTCGCAACTTCACAAAGTAAAAACTACTGAAAATGGCTGCAGTTCAGTTACAGAATTTCCTAATCCATTTAGAGCGTGAAATAACACGATCTACAGTTAAAAAGTTATAAAATTACTCTGATATCCTTCAATCATATTCAAATATATATTATATTATATATTCAGTTATACTATATTATTAAATTATATCTTTCATATTAATTTGATATTTTTCAATATCAAGTTTTGTATGGTTCGTGGTATAATAAAAAATTTATAAAAGGATTTAAAATCCCAAATAAGCTGCATAATATTTTTGCATTCTGTCTTTATTTTATTATAAATTCTTTTATTTTTTTCTTCGAATAAAATGGAATATTACATTAAATGTGGACAGATTTTCATTGCGCTCTTGAAGGATTTTTTTTTTCTCATTTACTTTACACTTGCAGTTGCACCCCCTAGAAATGTAATAAATCAAAAATTATATTTTGCTTTTTTCTGTTATTACTGTTATTATTATTATTTTTTCATTTTAACCAACCACAAATAATGCTTGTTACATGTCATGTTAAATCCCCACCGATTCGTCAATTGCGATCGAAAGATGAATTTTTAAATATAATGCTATAATTAAATAATATTTTATTGTTAATCAGAAGAGATAGCAAAAATAAATAAAAATAATAGAAAACTTATTATAAGACACAACAGCTTATTGGTTATTTTTTTTCTTTTGTATTCATTAAAAAAATTTGATTTTAATTGATATTTTTGATGTTTTAAAATTTAAATCTACGTTTAATTCATAGAGTTTTTAAAGCGAACATCAGATTATCATCTTGTAAGTCGGTTTTTGTTTTTTTTTTCTTCATTTTTTTTTTCAGGGACTTTTCTGCTGGTGCTTTTTCGCCCCCATTATTTCCGTTTACCAACCAGCTGGTCTTCACAGGGAAAAATTAATATCTTTTTGTCAAAAAATTGCACAACTTCATTCAAAAATTAATAAAATACATTTACCCACAATACCCAGCGCTCACATTTTGTATCATTTTGAACTTAAAAATAATATTTTAATTTTTTTTCTGTTTAAGCAACTTAACAAAGCGATAGTCGATATAAAAATATTTTTTTTTTCTGTTTATTTCACTTAACAAAGCGATAGTCTATGTAAAAATATAATTTGTTTTACCCTCATTGTTTGGAATTTTTAATTACAATGTTGATTCAAGTAATCTTTCGGCCAGTTTTATGGCACATAAATATATTACTATTTGAATCTAGTGGGTTTTGTTCCATGACTAAAATGTTAACATCCTACAATATTCAAAAAAAAAAAAAAAAAAAAAAAAAAAAAATTCTTTTGTTTTCATGTTATAATTAAAAATAACAACAACAAAAAAATTAAGATTTCATAATTTGAAATTTTGTTTTCAAATCAGTCATTTCGTTTAAAATTTGCCGCCCTCTTGTCTCGTCAGAAAATTACTTTGCGTGTCAATGACAATATAAATAAATTAGTTGAAAAATGTATTTTTTTTTTAAAACAAGACTAATTATCGTAAATTTCAATTTATGGTATTAGAAATTTAATGATTTTTAATATGTAACGTTGTAGACGTCGTAATTTATTAATATCGAAATATCAACCCCAAAACATTATTCGTCCGTTTTCAGAAGTATATGAAATTTTAGAAACAAATCATCAATTGCACAATCAATAAATTCACAAGAAGAAAGAAAAACAAGCATTTTAAAAATGCAAATTTTTACTTATATTAAAAAAAAATTACAGCTGCAAAATTATTAACAATAATTAAATTTCATATTAATATCAGTTTAAGAAAAGGCTTACTTGATTTTCCATTTCCCCATCAATAAATGGAATGTCCAATTTTGCCTCATAAGTGAAAGAATCATTTGCAGATTCCATAATAACGTCAAAAAATCATTATCGGACAATCATGAAATGATAATCATAAAACCAACCGATAATTTCTCAGCATTATCTGACTAAACACCGATGACCGCTGATAAAATTTTGATCTCAGGAATGAATCACAGGGCTCATTTTGAATTCGCTGTCATAAATTTTCTTATTTTGATAGAGCACGCTACCAAGTTGACATTAAAAATCAAGAATTCGAATATTCTTTGGTCCAGTTGTTTTGTTGAAAGTCCATATTGGACTGAAAGTGTGTGTGATGGTGTTGCCCGATGATGTCATGTCCCAGTGTAGTCGTAATCGTTGCTTTGGAAGGTCAGATCAATCCGGTCTCTTGCAGACCTTGTTTTCTTTTTTTTTTCAATTAACTCTCCTTCACTTACAGACATTGTATTTCTTTCTCCGTTCTTTTTTTTTCTTCTTTTTTGCGAATAAATAAACAGTGGATTGGGAGATATATTTATTTACTTAAAAAGGGAAAAAGAGGGTAAGAACTAGAATAGCGCAATTGTCATATTTGTAAAAAACAAAAACAAACAAAAAAGAACTACTATATTATTAACGAAGCTTAGAATTACAACAAGAAGTTTTTTGAACTAGCGAACACGAAAGAGGCCGAAGACGAACTTTATTAACTTTCAAACTACAGTCGAATGAATATGGATATAGTGAACACTCGGTTGTAATGAACTTTTTTAGTAGCCCCTTCTGAATTTCCATTTAACTAATGTTATTTTGTAGGCTTATTGTGGACAGCTAAAAAATTGGAAGATCGTTTATAGTGAATTTTAATTTCCTTACTACAGTTCTCTTCCTTTTTTCCAATTTTAAATATGCAGGAGATGCAATTGTAAATGACGGCATTTCGTAACATTGTGTCAAGTCTTACTCTAGCACGCTCTTCGCTTATAAACTAGGGTGGACAAGTTGTTTAACAGCCCATTCCTCCCTCTATGTTAAATAATTAAAAGAAATAATAGCAACTTTTATCCCAGAAGTGAAATTGATATTAAAAATCCTAATTTTATTTTTCACTGAAAGAAATGAAGGCTAGAAAATATTAGATTCTCAACTAAATGTTAATACAAAAATTGGTAAACTCTTCCTAAAACCAAAATGTAGTTAATCGAAAAGTATAAATTTATAAAATTTTATTTTAATATTTGATGTATTATTTATTTAATTGGTAAATAGTTTATAAACTAATATGTACTATCATAATCACTTTTTCTAACAATACTGCTGCCATTTGCTAAATAATAATTTTTAACGAATTTGGATATAGTAAAGCCCCGTTTGTAGTGAACTTATTTCTGGATCCGCAGACAGTCCACTATAACAGGGTTTGACTGAAATTCAAAATTTTAATAAAAGGGCAAGTCTTTTCTTATCCAAAAATGTGCAAAATTTCATGCTTTTTTACACTGTGGTTTTTCTATTATGAATAATAAGAAGTGTTGAAATTTCGAACTTTTTGAAATTTTTTTTTTTTTTAAATTGGAGTTATAAATAAGTAGAACGACCAACGGTTTTAATTCCAATTTCTTTCGGCAATGATCGACTATCTTTGGGGCAAACCCCAACTTTAAAAACAATTGTGAATACATTAACCAATAAAAGACTATTTTATTTTGAAAAAAAAATTAAGATTAATATTTAATCATTAATAATCTTAAATTTGGTTTTAAGTTCGACAGTTGAGTTCGTAGTCCTGGAACTGAATCTAGTTTAGTTATGAATATGTTTTTGGTGTATATACATGATGAAATAATAAATGAAATAAGCCGATAAATAGCAGTAATAAACGTTGGAAATGTTTATTATGAAACCATATTTCTTTAACTAATTTAGTTATTTTATAATTGATTTTAAAAACGTGATGGAAAATTTCATTGCGATTTTTCGTAAGCATGTGCTCTTCCTAATATTCAAGAATTCAATGAACTGTAATTACAAAATTTATATTTCTTTAAAAAAAAAAAAGCGATTTCTTGCCTATTTATTGGTATAATAGCTGTAATTTTAATGATTTTGTTAAGACAACCGAAATATAAATAAATAATGATTATTGATCGGATATAAATGCAATTTCAGATTTCAAAAATGTAAAAAAAATATAAAAAAACTGTTTACTAGTTTTAACACTCGAAACTTTTAAACTTTTCCACTCGGAACACTATTTGGGAACTGCTAAATTGGATATTTTAAAAATAAATAAAATGTGTTTTTTATTTCAACATATTCGAATCTTCCTTTTCAAAAACTAGTTTAAACCAACCAATCCACTGTTTATTTATTCAAAAAAGAAAAAGTGGCTCCTGTTTAACTATTAACTACCCACTATGCGTATAGTGTTAAATATTATCCATACCACTAATATGTTGATTGACAGACTAGTTTCCATCGTTTTAACTTCATTCATTCCCTGTATCAATATTCATTCATATTACCGCGCTAAGATACACACGTCTTCCTATATTAGTCCAATAATTAATACGCTAATTTACAAACTAATTTCCTTGGTTCTTTTGTGCCTTTATTCACTCGCTATATCAAGAATAATTTGTAGTCCCACGCCATGGTGTCCCGCAGGGGACTGATCCTAAAAACACCGAAGTCAAGCATCACTGGCTGCGGTCAGTAAGCGGGTGGGTGATCACTTTGATCAGCCTGCGTAGGGACCGACGGTGTGCGGAATCAGTTCTCGTTAGACTGTTTTACCGTTAAGTGCTCGACTTCGCGCACAGTTAGTCCGGCTACCAAACCAGCGGGAGGGAAGTCATCCTCTCAGCGGAGGATTAAAATTGCGATGGCATATTTTCGGATCATCCTCAGGGATGCTTCCCAGACCGTCGCCAATAGCCCACTGTGCAGCTCTAGTGCGACGCAAATAAAGCACCTACCAGGCCATGGTTATTATTCCTAAAATATAAATCGATATTTGATGTAGCATGCTTTTACCATCTCTTTACAAGAAAACATTCATAGACTCGCTTTTTTTCGTTCTTTTCTTCTGTTATTCACTCGCTATATCAGGAATAGTTCATAACATGAAGGCAACGGGTATTATTCTTCAAATATTATTCTGTATTTTAGGTATAATATTTTACGCTTTATTCTTACCCCTTTATTTGTTTTTAAGAGTAAACTGAGCCATAGACTCGATTTTTTCCCTCTTTACATCCTTAATTCTATCCTTTCAACGATAGCAACCAATATGAACTCTTCATAATGAAGATAAATTAGCCAATCTTCTCTCTGGTGCCAATAAAAACAGGAAATTACCAATTGCAAGGCTTTATTTACTCATTTTTGTTTGTAGGTGTAAGCAGAGTATGTTGTAAAAGATATACGTGGGTTTTTCTCTCACTTAATCATTTACTTATAGATTGTAAAACAAAAGACAGGCAGAAATTCTTGAGAATGATGATTAAGTGAGGTTTCTATGTTAAAAGTCATCTCACAAGACTCTCAGCTGTTTTTTTTATTCTTCTTTTATTATTATTTTTCATTAAAGAAATATTGCCATGGTGTAATCTCTTTTAAATTCTTGGATCTATACAATTTTACATTCTCATCATCCCCGTGGCAGAAACACGGCGACATTGTCGCAGAAAGCGACTGAGTTCTTGCAGAAAGATTTTTCTATTTGGGTAATAAAAAATTTTTATTTGGCAGAAACAAAAGTTCTCAAAAAAGATTCTGCAGAAACAGAAGCTGTTTTACAAAAAAAAAAATTTCTACAGAAACGGAAAATTTCTGCAGAAGCAATAATGGTTCTGCAAAATTTTTTCTCACAGAATAGTTTTTTAATTGTTTTTCTAGCGTATCGCGGAAGGGGAAAGTGCTCGTGATCTTCCGTTAATCTCCAACGCAAGCAGTTACTGGATAAAAAGGGGAGAAATTTTTTCCCCTTTATTAAGCTATTTGTGGAATTTTGCCAACTTCGGCCTCTATCGCTGGCGCAGTAATTTGCTTTGTGTTTTCTTATGAGAACAGACAGTTTTATATTTCTTGCACTTATGTGGAAAATTTCAGGCGTAAAAAGATTCTTTTTTTTTTTAAAAAAATCATGTCTAGCGAAAAGGTTATTTGTTGCTCTTGTAAAGCAACAATAATTTTAAAAAATTTGAAAAAGAAATAAGATGGAAGTCGACAACATCTAAAGCCTGAAAGATATCTCACTATATACGATTTTTTGGCATGCGAATGAAAACCAGATTGGTGGAAAATATTTACTGGCGAAACACTTACAACACGCATCCATACGCATGCGAAAAAAATCGCATCCAATGAGTATGGCTCTAGTTTCAGTACTGATGAAGACGATTTCGTTTCGAGATGTTGAATAGACTTGATCGTATTGAGTTGGAAGCTGCGTCTGCGTACTTCGTGGGGAATCAATGCTGTACACAATACAGTGCGACTTCTGTTACAAATCATAAGCGCTGTGTATTTTTTTCGTTCTGAACTTAACCTGATCACAAAAAAAGTTGTATTTACCTTCTTTTTTTTTAAAAAAAATCTTTCAATTAGTCAGTACAATATTAATCGAATCTAATTAATCTGCAATTGTTTTCATATAGAAAAAATTGAAACAAAGATTATGCTAATTTTTTTGCTTTTAGAATTCGGATATAGTCAATCCTATTTTATTATTTTGATTACTCAACTTCAATATTGATTTTTTCACCTGATTTGTTTCTGTACCTGATATAACTACTATAATGAAACATTAAATCATACTGTTTTAAACTAATACTTCAAATTCAGTTATCTTGTTTTATAAATTTAATCTTTTTGTCCATTCTTGGCTATTTTTATAAGTTCCATCTTATTACAGGTTCTGGGTAATCTTTATTTATGCTCTAGTAAGCATTTTTGTCTGCAAATCTATACATTTATAATTTTTCTATATTATCAAAGATTATGCAAATTTAAACTTAAATAGTTTAAACTTATTAAGAAATTTAAACTTATATTATGAAATTAAGAAGAAAAAAATCTACACAGTTTTATTCTAGGCACGTAGGCTTTTTTTTATAAACACGAAGTGCATCTATTAAATTATAAATTCATTACACATATATTTATAACGATAAAAATATCTTGCAGAAAGATATTGGTTCTAGTTAGGTTTGTCGCAGAAAGCCAGAAAAAATTCTGCCACAGGGCTCATCATTGAAATAAGTGATAGTAATTGACGATAAACATGTTTTTTTTATTTTTTAATTACTTCAGAATTGCTGACTTTAGAATTTGAAAAAATTAAACAATTTTATTTTAATATTTTATACCTATTATTTATTATGTTTTTTTTTTTATTTTTTAAAGATAAGCTTTATTTATTCTAGACTTTATTCTAAAATGTTAAAAATTAACTGTATTTTCCCTACTGAAAAGGAGATATTCATTTATTTCACTCCTCTGATAAGACATGTCACATGTTGTTGTTGTATGCCATTGAGACAAAGGAGTTGCGCTTCTTGTTTTCCAGTGGCGCCATCTATGGCCAATAATTTGACTACTGTCACGTACATAAGTCACAGTCAGTATATAAGCGCGAATTTTTAGTCATAGCTCTAAAAAAATTTTTAAGAATATAATATCAATTTGAGCATTACATTTTGTTTCTCTAAACATCAGGGGAAAAAACACAAGCACACTCAGATTAAACACTAAAAGATGTTGAAGCTCTATAATTCCAATTTTTTCATCAATATTTTGCAATAATTACAAAAAATAATGTTTTAATTAAAAAGTAATATTTTTTTAAATTATTGTTAATCAAAATTTTTTATATTTTTTTTAAAAATGCATTTTTTAACAATTTAAAAAACTAGTTGGAAAGAGATTAATTGTAGCATGAAATTCAGCCCACTGGTTTTTCACAAGACTGATTTCAGTCCTCAGGACTGAAGAGTGGCACCTTATAAGAATTAAAATTTTACCAAAATATTGTTGCTTTGATTAAGCAAATAGTTATCACTGGCAAAACCTCCGTCAAGGTTCCAGGAAACCCTAGGGATCCACGAAACTCAGGTTGAAGACCTCTGGCCTTATGGTCGAATAAATTTTAATAGAAGGGTAATTTACATCATAGACGCAATTATTGCAGTAGCTCGAAAAAGCAACTTTCCTGTACAATTTTTATAAAGATGTTCTTTAATTTCCAATATGTTCTTTTCTATCTACCAATATTTTTACTTTTTGTTAATTCAAAATTTATAATAAATTTAAAAATTTCTAAATAGTTACAATAGCTGAAAATTGAAACTCGCAAATTTTGTACTCGTTTAAACTTATAATCTTCATCACAATATAAAATAACAAAAAAAATTTAAACTTTATGAAAATAAAAAGTTACTTTTTCACAATCAAATCACATTTTTCCTATTTTTAATCTGTAATTTGATATATTTCTAATCCCCTCAGCCTGTAAATAAAATTAATATACCAATAAACACTTTTTTACACACAGCGTTCCCCATCGGCTTTACCCCTAAATTCCACCACGAAACTCTAAGAAGAGGTGTGGTTTAGCAAGGAATGGTTACCACTAACTTTAAAAATTTGAGAAAAACTGTCCCCCCCCCCCCAGTTTTTGAATTATCCTTTTTTATACTTCTCTTTGCAAGTCCTTTTGCCTAAGAATTAACTCATAATACTGCAGTTTTAAATTGCCCAAAAATTTTTGTTGCACGCTAGGCAGCATATGGCATGTAAGGGGCGTGGCGCGAAAGTACCTACTTCACTGATTGAATAAAAAAATTCCAGTCATTAACTACAATTGAAATGTTCAAATCTAATACGTTTACCAGTTACTCTATTTTTATAATAACTATTTTGCAAGATTTACTGATATCCTAAATTTTCGAACATAATAAAAATTGTTATGTTGGTATGTCCTTTATGTTATGTTGGTATGTCCTTTTAATGTATTTTATTTCTTAAGGTTGTATTATTTCTGTTAATAATTAGTTATGGGCACAATTAATTTTTGGGCACCGCGTTTTTAATTTTAAGATCTCATTCATTATTTTAATCCATCAAACCATCCAATATTTTTTCCCTACACTACTCTTCAACACCACCCAAATATTTTTCCTTCACCCCTACTTGAAAATGGATTGCATCACAGGTGTGAACAGTTGAACGATGGTAGCGCCGCCTATGGCGCGGATGAATACATGAGCGGGAAAGGAGATGCAATTCGTTTTTTTAGGCATTCCCTGTTCTGACGTGCTTGAAGAAGGAGGTGGAGAATTTTGATGCGGGGTGGCCGGCCACACACACGCTCTCGCTATGCGTGTATCTCCAGCTAAGTTTTATTTATTTTTTTTTTACTTTTTACTCACAGTGCCCATAAATTAAATTTTTTTTGTTGAATAGTAATTTAAAAAAAAAAGTGGAAATATTTAAATAATTCTCAGATCTGATCTGAAGACCCCAGCTCTACTCCAATAAAATCCTTTCCTTCTAACAGTGTATGTAGTCCCCTCACAAAGCATTAGCAATGTTTCCAAAAGAACTTTTTTTTTAAAACAGTTTCAAAAAGATCACCAATGGATTATTACATGAATCTCATCTCATTTGAAACTTTCCACTTGAAAAGCTAAGTCCTAATTTTTTTAAATACAAATGGTAATCCACGCAATCTAGCAAAGCTTTTAACTTGTTATTTATTTTATAATTATTTCTGGTTTTTTTCTTAACATGTAAAGTGCACAAAAAAAAAAAAAAAACACCCAGAATAATTAGATCTTCATGTTCTAGGACTCAATCTTAATGGTTCGAAGTAATGATGAATTTTTCAAGATATGGCGAAATACGCAAAAAATAAAATTAACACTAGGGGGTCAAAACTTTGGGGTGATTTCCTGACCAAACTATCGGGACCATATTTCCCAGATTGCTGCTACCTCCTATATTTTTTAGAGGTCAGAAATCCGAACCCGTCGAAAACATAGGTTTATTCAGAGAAAGTATGTTTCTTTTGTGTCTGATTTCATAACTTAAAATACCGTCTGCACTTATTATTTAGCATATTTGAAGTCACCCACTCAAGCCATTAAGATTGAGACACAAACGTGAAGATCCGATGATTAGATCTAATCTAAAATTATTTTGAGTGGTCCTTATTTTATTTTTTTTGGGCACATTTTACATAAAAATGAAAGATAATGCAAAATTTTTTAAATGATTTTACACAATTTATTCACTAGTTCAACTTGTACATCAGTAAACACACAATTTGTTTAATAAGAAAAGAAAAAAAAATCCATAAATTTAATCAACATTTAGTTGAGCTAATTTCTTTTAGGAACAAAAGTTTTCAAGCTTCATAGCAAATGCATTTTAAAAATATTTAAGACAGCAGATAAGTATAAAACTTACACAATGAGTCATTTTATCACAATGCAATATAATAATTTCAGCTCTTTTTTTTTAATATCTTTCCATAAATTATACTAATTTTTTTAAACAGTAACATAACTATTCTTCCACTTAATTTTAAAATAGAAAGAGGGTACATAAACAAAAGTATACAATTTTCAATCTTTTCTTACAATGTAAAGAGAAACAATTTTTCTGACTATCAAAGCAATGGTAATATGACATTAACCCTCCAAACGTTAGCCCCTGAACAAAATTGTACAGAAACTTCCCTGTTTTCCTATTGAATAACACGGGTAAAGCCAAGACTTCAGAGGGTTATAGGCATTATTAGAGAAGATTCAATGATTTCTTTAATAATGCTAGAATGAATAATTTCATTCGAACACATCACAGTCATAAAGGCATTAAAAATGATATAAAGGGTGTGCTATAATAACCACACTCAATATATACAGGGCAATACGAAAATCCTGGGACAAGCTTGGCGGGGAAGTAGAGCACAGCATAAGGATTATGAATGACACAGGAGCTCTCGACCAGAAATGTCATTGCATTATTTACTGTTTGTTGTGTCTTTGAAAAGGTAATTTTATTTATCTGAATTTTAATGTTTTCAAATAATTACTGTCAAAAATTGAATTCAAATTGGTTCAGTCTGTTTTATTGTAATTTAATGATTTGAATACTAACTAGACAAGCTCACCAAATCATTCAATTACGATAAAACAGCTATTTTTTGAGTCTTCAGATAATAGTTAATAATATAGAAGATCCCTTAGCAGCGTACAATATTTCCAGTCATGGGTTCCTATGCAACTTCTAATTCTTATGGTGTGCTCTACCTTCCGAGGTCCCATGGTTTTGGAATCACCTTGCATATGAAAATGAAGTAAAAACTATGCACATTAAGTGTCCCAAATTAATATTTAAGCAAGAGAATTTTTTTCCTCATCAATTAGTATTGAGGTTTAGAAGAATAAAGGTAGTATTAAAATTAGGATTTGAAATGCGATTTTCCTATTTTCAAGCTTCCTCCTTAAACTAATTTTAATCCCTCTTTTACTTTTATTGAGTTCAATAGTTTTTTAAATATTAATTTGTGGCTAAAATGTGCATAAATTTGAAATTTTTTTACAAGTACTCAAAAAAGATATATCAAAGGCAGTCATAATGGAACACCCTGCATATTCAATAATACGGGTATCACTATTCAAAATAAATAGTTATCTTCTATACGAATGAAATGTTTTATTCAAGTTCCTAACACATACAGGAAACAACTTGTGATGCCTTACTCAGCTCATTGAAAAAACCTTAACTAGTATAAAAAATTTTAACATAACTATTCCAGAATGTAGAGGTGCTAATTTGATGTGTCAAAAGATTTACTTAGGCTAAAATGTGATTTGAGCAGAAAAAATAAAAACCAGCTAAGTTTTAATATTTTAAAGAACGTGTCTAAAGTAACTCTTCAAAAGTCTTATAATTCCAAAATACTATACGTATAATTTGCAAATATTATAGTTAACTTACTGTAATTTTTAAGGCAATATGAGATTAAAACTGAAAGTATTGTGCCTTTCCTTAAAAGCGAATTCTTATAAAAAAAAAATAAATTAAAAAGCCGCAGGATCCTATTTTACACAAAATAGTAGAACCCTGATTATACGACGTTTGATTATATGACACTTTGGTTATATGACGACCCTACTGAAGCACATTAATAGTCTTCCAATACATGTTGTCCAACTACAGTTGTCATGATTAATCCGAATTTTGGCTGTGATAAAACAAGAATTAAAAAGAAGAAATGTACTATAATTTATTATTTAGGTTAAAAAAAACTTTATTATCGCTACATCT
Source organism: Parasteatoda lunata (assembly GCA_949128135.1). Taxonomy (NCBI): domain Eukaryota; kingdom Metazoa; phylum Arthropoda; class Arachnida; order Araneae; family Theridiidae; genus Parasteatoda; species Parasteatoda lunata. The sequence continues at coordinate 78,188,538 of OX421977.1, forward strand.
TATTCTGATTAATTTTACTCATAGTTTAATTTTATATACTTTAAAAACATATATAAGAGGTTCTCATTGGTCCTGATAATGTGTATAATTGAGGTTCTATTGCATTATTATAAAAATAACAAGAAAATTGTATTTCATTCGTAAAGAAGATAAGTCACAGCACAGTTATTATAAAAGGAATAAAACCTGCCAGAGGTTTGTAAATACATACTTTTATATACAAAGCATCATATATTACAATGAAACAGTCAGTCTGTTTTTAATTTCACTGAAGAAGAAAAAGATGAAAACTAAGTTCTAAATAGCACAATATTTTTATAATCGGAAGAGATCTCTAAGGAACAGGAATTTAGTTTACCTTCTGCTCTCAATCATATTCATGGCTACTTTCACGTTTTGTGGCTGTATTTTCTTCAAATGTACCTAATTCGCGAGATCGAACTGTTTTGGAAACATTTTCAGTTAGTCCAGTTTGTGTAATCCTAAAATTAAATAAAAGTTAAATTTAAGAAAAAATTATATTTTTTTTGTCAAAAGAAGAAAAGAAAGTTACGTAAGATTTATGATTAGTTTTACTAATAGCAAAATCAGTTATTTAAATTTATCTATCAATAATAACAAAACTAACTATCACACACTAAAACTTGGCAATCAGAAGTATATATATATAGGGGAGAGTGGCTCACCTTGGGACACAGTACACCTTGGGACATTTTTGTTTTTGGTCTTAAATTTTAAATTATCTTTTAGTCCTTTTAGATACAGATATATGTCAGCATCACCTAACCTTGGAACATATTTTGAATCTATTGATTAAGCAGGTAAGAATTTATTAGAATTTTTATTTTTTGAAGCATGTTTTTTTACTTTTATACAAAAGTTTAACTAGTTGTAGAAAGAAATTTTAATAATTTTTTTTTTAATAATGGTTTATAAAGTCCCGGACCCATTTTGATGTTTAATAACTCATAAAATAATGAAGATATAAACAAACTTATGGCATTTCTTGATGGAATAACTCATATATTTTCCTTTTCAGGTTTGAATATCTTTACTTTTGCAAATATCGTCTGTGCGCGTGGTTAATTCCAAATAATTTCATTTTCCAGTCTAAATATCTGAACTTTTCTAAATATCACCTGCTTATTAATTGCATTTTTCTCTCTTTTGTTTTTGTTTCATGTTTCTGGCATTGTTAATCGCCATAATGTGCGCATATGTGGATCTGAAAACCCCCATGAATACCGTGAGGCACAAAGGGATTCCCCAAAGGTTAATGTGTGGTGTGGACTAATGCACGACCGAGTCATTGGGTCTTTCTTTTTTACAGAAAAGACGGTTTCATCAGTTGTATACTTAGACGTGTTCGAAAACTTCGTATTTCCACAACTAGAAGAGCTTCAGCCACATGTCTTTTTGCAATAAGATGGTGCACCACTTCATTGGGGTATCATCGTTCGTAGTTCTTTGAATGACCATTTTCCAGGAAGATGGATTGGGCGAGGTGGTCCAATTCCTTGGCCACCTAGATCACCTGATATAACACCGCTGGACTTTTTTCTTTGGGGATTTATTAAGAACAATGTTTACAGGAGGATCGTGTCGAACATTGATGACCTAAAAGCCAGAATTACAACCGCAATAGCCTCTGTGGATGCCGACATGCTTGCCGCTACCTGGCGTGAAATGGACTATCGACTCGATATTCTCCGTGCGACGAAGGGGCCACACGTGGAAGTTCATTGACAAGGGCCATGAAACTTTTTGAGTCTATCTAACCATTTATGTTATTAATTTTAATCTCTCTTTATTATTTTATGAGTTATTAAACATCAAAATGGGTCCCCTGGGTTTATAAACACCCTGTATAATAAAGTATAAAGCTTTGCCTTTAGAAGCTATCAAATTTAATTGTTCTAATGCTAAGCCTAAAAGTATGATATTTTAAAATATCCTACTAAGTACATAGTGCACCTTGGGACAGATGGAGGTGGCCCACCTTGGGACACTAGATATGCATAATTAATCCTTATTAAAAATATATTTTTAATAAAAAGATATTGTGCATGTAAAGTATTTTTTAATTTATATAATCAGTGTTTATTAATAGTTATTATTTCTTATTTTAGGAACTCATTAGATGTAATTTATCACAAGAATTGGAAGCAAAAAGTATAAAAATAATGCAGCAATTTGTGCTAACAATATGTAAAAAGCAGCTGCAAATTTTATCATAGGAAATGACTTGTAAGAAAGCTGCTGAATTCGGCAGTATTAGTAAGACCACTATGAATTGCAATTTTATTTCCTTTAAAAAAAGAGAGCAGCCAAATTCTAACTTTAAATATATTTTAAATGTGAAGAGTCGCAAAATATTCACAGATGAGGAAGAAACAAATTTGATACACTATATGTTACAAACCTCCAAGTACCATTAAGGATTAACAATATGTGATGCAGGTGCACATACATATGAGTGTGCTTCGTCAAACCTAATGAACATTCCATTCCTCCTAACTGGGAGAATATAAAATTTTAAAAAATCTGGGAAGATGAACATTTAATGCTATCAGAATTAGTGAGAAATACATCCAGAAGAAAACCAGTAATTAGTGATTTATGCAATGATAACAGTGATGGTGATGCTTGTAGCTTAAATGAAATGAACAGTGAAAGTGACAACAAAATATTTGACGATAAGAAAAAAGTAGTGAAACAAGATTACATATTGCAGATTTTGCTCATATCAAATTTGCTGGTAAAAGATCTGTTGTTACCTTTGTAGGTTGCATTGAAAGAGTTGATGGAGATGAGTAAGAGTTATCAGTTTTGACAAGAGTGAATCAATCTGCAACATTTATTTATCGCGGAAAAGAAGACAAATCATACATTGATTCAAATGATATTTTGTTAAAACTTAAGCAGAGCAAAGCTTTGAACGTTCTTTAGGTTTGGTATTTGATTCTGAACAATTGGATCTGCATACAAGAAGTTGAAATTAACAAAATAAAACTTTATTAACAAAATTAAAAGTGTAAATTTATTTAGTGATACCATTTTTAGAAAATTTCTACTTAACTATTCACATCTTTTTTAACTGTCCCAAGGTGCCCCACTAGGAGGTACACCTTGGGACAATTAACAAAGTAACTAAACTTTTTTTAAAATTTTTTCTATGACAGATACAAAATCAAAACCTAGTTAAAAATGTTTTCAAATGTTACAAGAATACCAGGTAAAATTTTGACAATAATTGATAAAAATAAAAAAGTGTCCCAAGGTGAGCCACTCTCCCCTATATATATATATAAATGAAGATAATATATATACAGTGAAACCTCAGTTAAGCAGACATCCTTGGGACCAAAAAAGTTGTCTGTTTATGAGAAGACCATTTAAGGGAAGGGTACTCTAGTTAAACACCGTAAATTGTCTTTAGAACATTTTCAAAGATATAGAAATAATTTAATAATCTACAATAACTATCTTCAAGGATATTTATTTAAACTTTCGATAAAAAAGAATACATTAAAAAAGTTTGATATAAATACATAATTCTAGATGTAACTGCAGATAAATGTATATAATTTTCCTATTAGCCCAGATATTCAAGTTAGACATATGATACTGAATAAGAGCTTTTAGCCCTCAGTCGGTTTCAATTATTAGGTTTACATCCCCTAACACCTACCCATCACTTGATAGGAAACGTGGATAATACCTCCTTCAAAGTAAACTTCCCAAGATTCATAGAAAAAAAATGTATACCTGTAAGGTATAAAAAACTATGGAGTTCATTATTCACAATTGATTCTTTATCATGTGTAATCCAGGTGAAAAGATCAAAAGATGCCGCTGTCCTAATTATTTCACCAGAGCAGTATCATTTTTAGTCCGTTCTTTGCAAAGATAAGGCAAGGTGACAGGAGAAAGACTGATTCTTCAGTTAATTAGCTTAACAATATTCTTAGTTATGAACGAGGGAAAAAATCTATAACATCTAAAAATGGAGAAAAGTTTAATTTTTTCCTCCTTGCAATTTAAAGCAGAAATAGTTTTTTTTTAAAAAATTTAGAAAAAGTAGCTTTGGTTCAGGGCAAAAATGACTGTCCGCGCACGGTTATGGGAGTGTCCGTTTTGCGGAGAATGTACATAAGGGTTTATTCATAGAAGATTCCCGGGGAATTAAAAATATGTCCATATTGAGAGACGTCCCTTTTGCAGGAGTATCCATAACAGGAGGTTTTACTGTATATAAATATAATATAGACATATATATAGATAAAGAACAATTTATAGAGCTAATAGAAAAGTACATCTCTAAAAATGAATAAAATATGAGAACTTACACTTCATCCATGTCTATTTCATCATCTTGAGATAATCGAAAGTAAGGATTAGTGGTGGTAGGTTGAAAATTAACTCCAGTGACTACAAAAAAGGTGAAGGTAGCTGCTTCACGGAATACTTCATCCATCCACTCATATTGGAAGGGAACGGTTATCTATTGAAAGCATTATTATTTTATATTATAGTTGTTAACAACATAGAAGCATGTAATGATACATTCATTTGTTTTTATTCTGAAAACATACGAAACATTGAATCAAACACCCTGTAGAGTACTAATTAATCACCCCACAAATTTTCACAAAAATATTGAAAATACAGAAGAGGCGAAAAAATGGCAGCAAAGAAGTTGAGGGGAAAAATTAAATTTGATATGACCTAAATGTTATTGAATTTAATTATATAAATAAGAATTTATAATACAAAGTTAGCTTACTCTTTTTTATTCCTCTACTCATGCTTATTTTTAAGTTTATTCTTATTGCTGTGCATGAGACAAATTAATAAAACTGAAACTACAATATGAAAGAAAAAAATAAGACATAATTTTTAAGTTAAATGTTTAAGGGAACACATTTGCACACAATAATTCTTTGTTAATAACAATGTTCTGCATTACGTATCACTTCATCAATGCTTATTTGTGCTTAATACCCAATACTTTGTTGATACTGAACATTTCTGATCTATACTTAAAAGTCTTGATGCAGATATAATGTTGCCTTTTTTTCTCTCTCAACAGATTAATAATAGCTGCATTTATATGTTTTCATTAATATGTTTTCGTTTTTATAACTTGTCCCACAAGGCATATAAAAATTGAGATTTTTCAAGCCCTGCTAAAAACATAAATATCTGATGAAAATAATGTCTAGTTTGCGCATTTTCGTTGAACAGATAAACCATATGAAAAATTTCACACGTTTAATTGTTTTCAACTAAAAATGTGTTATTTTGTACAATCATGACTGGAAGCAAAGTAAGGAAATCAGCATTCATTCGCAGAATAACCTTAAATAGGTGATTCTGTGCAAGTAAGTTAAAATGAAGTAAATAAATATTTCATTTTTTTTAAATAGGTAAATGAATAAGTTATTTATTCAATACATAGTTTTAAGATGTCTTTATTACGTTATATCCTAAGTTTGAAGTATTATTCGAAATAAATATTTATATGAATACCTAAAACATTATTTTTCCAGAAATGTCTATACTTTTCCTGTTCAAATTTTGCATGCTGGATCCATCGTTTCGTGCGGTGTGCGCCACACACGGTGCCTCCCATCAGCATGGAACAGTTGATAACGTGATTCGTCAGACCAGATCACGTTCCGTCACTGTTGCAGTGTCCATCCGCGGTGATTGGTGGCAGATGCACGCCGAATTGTCCAACGACGCTGGGTTAGCAGTGGCACACGTGTGGGGCGACGGCTCTCATACCCGAGAACATGCATGTTCCGACGGATTGTCCACCGGGACACGTCTCTATCACGGCCAGTGTTAAATTTAGCCGTGATTTGTTTCACATTTGCTCTCCTATATCGAGTTACCACTCGTCTCAGGTTTCGCCTGTCTCGGTCATTTAGGGCCTGTGGACACCCGGTATGGGGTCTGTTGTGGACTGTGACACCCTCATTCACCCATTCTCGGTAAACTCTCGACACGGTTGACCTTAGGAAGCCGAATTCCTGAAACACTTCCGAAATGGAATGTCAAATGCGTCGGGCACCCACAACCATGCCGCGTTCGAATGCCGTCAACTCACGACGACGTTGCATTTTAACTGATCACTCACACAGCCACTTCAAGCAATGTCTAACACACAACTGAGACCGTTGCAGAGGCCACCAGGTGGCGTTGGTCACACGTGCTATCCATCCACAAATCAGAGCCCTGCTATCCCATGAGTTTTGCTCAGTCAGTGTACTTAAATATACTAATTTAAATTATAACTAAAATTATAATTCCCATACATTGCTATCGGTGTCTTACTTTAATGAAAACTTATAATCTTCGTATTTCTTTTAATATTAAGCGTGGCTGCAATATTTTTCTTTTTTACTACCTCTTATGATATCTTATTACAAAAAAAGTAGAAATTTTTCAAATTTTTTTTTCTTTCACTAGCACATTAAAATAGCATATTTAAAGAGAATGACCCAATTACAGATGATAACAAGGAATTATAATTTACTTTGCATCAAATACAATGATATGACCGAGACAAGGTCTCATAGTATACTTTGCATAGAAATTAAATATTTCAAAACCAAAGCTGACGATGGAAGGTGAGAAATTTGGAACATTGTTTCTTCAAAAGTTAAGAAGTATTATATACCTTTTTAATTGTTATAGATAATGTATTGTATTTTAAATATAAAACGCTTAGTAGTATCCTGCCTAATTTTATGATTTTAAAATAGATTTGGGATCTGCCATGCGGTAATAAAATTATTTTTCTTTAACAATGTATATTTTTGATAATTTTTTTCTATATGATTATTTTAGTTGTTGGCAAAAAAGTTGAACCCTTCACATGTGAGCGGGCCATTTTGTTAAATGCAGAGGTGTTTGGGAACAAAGCATCAAAAGTTATTGAGCATTTGATATTAGCGGGCAAAACCCTGTAGAGAAATCTTGCAGTGATCCCCAATCATTATACAGATAGTAATCCAAGGTTTTCCTCAGTTGATAGTGAATTTCCCTGAGAATTTCAGTTTTTGAGTGTTATTTTCAAATTATCTAAAAATTAAGTTTTTTTGCCTCTTTTAAGGGAAGAAAAATAATGCTGCATTATCTTATTTTCATAAATTAGTTATCAAAAATAATTAATAATTTATAAGCAGTGTTAAAACAGTTATAATGGATCTTAATAATTAAAGGAATTTAAATGTAATTTTAATTAGTGTGACATAGAGATTAAAGAGAAATAAAAATGCGTTACCTTTAAGAGATATACAATAATTCTTGTAAAGTAAATGTAACAAACAATCTAAAAAAACAAAAAGACAGATTATTAATACATGCATTATCCAACAATTATTTTAATTAATATTATCATAATATATTTTTTAAATTTGTGAATGAGAGAAAAAGCAAAGATGATAAGTTACAATTTAGTTGAAAATTATTATATTTTAAAAAATTTCATGTATTTACTATTTGTAAGGTCTACAGACTAAAAAATAATATATTTATTTGTATGCAGGTTTAATATATTCTCTAAATTTTAATATATATGTATCTTATTACAATTTAAAAAAAAAAAAATTCTTTAATAATGAAATTCAACTGCAAAATCCATGAAACTATGAAGTAGAACCATTCATACCCTAAACTTTAGAATGAATGAATTGGGTTTTAAACAAAAAAATATGTCAATTCTTATTAGTCTTAAATAATGATAAAGGATTTACTGAAAAATTAGAAAAAGGAAACATGTGGCAAAACATGGCTTTTAGAAAAAAGGCAACGCCTCTAAAATTTTCACTATTTGCCAAAAAATTATAGATTTGAAATTTTCCGCAAGAATTATTCAGACTAGACTTTAAGTGATAAAAAGAATTGGATAATACTTTGTTTGATTTTAACAAACCATGGAAATTTTAAGAGATATTTATTTCGTTTCCATCTGGAGACCAGTGGAATTTGTGCTTGTGGCGATGCTGATGAAGATGCTGAGCATATTCTTCTTCATTGCAATATGTATGCGAGTGCCCGAATGAAATGAAAGACTGATTTGAGGCGTCTTTCTATTTGTTGGCTTCCTGTTTTATCAGAACTGGTCAAAAGTATTGTAAGTCTTGCTGCCTTGCAGAATTCTGTTTTTAATGTAAAATTTTAAATTTTTCTTGTTTTTTACTTACTTCTGTAAGCCTCATGCTATACTTTGTTGTGCATGAGGAGTTTTCAGTCGTTTAATTAAAAAAAAAAAAATACTTTGTTTGGTTTCATGGTATAAAAAATTGCCTATCATTGATGTGAATTGTATTTGTGCACGCTTATGTAGAAATAAATGCATTAAAAAACTAAAAACATTTCTTCAATACAGGAAGCTATTAAAAATGTTCAGCCTCCTCAATAAATGAACAGTTCAATATTTCAGATATGTTTAGAGCTTCTGAAGTAGCAACAACTTATTTTAACTTAAAGATAATGTTATTAAACTCATTTCAACAGTTGTAATAACATAATATATGATTTCGCTGAATCTCAGTTCTGAAAATTCTAGAACAGGCAATCATTACATACCATTACGTAGAAATGTCGGAAAAGCTTCAATTTTTCCAAATTTATTGCAGCTTTTCCATCTGTATGAGAAGCTTCTTGAAGATGTCTGATAGACCTGAAAAAATAACATCACAATCTAGTAATGATAAATAACTATAATAAATTAATAGAAATTTTAAAAAAATGCTGTACATCTGACCAACTTTTTCATTCTTGTTCGAAAGGATATAATACACATAGATATAAATTATAATTAGAAGCAACATTTTGTACTATAACTGGAAATATTTAAAAATTCCCTGAAAATTTATCAATATAGTTACAATCATTTATCTTACTTGTGATTGAGAATGACAATTTATTTGAACAGAATGCTTAGTCATTAAATTAAATTGTTTGTTGCCCAGTGAACATTGTTGCAAAACTGAAAATATGATTATATTTAAAAGAAAACTAGAACAATAAAAACATTATAGAAAGAATATTTTGAGGTATTAATTCTATTATTAACAAAAGTTAAAATAACCAATAGCTGCCAAAATGAATAAGAAAAAATCCAGTAGGTTTTACAAAATACAAACTTCATGATAACTGCTGCATAATATACTGAACCTTTTACGAATTGAAAATTTTAGGGAATTTCAAATATGAAAGAAAAACTTTAAACTGATTACCACAAATGAGGATCACTTCATTATGTATTAGTAATACTTATTTAAGTATTAAAGCAAAAAATAAATTGTGTAATAATTCTACCACAATAGAGATTTTTCTTTTCAGAGAACTTCCTAAAATGTGCAAAAATCAGGAGAAATTTTATTATACCAGTAGAAACCGCCAAAATCCAGTAGCCTACTGGTAAATCTAGTAGAGTTGGTAGCTATGAGGATGCAATGGATTTTATAAAAGAAATAATTGATGTCAGCTTTATTTACTATTGTATCCTATTACATTTATACTATATTCTATACTTTCTTTATATACTAATTATGGTGCAAAAAAGTTTAATAAAAGGTAAGTAAAAGCCATACCAAACAACAGGGAATAATATAGCTCCACAGCATATTAAATCCACAAGGATGAAAATTTCTCTCCAAGTGTAATGTTGAGATTGGCCTTCTTCACTTTCTTCCATTATAATTTTGGCCACATTTGCAAGAACCTACAATATTAGATCTGACTGTATCACGAACCAAAAAACTTTAATATCGGAAATAAATTTATAAAGTGATTAAAAGAAATTACCTGAAGAGGTATAACAATCATAAATATTTTCTTGTCTTTGTCACTCAGAATGTGTTTGATAAATGCCCATCCTGTACCAATTAGAACAATTGTTATAAACAATAGGGCTCCTTTAAGTCTAAAAAAAGGTAACAATTATAAAAAGTTGTGAAATAATACAAAATTGGTAACATATTAGTGCATCAACTCTATGTATAAGACTAGATTTGTGTCTTTTTCTCACATTATAGCTATATAGAAGTAAAAATATAAAAATTGTTGTAGGGCTGTTAGCTCCAAATATTTTCAGAAGTTACTCATTGAACTAGAATACTATAGAATAAAACATAATTGAATTTATCGAGAAAAAGTCAAAATTAAGAGAGGTTATTTTATCCTTTCTTATACTTGATTAATTTATTTGATTGACTTCCATATTTGGTTGTTCTTTCGTTATAATTATTAACTTTGTTGACCAGCAATTTTACACAGAAACTATGTTACATCACCAACTAATATTTTGTAATTGAATTAAATATTTCTTTCATACCCAAACTTTGTTGACCGATGACAAATGAACTTGTAATGGGTCAACAACCTTTGGCATGAAAAGATGGGTTAACTTGTCAGCGGTCAACAACCTGTTAAAAATAATGAAAATGAATTAAAGTTAACAAATTAGCTTCCATAATTTAAATTCAAATATAAAATAGACTAAATTTAATAATTAATTTTATTCATTTCAAGTTCTACAGACATTCTAAAACCTGTAAAATATTTAAGGGAAAAAGGAATAATTTAGGTTGTTCAGAGACCCCAACTACTATGGATTCTCCGTAATTTCAGAAAATATTTTTATTAGTGGCAGCAAGGGTATTGTATTTTTATTTTAATAAATTAGAATTCTGATCTGCATTATACACAAGTAATTCAAACAGATACAAACATAAGGTCATACAGATAAATGCTTAGGTTACAATACATTAAAAAAAAAAATTCTGCTTTATTTCCTTATCACTGAAAAAAAAAATAGCAATGGCTTCAAATAGTTGAAGTGTTTAGTGGCTTCAATAGTGAATAGTTGAATTTAATAAGGTTTAAGAATGGGAAAAAAAAAAAAAAAGGTGTACCAACTGTTTGTTATAGGGAACTGGCAAAATGGGATGATTCATTTTAATTTACGTGATAGCACTTAATAATGATTATGTGATTACAGGACAATTTCTGTTGGCTGATATTTAATTATTTGACAAACAAGTAAATCACTCTTAGAAAAAGAGATATTATTATAAACACATTCATTTTCTTCCTTCTTATGGAGGCAAATAAATAATTATAGCAGTTTTGAACAATACCAGATTATGCAAATTATTATTTACCTTAAAAATTTGAGTTAAGGTTAATAAAAAATGATGTAGGTTGCTGAATAAACACAGAGTATTTTGTAAAGAAATATGTAATGTCATATATGTGAAATATTTAATGAAAGGTATGTCACATACGCTTGAGTCTTTTGAATTTTTATTATATTAGTATGATTATATCAATAACAATACATTGAATAATCTAATTATTTGGTCAAGAGGTCCCATCAAAATAATTAAGCCATATTACCTTTTTCTAAAATTTTGTGTGTAGAATGAATAAAAATTCGAAATAACATAGAAGTGACAGACGTGTTATAAAGTCATTTCTTGGTTTTTATAACTGCTTTCATATTAACAGTCAATAGCTATATAACAGACATAATATTATTGAGGGAAAAAAAATTGCACTTATATACATTAAAAAAAATTATGAATAATGCAATTTATATTTAGATAAATTATAAAGCAGGGATGATTGAGATACAAAGAGAAAAACTGTAAATATTTTATGTTAAAAAAATCGATATCAAGATAACAATTTATATACCATACATATTTCATATTTAGCGTAATTTTTTGAGCTAACATTTATAATTCAATTTTAAACTTACATCTGTAAAATAACGCAAATAAGAATTGAGATATTGGACATTAAAAATGGGATAATACGAATTACAATGCATAATTTTTAGATTGCTTGAATATGAATCGCAACACACTGTTTTCAAATCATTTATAAAAATGAAAATCTATTTTTGATATTACAACTGCCTGAATACAAATCGCAACATAAGATTTTAAAAAAGACTGAATACAAAATCGAGACATAAGATTTTAAATACACGTAAATGCAAATTGCGCTATTAGCTTTTTAAATCACAGGAAAACAAAATATGGATGCCCGATTTTTTAATTGAGTGAACACGAATCACAACACATAACTCTTTAATCAAGTAAATACAAAAATCATTGTTTGATATTAAAATTGCGTGTATAAGAATTCTGATATAAGCAGATTCAAATATACAAAACGAGGATAATCCACCAAAGCGAAAGAATCAAATTGGTGGAAGAATCACATGTACGTAAACACCTCTTTAACAGAATTATGCTATTACGAACACGAATTGCACTATTGTATTTTTAAATCACCTGAATAGGAATAGCGATGTACAATTTTTAAATTGAGTGAACATGTATTGCAAAATAAAATTTTTTAATCAGGTAAATACAAAAATTGATGCTTGATAATAAAATTTCCTGATATAAGTAAATTCCAGCGCAATTTCAGTTACGGGGAAAATCTACTAAACCAAAATAATAAGACTGGTGGAAGAATTTCATGTCGGTAAACACCTAGTTAACAGAATTTAGCAAAAGTTTCACATTTTTGTTGAATTATAAGTTTTTGACTTGTGGAAGTCTGAAAACCAATACTGTTGAGATACAATGCAATACACACGATTTATATAGGAAAAAACCATATGCCCTGCTTCAAGTTTTTAGACCCTGAAGAATAATATGAAAACCCCAGAACTAATAGAATATCCTATACTTTTACTAACATTTTCATAGATTTTACAATACAACATTGCAATGAAATTCCACTTACAAATGAGTTATATAATACAACACAGCCCAAGCTTCCATTGGGGTACCATCTTTAGCAATAATGTTATAGTTAATCTGGAAGAGATTCGAAAAATAAATAAATAAAAAGCATAAATGTTTTGTTTTTGTTAACATTTTATACATACCAACTTACTTCAAAATGTTAACAAAAAAATTTTTTTTTTAAAAGTTCGGGTAAATCTATCTAAATATTACAATTAAAAAAAAAAAAAGCATAAAATTATTTGTTCAGTTATCAGTTCAATGACTTATGTGCAAAATGTTATGTTCCATGCATATATTAAGTTACACTAGTAATAATCAAAACAATAAAAGAAAAATTAAGATATCAATATTAATTAACTGTTTCGGTAGTACTTTATTACATTTCTCCATAATGGGTTGAAGAAAAATTTTGTTCTTCACACATTTTAGAACTCAGTAGAAAAATAAATTAATTAAAGAAATAAATATAATAATCAAACTATCATTAATTTTGATAAAATTTTTGTATCAGATGGCATAAGATCCAAGTACAAATGTTGTACAGAGTGCAAAATAAAAAAGATATCAAACTGAAAAACTTTCATTCTAATAATCAGATTTTTATGTCAACGATGATTATCGATGATAATATTGTTGATTTTTTTTAAAGTCACTACAATGAGTATAAACATGAACCAAGCGTTTCATCAGAAAGTGATCAGCAAAATTCAGAGCGAATCCTTTTAACTTAAAAGAAAAATTCTCTCACTCTACATTGCTAAGCAGAATGCATAATGCATGCTAACATAACATCTGGTATATTTTTTGAACTAGTTTTTTTTTATTATTCAGTTCATTTTCTAGTTGCCAAACTGACATCCACAATAAATGATTTTAAAAAAAGAAATATATGATTTGGTAAAAATGCAATGCAAACAAAGTTATTGCCAGATTCCCGTAGGTAAATAACGAAATGCATTATTGGAGAAAAAAATGATTCTCTGACAAAACGACTCACTGCAGCAGTCTCACTACATCCTGTTTGGTTAACGTGTTGGCGCAAGATTTGCAGTATTGGCAATAGCGCCATCTGTTGAGGAATAAGAGAAGCATTTTTGCTATTAAAAGATATTTATTGTTGAAAAAAATTTGTTTTAAAATTTCTTCAAAAATTACGGAGAAATTCAAGAATATACAGGTAAACGAGTGATAGGTGTAAAATACAGGAGTCTTTGTTAAAAACCAGGAGACTTGGCAGGTATGCGAGTATATTCTTGTTTCAGTTTTCCTCAGCTCAATATTTTAATAATAATAAAAAAATAAGAGTTCATATGCTTTGTCAAATTTGTTATTACATTTTCTCATTCCTTTTTATCACTATACCCAGCAGCAAACAAATAAATTTTTCAAGTATACACAAAAGTTTCTTGTGATAATTGTTAGATTTGGTTACGAAAAAAATGCATTAAATACACATGATCAAGTTAAAACAATAAAGACATAGAGATAGGTCAATAATCAAAGAAATTAGAAAATATGATTAGAGCATAAAAATACGCACTCAGTTAACACAAAAGCAACTTACTCCGTGAAATAATAGGGAGAGAGACTTCAAAAAGACTAGTAGTCCCATCAAGTAATGGATCTTGAAAGCTTCTTCTCTAAAATAAAAAAGTAAGTAAAATAATTTTTGTCTTACTATTTTTCATTTTTGCCTGCTTAGGTAGTAATAATTTGAAAGGAAAATACAAAATGTATACAAATTTCCATAATATAAATTTAAGGATATTAAAAATTGATAAATAAAAATTCATTATGAAAATTATTATTTTCTATTGAATTGATTAAAATCAAAAGACTTTCATTAAAAAATATACGGTTTTGAAACATTATATGTAAACTGACAGCAAAATAAGTAACACTTTAAGATAATATTCAGTCAGACGTACATAATTAAAGTTTTAACTTAAGTAGCATCAATAAAAATAAATTATAAAATGCATACAAAAAGCTTTTAGGTAATAGGATAAGTCACATTTTTTCTTTTTGTTTTAAAAAAGACACATTAGACATAGTTTGTATAATGTGTGATTATTTTTGTAGAAATTCTGGAAAATTTTAAAGAACCCATCTTGAAATAAAACTGAGAATTATTCTGGTGTAAGATTATGAGCTTTGAAATAAAAGTGTGGCTTATAACCCCAGGCCCTTCATACGAATATGCAAATAGCAACATACACAAGGCGCTAAACATACTTTTTCTTCCTTATGACTGCAATCCACACAAAACCAGATACTAAGAAGATGAAAGACATCATAAAGTATAGATTAGGTAAAGGTATTTCTCCAGCAGATAGATAGTTTTTTCCATTATGTTCAATTATACCAATCTAAAATAAAGCAATATTTTTTTATATAAAAGATTGCTGAAGGAAACTTTTAGGATTACATGCAAAAGTAAAAAAAAAATTATACAGCTTCCTAGAAAAAGAGTTATGTAAGGTCATATGCACATACAAAGCTTCCTTTTACTGCTTGAGGCCAGAACATATAAATAAATTATTTCTTATAATTATAAATTACTTCTAATAAAAATACAATTATAAAAAAGATTAAAAGGTAAAAGTGAACAGCAAAAAGTTATAAAAAGTTTAAAAGCTTATGAAATGTACAATATAAGAATAGAATTATTATGATATAATTTATATATGGAGAGAATACAAACTATCGAACCGAAAGATTAACTGCCATAGGAAATTCTTCATTCTCAGCACAATTGTGAAAATATACACTGTAGAGGCCAACTGCTTGTTCATTTTTCATGTGGATGATAAACTGAAATACAATAAAAATAAATAGGATTCTTTGTACCTTACAAATGAATCAGTAGAATAAAAATAAACAAAAAAATCATAATAATGATTGCAGCTATCTAATCTAAGAAAATACACAAACTTTTCAGTAGTTCTAAACTCGGCTCAAAGCACAACTCATTACTTATTTATTCAGAAAACTCAGTTTATCTCTATTTTATGTGGTGAAGAAAATGTGATTGTTTAGAAATTTTTTTGCGTAAATTTGGTCAAGTGGCATAGATTATAACTATGTCTAAAATAATATTTATTTAGATTGATTGCAGCTATCTAGTTTAAGACTATACTTCAATTAATTTTCGACCCTAAGCTTAGTTCTGAGTAAAACTCCTTCACTTTTTATTGCTTAGAAAACCAAGAAAATCTCCCCTTGATGCTACTAAATGAAGAAACAGTTAAGTTAGAAAATTTTAGTATACATTTAGGGAATTGGAATGGCAATTAAAAAGTTAAGCTACTACTACAAATCATATGCATTGTGAAATTTCAAGCATTAGTAATGCTTATAAAATGAAAAATATTAGACAAGTGGTTTTGCTCAAGATCTTGTGCTCATATTAAATTTTTTTTTTTTTTAAAAAAAAAGAAAATACTAAACAGAAAAAAAAAGAAGTCTGCACATTTCTTGGAAATATGCACAAAAATAAAAAGTCTTCATATAAATCAGAATTATAGTAAAAACCAGATTTAAATATCTTGAGATAATTTTTTAGGTGGGGCTCTTACAAGTGAAATTCTTCTTTTCAAGAGACACAAATGTTGCAGACATAAAATATGAAATTAAACATAGTATAAAAATTTAAAAGAAAATTTTTTGAATTTTTCTTAATTTAAAAATGAATTTTGAAAAAATTTACCTTAATAATATATAAACCTAATATAATATAAATTTCACTGAAAGGAAAACAAAAAAATCAACGAATAACAGCTTTGTTTACAATAAATTCTGTCACTTTTTATTCACTTCCAGTTTTTCAGAATATGACTTCGGGTTTTTAAATCGGCTATATCATTACAAATAATTATCAGAAAATTAAAAGTAAAACATTTTTGGAATCTTGAAAGTTCATACTTTTTAAAAATGTATTAAACAGAAAATCGATTTTTTTGGACGAAATCATTCATTTCAAGGTAGGCAGTCGCCTTAAATTGGAACACCAGAGAAAAGGAATATTTTAAGTACCTCACAAAGTATAGCCATGGCTCAAATTCCCCCCCCCCCATTGTGACATATTATTTTTCTAAAATCTTCTCTTAAATACAAAAATTATCTACTATAAGAAATCTAATTTTTATTAAAACTCAGGAGCTATGAACTTTCATCAGGAGAATAAAAACTAACATGAAGTTCATTAAAAATAGAGGAAGAGTAACCAGGTGCTCCAAAGATGATTGGAGATAAGAAAAATCAATTAAAGAAAAATAGAAGGAAATAGAGATGCACAATTTTTTTTTTTGGTGCCTTTCTTAGATAATAGGGTATTTCATTTACAATCAAGTTTGAAAATAAGATATAAAGTTTCTCAACAGACTGCTGTTGAGAAGAAAGCAAAAAACTTTTCAAAAGAAAATCACCATTTGTGGCAACAAAATGGTGGTTTTAACTATGGACAAAACTAACAAATGCTCATGCACATAGTTCTGATGGAATGATCTGAGATACAGCAAAAAAACATGGTTATAGTTTTCCAATCAGTAGGATTTTCTTTGGACAAACTTTGCACATAGGGTACGTAGCCAGATCTTTCAGCAAAAAATAAGCACTTTTTAAACACTCAAATATATTTTTAAGCACTATATTTAATAACAAAATGCAAAATAATTTTCAAAGACTTTACATGATCATGATAAAATAACTAGTTTCTGACAAAGAACTTCTTTTTTGATTATATTAGCCATTATAAAAAGATCGAGAGATTTTTCAGTTCAATATCAGAGGCTGGAAAATGGAGCCTGAAATGGAGAATATCTTGCAAAATACAGCAGAATTGCGCATGAGAGTCCAATAATCTCACTCAGTTCAGCAGACGCACACACGGACTCGCAAGTATTTCGCCAAACATGTAAAATGATTGCCGCTTTCATAGGCTATCGACCGACGGTACGCCGAAATGGATTGTGGTGGAATGAATTGTAAAAACGTTGAATAGAATGCTTTTGCATAATATGTGACGAAAATAGACAGAGTAAAGAAAAAAATATTATTTTCGAAAAAGGAACATCAAGCACTTTTTAAAATCACCCTATGAAAAATCACCTTTAAGGGCTTTTAAAAAACTAAAATCAAACATAAGCACCTTTAAGCACTTTTTGAAAAGGCTACCCACCCTGTACACATCAGTTTGAAATTTAGACAAGAAAAATAAACTTGTTTAGCATAACACTAAATCCCTTTTCAGTGGGTCGATAAAATAAGTACCAAGCATGCTTGAGAACTAAACACTGAGGGTTCCGCGTTCGGCTGACCACCTGACCGGAACATTCGCTCCTGCACCCCAGAGCCCAAGGTCAAGAAAACTGAGATGGGCACAGTAGGTCTTGGCCCTCTATGGGCTGTCGCACCACTGAGTTTAGTAACACAACACTAAAGTGTACATTTCTATCTCCATTTTCCTCTCTTGCTTTGATTGTTCAAATCGCCGCTCAGTTTTGGTAGTACCCTGTAGAAATAGGCACAAGGTATCACTACCAAGCTGATAACTTTATACAATTTGAAAAAGTTCTTTTACCTCTAGATCTGTTATAGTTCTTCTATGTCCATCAATACTACTTTTAAATGGTATTTTGAAAGAATTGCAGGTTTTTGAATTTAAAACATCAGCAGTTATAACATCTTTTTTAGTGTTGACTTCTACTGATTGTTGAACAGTATCTCGATTTACAGGTGCATCTGAAACAGTTTCTTCTTTGGTAGTTGACTTATCTTCAATTAATTTTACCTTTGCTTTTTCATTTACCTCTTGCACTGAAAGAAGTAAGAAATACACATTTTAGCGGTTATAATAATTTAAAATTACAAAAACTATTTTAATTCCAAAAATAAAGATAATTTAACTGCATAGCAGTATTAAATCATACAAGTTGAAATTACTTCAAAACATAATATGTCATTTAAAAACTATTTTTATGAGCTTGTCCTGCAAATCACTAATTATTTTTATTATTCAATTATTTTTACTAAATATAATAGCTTATTAATAATTTAAATGACACCAGACTAAGTTTTTAGTTATATTCATAATTTTTTTCAATGTCTCAGGTTCAACATTAATGGACATTTTTAGCACAATCTTTTGACTTTGTTCTATAAAATAACTATTAAAAACCACAAATGAACCATGCCAAAATCTATATTTGAAACCTAAAATGAGGTTTAGACACTCCTTTTAGGTTTTAAATGTATAACATTGGTTAGACATATGTAACAAAAATAACTAATGATAAAATGAGTAAAAATAATATAATAGTATTCAATGTGTACCTTTAGCATTATCTAGTTTAGGGTTTTCATCAACAGAACGTTTTTGCTTTATCATATTTTGAACTTCACTTATTTGGCCTCTAGGAACACGTTTTGGGAACTTTTCTGGAAAAGTAATATTCTCTCCTTCACCAGATTTAATATCAAGAAAAGGCAAAAGGCTGCTACAGTTCACCAACAATCTATAAAAATAAATTAAATATATCAGAGGTAACAAAAATATGCACATTAAATCATTAAATGTTAAATTTTTTTAGAAATAGAGATACATGGTATATTCCATTATTATTTAAAATTTGATCCTTTTTGCCTAAAATCCATAAAAACTTTTCACAATTCTTTTCTTTAAAATTTGGAATCTAGTAAAATGCTTTAGCAATGAAGCAAAAACATCTTGTATCTTATGAAGATAGTGTTTATTCATTTTGGTAAAAATGTTACCATACAACTTTTTAGAAGAAAACTAACCAAAAAGAAAAAAACGTAACACCAACTTTTAATTTAGCTGGAAACAATTCTATATTTATATCGTTTAATCATTTAAATATTTATACATTCATATATTTTGTAATAATTAAACTCACAAGTAATGTTACATTTAACATTAATTACACAAATTAGTAAAATATCTATTTTTTATGATAATAGTAACACTTTTTGGAATACACAGTTAATTTATAAAAAACAAAATTCAGACAAATGGCAAAATAAAACAATGCAAAAAAAAAAAAAAATTCAAAATCACCGTCTATTTCTTTAATAAATACAAGCCATCTCTAAATGATGAAAGATTACAAAAAAAAAAAAAAATAAATAAATATCTGTAATTAAATGATGCAGAAAAACATTGAATAACAGTTTAAATAATTTATAAATTAAAATATAAAAGCTAACTCCAAAATTAAATTAAAATAATAAATAGCCAGAAGTTAAATGATTATTTTCTATATATTAATACTAGAAATTATCACAAGTTACTACCACTGATAATTAATGGATTCATCAATATAACTGTGACATATTTATATTTATGAATAAAAAAATATTTATTACATTGTAATAATCAATAATTGTTTCAAGAATTCAGAATACGTCATTCAATCTAAAATTAATTTATAAAAAATATCAATATAACAAATGCAGCAAGATTACAAATAGATACATACTCATTATTTTTTAAATCCAAAAGAAAAGATACTATCTGGATATTTCCATCAGTTGTTAGTGCATCATCAGCAAGAAAACATCTGTTTTGCTGATTCTCCTAAAAATGGCAGAAAAAGAATCAATGATACTTTTATGTTAGTAAACTAATGTAGAATACGCTATCAGAACAACAGAACAAATATATATAATAGAGACTGATTATTGTTTTTGCATTATAGCAAATACCACCACCAGGACAAGCATATAGAATAAAATTAATATATTAGCTTTGTTTTTCTGATACTATAGTATCTGTCCCTGCAAACTATATGTTCTTCCATGTTATTTTTCTTCATCCGAAGAGTTGTTATTTATAAAAATAATAAGGGTAAAAAATAAAAAACGAAAAATAGAGATATCGGTAATTAAAAATAAAATTAAGGTAAAAGTTTGCAATAGGGTGCCTTTTTTTAATTTGGCAATTTTTTTTGTTTTGACAAAAAATGAAAAAAATTTTTTTTTTTTTTGTGATTTTGAATAATAAGATCTCCCAACGAAAATAATAGGAAAATGGAAGATTTCATACAAAGTTAAAACTCCAAGTTATAGTTGCTAAATCCAAGGGGCACCCTATTCTACACTTTAAACAAAATCACTATTTGTTACATTAAATTTCATCATAAATTTGCTTTGTTCTTAGAATTTAAACCATACGTTTAAGTATGTAATTTCTAATTAGGTTCTTGTTAAGTAGGTTAATAAATAAATAAACATTTATCTGTTAACCTAATAAATATTATTATTCCTTTTAATAGATTAATTTAAGTGGGTTTCCTTCTAACGAGGCACTATCTTAGCAAAGATTTTACAGTAAAGTCACATTGTCTTATCAATCATTGTTTCAGCAGCAATTGCTTCATACATTTTTATATCCTAATGTTTTAGCAGGGAAGTAAAATTATAACAATTGCATTGAAATGTCAAGCTCAATTATAATAATTTCATCAAAAATTCATATGGTTTTTTTTCCAGCAGTTATTGTTACAAACTGATCTTTAAAGTTGATTTTTTTCAAAGCGACATTACTAAGAAATACGAGTTCCTGCATCTTACCTCTAATCTAATATAGATTTAACATATCTTTCCCTGTTACGAGTTGGAAAAAAAGTCCAGTCATTAGAGGCTTCAGGATTTTAAAGGCTTTACTGTATTTCTCAAAAATACATATATTTCTTCTTAAGATCTTCAGAATTCTAAATTTATGCCCCCCTCCTCTTTTTTGTTTACTTTGCAGAAATTCTTTGAGTAACTGTAAATACTTATTATTTTTTCTAATTTTAATTTATTATCAGAGGTTGCATAAACAAAATGATCACAGGGACATTTTTATTTTTATTACATTTAAATTACTTTTTCAAAAACAAAATGGAACTTACCATATAAGGAGTAATGCTGTCACTAACTGTTTTAGTAATAGTCAGTCCAAGCTAGAAAAAAATTTCTATTTAGAAAAATTAGGCAAACAGGCAAAAAAAAAAAAATTTTTTGCTTTTTTTTTTTCTATGAGAGATGATTCCCAACAATGCTGGGATCATTTTAAATAAATCTCGTTAAACAGTATAAAGGTCCTAACTTTGGACTGCTCTCCTAACAAACTATTAAGACCATATTTCTCAGATTGCGGCTACCCCCTATATTTTGGGGGTCAGAAATCCGAATCTGTAGAAAAAAATATAAGTTTATTCAGAGAAAGTACGTTTTAATGTCTGATTTTATAATTTAAAATATCATCTGCACTAATTAAGTAACATATTTAAGGTCACCCCCTCAAATCATTAAGATTGAATCTCAGAAAATGAAGATTCGATCATTAGATCAAAAGTTATTAAGGGTGGTCCATTTCTTATTTTGGGCACTGTACACAACATATATATACTAAAATATGCACATTAAAATTTACTCTAAAGTACAAAAGAAATTTAAAATTAATAAAACTGACACATTATTTATTATAACCAAATGATATAAAATCTTACTTTTGGATTATAACCTGTAAGAAACTGTAAATAATTTAGATGGACAACCAGTTTTCCTCCACTTAAGTAACCAAAAGTGGACATTCTAAAGTAACTTCTAACATCATTCTAAAATAAAAACAAAATTTAGCTTAAATTAAATATTCAACTTAAAAAATCTTGAATACATTGATTAAAAAAATGCTAGGAAATTTCCCTATGAGAGTGGACATTCCTTTTTCATCAACAGTTATAGAAAAATTGTACTTCAAAACTGTTAGATATAGGGATGCTTGAATTAACACACACAATGATATCACATTCTGAGCAAAAATTATGTGAAAATTACAAAAGCTCGGGTATATAGTGCATATCTGCTGATTATAATAAAAAACTTGAGCAAACTTATTTTTAAATGCATACTTGACTCATTAAAATATGGCAATTTAACTAAATTTTATTGAAAAGAGGATTTTTGACAGCATGTTTGCATATTAAATAACTACATTAACTTACAATATTTACATAGCGTATCAGGACTAAGATTGCCCCCACAACTAATGACAGAGATTAATAAAATAATTTTAACATAATATAATAACGTTCATATTTTTTGACCATTTGTAATATATAGGCACATATAATATAAATTTTAAGACCTAGCTTAGATTAAGAAAATTCCTATTATATACTAAGAATACCTGTAATCAATGAGTTTGAAAACAAGCATTCTTTTTAAGAAGTCTACTCTAGATCAATCTACTATATATAAATATGAACTATAATTTTTGTACTTATCCATTGTAAGGAGATGCAAAAATTTTCAACTGTTATAATAGATATTACTTGCATAAATGGAACAGTTTTTTTTATGTGATGTAATCAGAATGAATTAAATGATTCTCAGAATTTATTAAATTTTATTTATTTCATAAATTCAGCTTTTATATTTTGTTTCAATAAATAAAAATTTTCACTTGACATGCTTTATTACAACTTTCAATAAAAAGATCTAAAATCATCACGAGTGCTTTAGCTCCTATTAACTGAATAATTATAAACTGATTTAATAAAAATTATGTAAAAAAATTAACATTTTCTCAGCTTTAATTTTAATGTTAATTATAACAATTAATACTTATAATAATGTTTTTATATAAAATAATTTGTGTGAATAAATTAAGAAAGCTTAATTAAAAATTTTTTATTCAAAGTAATCTTAAATGCAATGAAGTAATAAGATCAAATAAAATAAAGCACTGTGGAATAATCAGCTCAGTTCGTGGACTCATTCAACAGTAAAGTAAGGAGATATTTTTATATTAATATTTAACCAGATCAGCTACAATTCTTAATATATCATTGTCCAGTTAAGGAAGGTTTTCATTAGGTTCAAGAATAATTGTCGAATTTCAGCAACTTCTGGGCAGTGGTCCACAAATAGCTGGAAAAACAAAATCATCACAGGTCACCTCAAAGGCTTCCTAACTAGTAGCTACTCCCAGGCAACTCTGAACACACTTTTATTTTAAAAAAATTATTAGTTTAAAATTCATTTGGTACCTTAGGGATTGTAGTTTGCGCAACAGATCATTACACGTAAATATCCCCTCCAGTACTTGATATCAATTAATATTATGGCTTCTCAGATATGGCCTTAATTTTAACCTAACTTGTAAAACACCTTAGAATGATTTTAAATTATGATTTTTAAATTGATTATTACGATTTTAAAACACCTTAGATTGATTTACATTCTAAGGTGTTTTTAGTTTCCCTGACTGATTTTAAGGGGGAGATTTCCATATGATGTTCTGTGCATAATAATCGTCAAGTCTTGGCAACTTCCGGGCAGCGGCCCGCAAGGAACTGAGAAAAACATCACAGAAAGGGATCAACTCGAAAGGTATAACTCGTAGCCCCCTCCAGACAAACATCTATATGTTTTGTTTGTTTTTTTGTTAAAAATTGACAAGTTCAAAATCTATTAGGTACTTAATACAATTGTAGTGGGCACGGCAGGTCACGATACGAAATTTTATCATGTTTTGGGGGTGAAAACTTTTTAAACGAAACAAAATGTTTTATGTTTTGTATTAATGAATTTGGTCTGGTTAACACAGAGAAAAAAAAACTTTTATACACCAGTCTAGAGAAAATAAATCAGCCTAAATTAATGATTCGTATTGTGTGGGAAAGACATGGGCATATGCAGCATATCAGTTTTATAGTTCCACCCTTTTTGAGACTCTTTTCTATGAATAATGAATATGATGCAAAATAACACAGAATATTGTTTAAGTCAAAAATTTTAAGATTTATAATAATCATACTGTTTAAACATTTAAAATTGAAAGGCAAAACATCATTTAAGAAGATTACAATATATGAATGCTGTATGTTAAGAATACCACTTACATTTAAAACTAAAAGGTGAATACGAGATGACACATAAGACACTCTAAAAAGTAATGCTAAAAGAACTGTGATTTTTATAGATAAATTCATGTCAATTTATTATAAAATTAATGCTTAAGTATCTCAGATTAAATGTGAACCATATACAACTTGAAAATAAATCGCAGGAAGCAATCTTTCTGTCAACAATGCATAGCTAAGTAGTCAACATCAACAAAATTTTGTAGCTAAAATAATTACTATAAGTTGAGGTATTTTCATCCTGTGTTTTTTAAAAATCTTTTTTTCATCATCTATGATATCGATTATATATTAATTTTTTAAAGCGACTATCGATAAATAAAATTAATCATATCGTAACCCCTTACATTACGAAATGGGAGTGATTTCTTTTCATCTGTTTGTTGATTGGTCAGGAAACATCATCTGTTCCCGCCTTCTTCTTCTCGAACAACTGCTATGGAGGGTTGTACACGTATTGATTAATGTAATTACGTAATTCTAGATCATTCTTTCTCTTTCTCTCTCGTTCTAGTAACACCGGCACATTCTGGAAATTTCTTGACTTTTCTGTGCTTTAATAAATATGAATTTCAGACGACAACCTTTTCAGTTCACTACCATAGATCCTGTGAAACGTCAAGCTGAACTTCAAAAGCGATTTGGTTTACCTGCAACAAATAGTGAAATGTTTGTCGATTTCTTGTATCCAGGTATTATGGTAAGTTAAAATTTTGTAATAATTTTATCAAAGTCAGGAATCGTACATCCTGTTTACTTGCTTTTTTTACTAGTTTATAGTAAATTGTTTACGTATAATTTAAAAACTTGTTTATACATTAACTTATATGTCAACATATTTTATATCTATGAAAATATAAACATTGATGTTTATTTAATGTACTTTCTAGCAACTTCATAGATGGACGTTTGGATAAAAAATTAAGTGCAATAATTTTTTTAAAATAATATTGTGGTTTAATTTCTCCATAAATATGTGCTTCATAGAATGATCGAGATAATTTCTTTTTAAAATTTATTAATTTGTTGCATAATATTATTTTACACTTGTAAAATTAGATGAGTTCTTGTTCATCTGCTTGAAGTGAGCTACCAATAGATTGCCTGTTTTAAAATTATAGGGTCTAAAATTTTAAGGTATATTAATTTTTTTTAAATTAAATGCTCGTGATCGCAATTCTTAGAAATGATTATGAGAATATTAGGTTCACTTATTTCAAAAGAACACCCAACTTTTAATAATTTTATAAATGGGACTCAACATAAAGTTGCATTAAGGTAATAATCTCAGTAATTGTCAGTTGTTGAGGTAAATTGCTTGCTACTTAATTCTGTAATTTTCCATTATCAAATATTTAATGAGATTCACTATACTGCTCAACTATTATTCATTCTTGTGGTGATTTGAAAGTACTTAAAATTGAAATTTAATTTTAAAGTAGGTGTTATAGGAGGGTATATCGGTATTGTGCTTTGTTGTGTAAACTACAATTGCCAGGGCGCCAAATGGATTTTTAAACTTTAAATTTACTGCCTGGAAGTTGATTAAGATTATTTTACAGCTGATGCTGGTATAAAAATCTTTCCTAAAAGAGTTAGTTTATTTACATGTAATGGTTATTTTTTACTAATGGGTGGGTTCCCTGACTTAAAATTTTACAAGCTCCTTCTAAGTGTTCTCGCCCTTAAATTTAAATACTATAAAAAAAAAGTCAACTAGTTTAACCTCATGTTTTTTTTGTTAGGAGAAACTATTTTGTGTTCAGCCAAAATTTTTTGAAAACATGCATTTTAGTTCAGAATATTTACCAGTGTTGTATAGTTTTTACTATGGCTCTTTCATCAAAATTTAAATTCATGTTTTTAAATTGATCATCTGGTTTATTTTAAGTCTGACAATCTAACCTGATGAACTATGAATTTTATTGTTCTTGGATATTTTATTCTTGTTTTTATTTCTGGGAATTATTTATAATATTTATATACGGATTATTAAATATAAAATGATACCACCTGGAAACTATTTAAAATTAAGGTAAAATTAGATTTTTTTTTTTTTCATGGTCTAAAAACTGAATTCAATGATTTGTCCTCATGCTTAGCTTTTGATTTGTGCTAGTCTTAATCTCATATATATATTTTTTATTTTAGGGTTCTGGCGTTAAAAAGCCTTCATTTGGTGGCAGTCCGAGATTACAGCATAGAGTGCCCATTTTCACTGAAAAAGCAGCAAAAGATAATTCTGAGCAGAATGTGGATGGTAATCACAAACCTAGAGTGAGAGTCATCCCAATTCAGGTGGAAGGCGTCGATGGCGATAAACGTCATAGAACTTTTTCTGGTCCAGCTGGTATAAGCAATTTAGATAGAGACATTTGTAAAGGAAAGCTTCAAGAGACATTCCCTCACTTAGATTCTTCTGAACTTGATGAAAAACCTAAAGGACCAAGTCAACCTAGAGTGTGTAACATTCCAATACAGATAGAACCAAGAGAAGTGGAGTCTAGAGTTGATTCAAATGCAGAACCCAGAGAAAAAAAGCCTACTGTAAATCCAAGCCAGGCAACACCTGAACCTGAAAAGGAATTAAAAGCAGAGCCGAATGGTTGTGCTGCAAGTAGTGAGACAAAAGAGGAACCTGATATTGCTGTTCCATTGAAACAGATTGAAGTTGTACTTAATAAATTGAAACAGTATACAGAGGAAGTTGAGAAATTTTCAGGCACGTGTAAAGATAAGCAGTATAGGTATCTTGATGAAATGCTTACAAGGTGCATGTTGGATTTGGATAATGTTAACACAATGGGGCTTGATGAAGTCCGCAAAGCTAGAAAAGAAGCTGTTAGGCAAGTGCAACACTATGTTGATCTCCTAGACAATAAAGTCAATGAGCCTGTAGAAAAGATGGATAGTGATCCCTCTCTTGTTGACACTCTTATTGCAGATTCCAAAGATGAGCGAATGGTTTGTGATGTTCCAACTGAAGACAATGAATTCAAAGACATAAATAGTGAGTGCACTTCTGGTGATGTAGAGATGAATGGTGATGTTCCGACTGAAATCGAGGATGATATGAAGAGCGGATCTAGTGGCATGAATAAAACAAATATCACTGGTGATGTTGAGATGGTGGAAGAAAAAAGTTTGAGTGAATCTGTTCCTGAAGTTGCAGAGAGTATTTCCACCCCAGATTGTTCTGTGGAAAATGAAGAGGTAGTGGATTGTTTTAAAACAGAAGATGAAAATATGTCCCCAACAATAAAGTCTGGGTTATGTAATGCAACAGACTGTGAGATGAAAGACTCTAATAAATCCGGAGTTGTTATTGAGGAATTAGATGATAGTGGAGCAGATGTTTGTACTTCTGAAATTGGTGGAAATGGGTCTGTTTGTGTTGTATCTGACTCTCCTGAACTTGATGTTAAAGATACAATAATTGAAGAATGTGATTCTGAGGTATTAATTGAAGAGGTGGAAGAGTCAGATGAAAAAAACATTGAACATTCTATAAATGCTTGTGATAGTTGTGATACTAACATCTCCAATGAAGTTACAAATTTGCAGGAAATTCTGATAGATTCCAAAAAGCTATAGATAGTCATTCATGTAGAACTTTAACTTTTTTATTTATCTGTATATATGCACAATTGATTTCCTTATTTATCAAAGATATTGAAGTTTATTTTGTAAATATGAAATTGTAAATAGCTTACATCTGATAATAAACAAGATTTTTTTTTTTGTTTATATTTAATGTGTATTTTTTTAAGATAGCTTTAAATACTTTATTACACTGTAAATAAGATTATATTTTTTAAGACTTTTGAATATTTAATAAAATTTCAAAAGCATCTTGCATTGTTTAGGATAAGTTTTAATGATTAAAATATTGTGCCTAATTTATATTTTACCTTTGCTACATGCCATTTCATTACTGGTACTAGTATTTTTATAGAAAAGTTAGTCTAATTTAGTGATAGGTAATTTTATGCTGGATATTTTGAATCTTAAATTTTAATTGAATATGATTAAGTTCTATTGAAATACTTTAGGAATTAATTTGTATCCTAAATTAATCTTTCCTAGATTTTATGAAGAAAAAGGAAACAGCTTGTATTCATTATTTCCTGGGAAATATGGATTTGTAAGGAAATCTTAATAATTCATTGATTATTATGCAGATTAGTGTTGAATAATTTAATGATTGAAAAGAATTGATGCTGGCAATTTACATAAATAGTTTAGAATATTAGCTTGATGGATACAAGGAATTCACCTGGTTAATTAATTAGAACCAGATTTTGGTGATTAATAAAAATTTGTTGGGAAGGGATTTGTATTATCAGGATCCAATATTGTACAAGTTATATTGAAATCAATTTTGTCATAAGCATAAAAATTTTATTTATTGCTTTTAAATATTAATAGGAAAAAAAAACTTCACTCTAACTTTAGTTTTCCACATGTTTTTAGTGACGAAAACTTTTTTTATAGTTTCGTTTGAGTGAGTTACATTTAGCGTTTTTGTGAGACCCAATTTAAATAATAGAAAAGATATTTGGATTTACTTTACACCCACCTAATTAAAAAGTACCAATTTTATAATTTAACTAGAAATTATTAAAAAGAACATTTATAGTCTTTAAGAAAGATTAGTACACTAAATTTATCAACAATTGATGGCAAACTATTTGTGAATTTATTACTAAGCTTAACAAAATAAGTAAATAGGTGAAGTTATAATTTTTTCTTTTGCTAAAAAATTTATTTAAATTTCCTCATCCAGCCCATATCGGAAGTTTCAATTAGTTACAAGGTTCTAATGTCAATAAAAATTTATATTTCTATATTTTATGAACAATGAATTCCAGAAAAAATTCTGAAGTGAAATGTTAACTATAAAATTTAAGTATTCTTTTACAACTGAGATAAATTTATATTCTGTTGGAGGATAGTGGAATTTGTAACATTAAATAAAATTTGAGATTTAAAACAGGGTGCATAGCCAAATTGTTCAACAAAAAATAAGCACTTCAAAAGAATATAATTGGGCAAGGTTGGAAAGTTTTTTACAATAGTCAAAAATCATGAAATTTTGAATCGTGTAAAACGAATGGTGTTTACGGTACGGATTGACTATACGCCGAAATAGATTGGGATTGAATTAATTATGGAAACGTTGAATAGAACAGTGTGAACTGTGTCTTTTTGCATAATTCGAAGCAAAAATCTCTTGAAAAAGGGAAAATTAAGCACTTTTTAAAAAACACCAATGAATAAAGGACCTTTTTAGGGCTTTTAAAAAACGAAAATAAGCGCTTTTTAAAAACGCTACGCACCCTGTATAAAAAAGAAAAATTTAGAATATTTATCAATTATATTTTTAACCCCTAAATGAAGCCACTTCCTCAAACAAAAGATAATCTAAAAACAGTTCAAAGGGATAAAAAATGCAGGAAAAGTCAAATCTCAGCAAATAGAGAATTTTTTTTTTCGGATATTGGAAAACTGTTTCTAGAGGCTTGCCCCACCCACCAAAAAAAAAAAAACTATGATTTACGGTCAATAAAACTGTCTTCAAATTAAAAATAACGTCAGTGATGCTTGATCATGTATCCTCAGAACTGAAACTTACAGGACACTATGTTTCAAAGCTAGCTTTCAAGTCTGTTATCAAGTATGTCCATTTGATTTATTTTTAACCTCTGTAAGCCTTTTGTATATTACGGAATATGGCCAGATTTTTTTGTCTACATTTTATTTTGAAGTTTCACTGTAAGCTTTCTAAAGAATGCTTGTAAGTATTCTTTAGAAATGTTAGATTCTAATAAGATTGCCCTTGGATATGGTAAAAAGAAATTGAATCTAGACACAAATGAGACAAAAACTTTTTTATCAGAGCTTTATTAAAGACACAACATTACAGAAAAGTGCCTTTGAAAACATTGTGCATTGCTGCCATCACCTTTTTTTAATCACTGTTGTTATATCAGAAACTAACTGCTGCGTTCTTCACAGTCACTTCTCATTGCAGCTTTTACAACACCTTTTTATATAGAGTTATTTATTAATGGAGACATTGCAGTTCTCCACATTAGCTGATTAAGTCTCAGTTGATATTAATTCTTTAAAACATTTTTTTTTTTACACTTGGTTTCATTCTCTAATACTTTTCAAAGATATGAAGATTAAACCACTAATTTCACAGTTGAAAATACTTTTTCGTTTTAAACTGTATCAATGGTCATTTAACAAGTCATGTTTTTTCAAATGTAAAACACTTTGCATATACGAAATTTCATAAAATCTGTCACTGAACACAATATCATGATTTTTTATAAGTTAAAAGTTTGTGAGATATAACAAATGTTATGGTAATTGATAGGAAAACAACATAGATCACATGCAACAATTCAACAATTAATGATGTTACCGACACTATTTAAAAAAATTTTCAGCTGGTTTCATAAAACACAAATAAATGACATTGTAATATAAGTAAATCACAGATCTATCAGCAAGTAAGTAAATAAGTTTATCAATTTCATTAAACAGCCATTTATATAACTTAGGTCAGAGAATGTGTCCAAATTCAGTTGAGAATAGAGCTGGGTCTAAAAAAAATTTTAAACAAGAAAATAATATTTTAAAAGTAATATGTTTTATGGTAAATAACAATGTCTTTGTTAAATTTCAAACATATGACAATTATCAACAACGATGGTATTGCGATTATTAACAAATATCAAATATGATATAAAGCTGCATGTATAGTTAGTAATTAAAATATCGAGTAATAATAAAAATAATTATTGAAAATGATCGCAGTTGCGCTGATAAATTCTATTTGGGCAATGTAAATCAGTTTAATATTGAAATATTAAATGTCAATGTTAAAGTTCCAATATTACCGCTCAGCTCTAGTTGAGTCATTAATTTATCAATTATTTCTCCACTGAATTTGGAAAAAGCTCTGATACGCAATTTAAAATATATTTTTTGATAAAAATAATTTATTTTTGTTTTATTTCATTTCATAATATTAGAAAAAAGCACATGGTAGATTAGCAAAACTCACTCCATGATGGAGAAAAGTTTTTTTTTACATTAATATTTTCATAAAAATATTTTTTTTCTGATATGTGCCCAAGTAAGAAAAATACTAATGGAAAAATAATTAATTATCTGAATTTCATTAAAAAGACAAAGGAAAAAAAAACTTAGTAAAGAATTAAATTGAAAAAAATGCATTTTTTTAATTAGTTTAATAAATAACAATTTATAAAAAAAAATACAATGAAATAACTTTTTACTTACTTGTTAGCAATTTTAAATATAAAAATGAGTAAAATTACAAGAACAAGTTTCATAAATATTATCTTATCAACAAGGATGTATAGAAAAAAAATTAATGATTAGAATACAACATATTTTTAGTGCTTAAAAAAGAGCAAGGTATCTATTGATACAAAGATATGACTAGAATAAACCGTTCCCAAGTCAAAACACATATTCTTTGAATGACTTAAAAACATGACTAGGATAAAAACATAATTTGAGGAACAAAATGATTTCGGAAAGTATAAAAAGTATTTTAATAAAGACTATTGAGCAGTTATTACTCAGATGTATGTATGCAACACTAAGATGTGATTGTCAAATGTAATAATATCAGCATTTATTTATTGTTTTAAAAAGATAAAAATATGCTTTCATAGTTCTTTTAATTCTGATAAACAAAAACTTATAATTTCTTAGAAACTGTAATCCTCTCGATATATTGCTTTTAAATCTGCTTTGAATATATTAACTCATTATTTTGCATTTAACAGAATGCAGAGTGGATATGTCATAGGCTAATTGAAATTTCTAGCTCTTTGCAAACAGCTGCAGGCATTTTACCAGGCTAATTTCAAAAACCTCAAATATTTATATAATTTGTTGTTCAATTATCCTTATTTATTTGCAATAAGCTGTGAGTACTTTTTATA
Source organism: Parasteatoda lunata (assembly GCA_949128135.1). Taxonomy (NCBI): domain Eukaryota; kingdom Metazoa; phylum Arthropoda; class Arachnida; order Araneae; family Theridiidae; genus Parasteatoda; species Parasteatoda lunata. The sequence continues at coordinate 78,221,250 of OX421977.1, forward strand.
TATAGCCTTATTAAAAGGTTTATTGTAATAAGCCCACCCAAATTTAAGATTGAATAATTTTCTATGCACTATTTAATTAGCTAAAAAGCATATAGCCTAATCAGAATACACTAGAAAATTAATATAATGCAATTACCGCAATTCTCCATTAACCTCCTTAACTTTACTATCGTTAAAGCAAACTACAATTCAGAAGTTTGTTGGATATTATTTCTAAGGCTCTTGATAAATAAATTTTTATTTAAGTATTCGTATTTCAAAATTATTTTAAAACATTACAATTTATTTGTTTCAGATAAATACTGCAAAGTTTAGGTGGCAAGTTTGTTGATATTTGAAATTACGTATATAACACAAATTTTTAAACAATGTAAAGCCTCAAATTTCAAGGTTTACGTTAATATCTGTTACCGCAAGAATAAAAATTATTTGGCAGATTAAGAAAGATCGATGACTTCTGCCGTTGACTTAACATATTACAATGCTGCATTTTTTAGATAGCCTATGACAAATATAAAATTAGAAAAATTTAAAGCTGATTTTTTTCATTAATATGTTAAAACTAGCAAGCAAACTTAATTACCTGGACAAACTGATAATGAGTTTTGTTCATAATAATTATGAATGATATGTGATTAATAAATATGCTATATTTTCAAATGTTGTCAGATATATTTGTTCAGATTTCAGTTTTGGTTAGTTTTATTTTACAAGTGCATTAAAATTGTAGTTGTTTCCATAAAACAGAATATCTCAATCAAAAATATTTTGAAAGATTATCAAGAACTTTAAAAGTTTTGGTTTCATATATCTACAATACAAATGCAAGCTCAGCAAGTTTATGGAAAGACTAGTAATTTATTTAATTTTTTAAAAGAAAAAAAAAATCAAAATTCACCTCATGTTTTATAGAGATAAGAGGGGTCATACATCAACAGTAAAACCTGTAGGAACTTTTCAAGACAAAAACAGCATATTTTTTCATTGGTAACTGTAACACAAGTCAAAATCTATTTTCACTTTATGAATGAGAAACTCTTGAAATAGTAATAAAAAATTGTGAAAGGTACTGTTATCACACAGAAAATAACACTAATATTGTAATGATAGAGAAAGAAAAACTAACAATTTAACCCAGGCATGAGATTCTTCTGCTTCCCAATTTTCTTCCTTTAAAAAAAAAAAAAAATTAGTATGTCTAATTTTTTAATAAATTTTTTCCAAATTTTAATAGATTAATAATGAATTCAATTTGTTATTTTCCTATGTGGCTTATTAAGGGGTCATTCACCAATTAATTTTTATAAATTATATGTTGTGACAATTTAAACTGATTTTATGGTCGGTTGCTATTTATTCTCTACCCAAATCTATGCTGTTTAAAACTTTCTTAATAACATTAATATTTTATTTGTCTAGATTAATTCAATCTTATAATAAATTTTTTTTATGATGTTTGAAATTTATCATCCACTCACTCTCCCATTCATCAATTAAAAATACATTATTCATTTAGTCAAAAATTTGTTAAACTTGTAAGAATTAATATTATATAGCGTTGAATTTTTAACTTTTCACTCCATGAAACAGTATGTAAGCAGAAATACTGTAGATTAAACCTGCTGCACACAAAATAGCCTTTTTAATTATTGTTCAAAACACAATGAGCAAGTTTCGTAACCCAGAGCTAGCGGAGCTCAGAATCGTTATTGTAGTTAACACCAGTGCCATAAGTTAAAAAAAAAGTTCGATCAGTTTCATTTTTAGGTAAGAGAGAAGAGATATTCCATCCCTTTTTTTTTTTTTTTTTAATTTTTTAACAAGTGAATCAGCATAAAATAAATCACTATAATAACAAACATTTACTTGTAATAGAAAATATTTTTTAACACTATGCCCACTATATTTGTTATTGTAACTTAATGCATGAAATGAAAAGTGAAATTCAGAAGCTGATTGGTGCAATTTAGGCTGACCAGTAAGAATAAACAAGATTCAGCAAGAATGCTTCCCCATGTTTCTAAAGATAACAAATAGAAATATTTGATTTTGGTAAGTTTTAATATTTTCTGTTATAGTTTGTTCGTTTAAAAAATATTGGAAATACTCATTAAAAAAATATTTGTTATTATAATTAATTTATTGTTTTTAATTAAAGAATTATGTCACATAAAAACAATCTGGATAATTTAAAAAAGGGTAATCAAAATATTTTATAAGTTGAAACAAGTCAAAGCCCATTCCAATAGGCTCCATGTCACTAAGCATACCCAGTCTTTAAAATTGAATTTTATGTCCTCTTTTATTTTTACAATCTCATGCCTGTTAACCAGATGAAGATTAGATCTTACTAAAAAAACTCTTAATATGACACAACCGCAACAAGAAGTGTTGAGAAACTTCACAGCCGCTTTTCAAAATATACTTGAAAATGTTTCCAAGTTTTTATGATAACCAGTATCAATTGCTTTTTATATACAAAAAATCTATAATCAGCTTTAACTTATTCAGCAGTACACAGATTTCATCAATGCAATGGCAACACGAATATATATCCAAAACATCAAGCTCTTTATCATTAGTGCATTATTAAACTAGATCAAAAATACACTTGACTCTACAAACATTCCAAGGATTTTAACAACTTAAAACACAGTTTATATAATATAAGGGGGGGGGAGGAAAAACACTGAAGTACTTTATCTTACACTAGAGCATCACAAAAAGTGACCATTAACAGGTCTTTATAATAATCCCAGATCAATAAAATTGTGTCCATGCACAAAACATTTTAAAAATAAAAGATATCTTTCTTCATTTTGCACACAAAAAGACGTAACTCTAGCACCATTCTTTAATAAAAACTAATTCAGCTGCATAGTACACTACAAAATATGTTGAAATCTATTTTTTTCAGCAGATTCAAAAGAAAAGAAACTGTTATGGTAGAGATATGAAGACTGGACGGTAAAAATGCATAACTTTTAATTTTAACTATAATTATTTTTCTGGTAAAATAAGATTAATAGAATAAAATTTAATAGAAGGATTGATTAATTGATTACGATCCTTTGTTCATATTAAGTAATTTACAGAAAGAAAAAAAATTGGTTTTGGAAAGTTATAAATAAATTCAATGATCCAACATTGCTATAAATTTATTAATATTACGTTTTTTTTTTTCCTTATCCAGTTTGTCATATCTCCCTTTGAAATCCTTAATCAATTTGTATGACCATACACATTAGAAATATTATAAAATGTAAAAAAAAAAAAAAAAAAAAATTATACACATTTGGAATGAGAAGAAAATAGGAATTACTGATAAAAGGAGTGTAATTATAAAAAAAAAAATAATAATAATAATTTTTAAATCAGATTTATAATACATAACAGGAAAACACATAAATTAATAAATGAAATAGTCTCTCAAACCGCTAAGCACAACATATTAAACCTTACAGTTACAGTTTAAATATAGCATTTTACAGGCCTTTATTATATATATATTTACATCACTGGAATGAACATTCAGATCTCTTGTTGATTTGCTTTGTACTTTATACAGCTTTTGTAACTTTTAACATGAAACTTATCCTGATTACTTTCACATAATTTTCAGCCAAGCAAAACAAGATTTAAATAAATAAATTTGGTAGAAGATCAAGGGTAACTAAGAGATCTCTAAGAGTAGAAGAGATAGGCTAACTATTTTAGACCTAAGGCACATGTATACCTATATATCTTCCACAAATAAAAAATGTCAAGGCTTAGAAAATTAAAGGAATTCAAATTAATAAGATATCAGAATATGTGTGAACCTTGTCTGATTAAAAAATAAATATAATGAAAAGAGGATTGATATTAGAATAATACAGTTGGCAAGTTGAAAAGACAATGCAGAAAAAAAAAATTATTTCAAAAATTAGTTTTATCCATTTCTTAAAAAGAAAAATCTCCGAAGAAGTTTAAAGTTCAATTTCCATTTTTTAAAATATTAAAGAAAATAATTGTTACACTTTATTCAAATTATTTTTTTAAAAAAATCTAATTAAAAATCTATAAAATCATTTTTAAAAAATGTATTTTTTAAATACATTATGGCACGTGTATAAATGCTGTGTTTATAAATGAGTTAAAAGAACTTCATATTTTATTGTTGTGATGTTTTTTCTCTGAATAATTTTGTTCATGTTGATGAAAAATTTAAATAACTATTGAAATTTGTTTTTAATCGCACTCATTTTGATCACAAAGCATTACAAGCATATATTTACAAATATAACAAACTCATAAATCAATTTTGACAAAAGTTTAAACACAACTAAAGCTAAAGGTCACAGTTAAACATAATACTACTCAGGCAATATTTTAGCTCAAAGTCAACAACAAAAACAATTGAAAAAACAAACAAACAATGTACTCTCCTTGCACATCAAAAAGGAATAACAAATCAATATCACCAATAAAATAATTATTACTGAGAGTTTTAAATAACCTAAAATTTCTTAATGCATCAATTTTGCAATGTAACAAAACATAGTTGAACAATAACGAGTATAATTAAATGAATCTAGTTTAAATGCAATCTACAAGATATAAGCAAATTAAACATTGACTGTGCACAATGAGGTTTTCTCTCATATTTGGCATTTGTAAAAGTATCTATGAAATTATATATACATGTTCTACATTTTTTTTTTATATAATTATTCATATATATATATTTCTATTTTATACACAAACAGATTTTCCTGGCACCAAAAATACTAGACAAAATGTATTCACAGCACGCACACAAAACACACATTACACCAATATTCATCTACAAGTGAGAATATTAACTGAGCATTTTCAGGAGCATTAAATATATTATTGGGGAAGGCAGAACAAATTTAAAAGTAAAATTTTTTATGAATTTATCACATAATCAAAAACTTTGCGTTCATGAACGGACTACAGTTTCTCAGTTTTATAAGTAGAGTGTTTTTTTTTTAAAACAGTAAATATTCAATATCACACAATTTTTTTTCCTCCTTCATTTCCACTACAAAAATGTTCAGTGGACAACAGTTGCATTGAAAAATCTCAATTTTCGGCAATGGTCGGAAAAATACTGCAAAAGAACACACATTTTTCCTATATAAGATAAAACTATTTTGGAAATTAAATATAGTTTAGTCTCTCCATGAGGGGGCATAGGCTATAATTTCTCAAAACTACTTTCATATTAGCCCCATAAAAAATCACAAAATTCGATGGACAGATCATGAGTATCAGATTGTTTCGCTACCTCCGAGGAGGTCACCGGGTAGGAAAGAATTTAATGATGATGGAATACACTGATCGTGTTCAGTAGCTGACGATTGCATGGCCCACAAGCTATTGCCAGACCCAGAAAATGACCATAAATTAGAACTTTGTAAATTGAGACTTGTGCTATTCCAGTTGTTGGAAGAAGCTTTACCTGACGTAACACTACTGCTCGCAGCAGAGCTAGAGTTAGTGGGATAACTGGTTCCTGAAGTAAAGCTCGATTCAGAATTCCCACTTCCAGATGGCCACGATACGTTTGAGGACACTTGACCACTGGCAAGCTGAAGGTATTGCTTGACTTCCATTTCGGTAGGAATGTCAACAAGAATGGTGGTATTGCTAAGAACACAATTGTTCAAAGCAGAGCGAGCTTTCTCAGTCTCTTCCCTAGTTGAGTAACGGACAAGAGCAATACCATGATTAAGAAGCAAATGGAATAACTGTAATGGGCCATGTTGCAAACACAAGGTTTTTAAAGTGGATCCATCAATCTAAGAAAAGAAAATACATCAATTTGGCTTATGCACTCTAGATAATATACATATATATATATTTACATTCTATCATTCGTAAATACTATCTATAATAAATATTGAATTCAACTTCACTTATTTAAAAGACAGTTTATGATTTTCAATGATTCAACATTATAACGCAACATTACAATATTAAATATTTTTTATTATTTATAAACAAATATGCATAAATACATATAATAGACAGATTGTTCTTTTACATATATTATGACTTTTCTTTATATCTGATGATTACTAGACTAAACAGTTTTCATATTCTTCAATCAGTGAGATGAAAATATTTGTTGTAACACCTTGTTTACCCCAAGATCTGACTGCACTTGGGTTTTTGGAAACAGTTTTCAGAAGTTACCTAGTCTATAAAAAACATCTCCAATTTTTTTTGCTCTTTATGAAGTAAAGAATTTTACGCTAAGATGAGAGAATAATAATCTTGTAACATAAAATGTTCATCATCATGTGCCAGAACTTTGGCTTTACCTAAACTACATGCCTAAAAATATTTTAATAAAATTAGATGTGAAAAAACTGATTTTGCTTCCTGTTGTAAGATCATAGTCTTAAAGATGTATCTCTTGAAAATAGTGAGTCAGATAACTAACGGGGATAACTTTTCATATAACTTTGAACAAATTCTCTGTTACCCTTCAAAGTTTTATACAGGGTGATATAAAATGAAAAATCCTGAAAATTTTAAGTGCAAAAAATTTATATACCATATATATTTCGTATTTAACATAATCTTTTGAAATAAGATTTATAATTAAATTACCTAACAATAAAGAATATAACACTTTTAAAGTAACTAATTTAAGAAAAATCTTAGTTCTTACAAAAATCTCGATGTTGGATTTTTGAAATTGCGTGAATATGAGTTGCGATATTGAATTTTAAAATTGCGTGAATATAAATCGCAATATTGGATTTTAAAAACATGTGAATATTAATCACAATGCATGGCTTTTAAATTACACAAAAATCGATGCTTGATATTGCAAACACGTGAATCTGGATTCTGACATTAGATTGTAAATTCACGTAATTACAAATCGCTAAATTGATTTTAAAAACGCATAAGTAAAAAACGTAACATAGGATTCTTAAATCTTGTGAACACGAATCACAATTTTTAAATCATGTGCATATGAATCACAACATGTAATTTTTAAATTAGGTAAATATGAAAATCGGTGTTTGATATCCAAACCGCATGAATAAGAAACGCGATATTAGTGGATCCTAGCGCTGTTCCAAATATACCAGACATAGATTTTTTAAATCACGTAAATACGAATAACAACATGTAACTTTTAATTAGGCTAATACGAAAATCGATTTTTGATATCCAAACTGTGTGAATAAGAATAGTGATATTAGTCGATTCTACAAATACAAATCGCAACTAAGGATTTTTAAATCACTTGAATGCGAATCACGATGAACGATTTTTTTAATGATGTTAATACGAATTACAATCGGTAAATACGAAAATTGATGATTTATTATTTTGTTTCACCTGTTCTGTCTTAAATATATTTCACTATTATTAAACCTCAATTTATTAACTCTCAAAGTCAAGCAATAACTACACTCATCATAATTGAAGAGCTGAGTAAATTAAAGGTCTGACATTTTCAAAGTGGATACGAAGAAAAAAATTTGATATCCAAACTATTTTGCTTTAGAAGGCAGGCTAATAATTCTTTGCCTTGTTTTATTTACTACTATCTAATTTAAAATAAAAAAATATGCAAGCATACTCAAAACTAATGTGCAAAATAATGCAAAAATAATTCTGTGACATTAGACATATCTATATTGATGTGACCACTTTTTGTTTTTCCCCCTGATTTATAAGTACCTCTGAAAATGCCATTTATTTGTTACTGCTTAGCTCTTCAATTATAAATAAGCCCAGAAGATATAAGCCAAATCAAGTTTTTTTAATATTGTATAATATAGAGTTCAGGAAGGTAATCAAGCGTAAAGAGTGCATTGATATGGAAATTGATACAGAAAAGGTGATGCAAAGTTAACAAGTGCACATTATTTAGTAAGTGAGCCACTGATACCTATAATTTCAAAAACATATTACGCCCAATTAAAAGGTTATAAATGTTTCAAATAATTATTCTGCTTCATTTAATCACTTTAAATACACAAAATAATAATAACAAAAAATTTATACACGCTGTAATTTTTCAAACAATTAACTGCATGATCTAAAAAGTTGAAGTTTCCTGATGATTAATGCTCATGGCATTTCAGATCTTTTATACTATTTCTATGAAATGTCTCTCAAATGACCCAGTAAACTATTGAAAAGCAATTTCATGGATTAATTTGATATTTATTAAATTTAGAATCGGTATATATATTTAATATTCAAATAAATTTAAATTTATTTAATAGCAGACAGTGAAATATAATAGATAAAAAAAACTGTTTAGTTTTTTTTAAAAAACTTGTCTGCAAATAAAAAAAGAAATATTATTTTATAACTGTTTAATGACTTAAACTTTGGATTAATTGACATTAAAAAAGGATAACCACAAATAAAAAAGTGTTTTCAATTGAATGTTGATAAATAAATACTTTAAAGCCCATTTGTTGTTCAAAGAGACAATAAAGTGAACTTCAATAAAAAAGTATTTCAAGGTTTATCAAACCTTAATGTATACTAAATATACATAATTAAAATTATTAAAAATAAAAAAAGAATTAAAGTTGTTCATATTATTGTAATTTCCTTAAAGATTTTGTTTCACATTTCATAGCAATTAGTTATTTTAAAATTATGCCCATTATTTTGAAACACCTAACTTTTTTAACAATAAATTGATCATCATTAAAAAATTTACAAAACTATTCAAAAATTTTTTTCAAACAGTCTCAAGTCAGAACTGAGCTTAAATAAATACATCAAACACAAAAATAAATAGTAAATAAACTTTTTGTAAATTTTAGCATAATATAAAAAGTATTATGCAAATTTATGATTATCGTAGTCATTATCTCTAAATATCAGAGGTAAACACAAAGTACGTCTCACCGATTTGGAAGTCTTATAGTGGATATCCATTACCTCCGCAGGCATAATATTGACCCCTCTAGAATAGAGGAGAAAGCTGTTATAAAGTAGAATTTACGGAATGTTTACCTATACCAGGGTCAGAGACAATGATAGTCGTTACTTTGTTAATAAAATTAATCCTGAAATGATCTCTAACTTTAAAGCATTAAAATATTTAATAAATTATCAATAATAAACCATTGATGTAAAAACTAATTTATGTTTCCTCCATAGAAAAAACTTACAAGTACTGTACATATTATTTTTTAAGTCCTAAGAATGCACTAATTCATTATCTAGTGCACTCCTTAAAATTAACATTTAATATAATTTTAGTTAAGAGGACAGAAAAAATTTGCAAAGCATTTTTTTCAGAACAACTTTTGTTCAGATTTCACTAGAGATAATTTTTAAAAAAATTGCACAGATTTTTTTTTAATATATATTTTTTTTAAAAATGAAAAACTTTGTAAAATGGCAGATTTCAGTGTATGGGTTTTTCAAGGTTCTGTTCAGTTTATATTTGTTCCTTTAATTTTATTTCTCCGAACTGATTCAAGGTTTAAATATGTATGAAACAGTGGTTTCTTTAAACATTTTTTTAAAAACTTTTTTTTTTCTTAAATTGCTATGAACTAAAACAAAATTTTGCAATAATGGCCGAATTTTCACACAACATGCAATACCAACATTTTGAAGAGTATGTTTAAAATATGTTAATTTGTTACAAATGATATTTTAGGTAACAAAACCAGACAAAAACACACTTAATCTTGAAAATATAGGAAGAGGGGTTATCCAATAACCCCTCTTCCTGCAATATAAGATCCCAATAGTTTGTTTAGAAGAAATTAAAAGTTTTGATTCCATGAATTTTACTTTTTGCATATTTTGTTAAAAGAAATCAAATTTTTGTTTTTCTCAAGAACTAATCGACAATTTGCATTTAAATTCTGGATTTTGTCATTTAAAACAATGCAGATTAAAGGGTGCAAACATTTGTATGCCTCACAATTCAAAATTGAAGCTTATAAATAAATAATGAAATATAAAGAATTCTTTTTAGATAGACAAGTTTTATAACTGCATGCAATTTAAATTTTTTTATTTGCTTTAGAGACCGAAGAATAATGCACATAAAGAGAAGTTAATATTAAGGGGTCCAAATTTTAAACTGCTCTTCTAACAATAATATTGGGATCATATATTTCAGATTGTGGCTATCTTCTATAGTATAAAAATAAAGAAATTGAATCGGCGGGGGAAAAAAAGTAAGTTTGTGTTTTGTTGTCTGGTTTTGTAACTTAAAATATTAACTGCTCAAATTAATTAGCATATTTGTCCTTAAGTCATAGCCTCCAAAAATTCAATCATGAAATCAAAAGTAATTAATGCTCTTTTTTTATTATATCTAGTTTCTTTATTATTATTAAATTTAAAGCTGGCTGAATGCTACCTTAAACATCTGGGCTTTTCCTAAGAAATTTCTCCTAAATACAAATTTTACACTGAATAACAATAGAAAAAAAAAAAAAGAATTTTAGGAAGAATAAAAAACAGGAGAAAGGAGGTCTTTAGGCTTCACAAACTATCACCTGGCTCATCGTAACTTTGGCACCATCTTTTATATTTTCAAGGCTTCTAAAGCACCATATTTTTGGTGCTTAAGATGTAGTAAAATGTGAAAAAGCTTTTAGGATTAATGCAAAACTTAAGATAGTGGGGAGTGTACTTTCACATGATATTATTAAAATATGGAGCCAAAATAGTAATTTGTTTGTTATTTTACTCATCAATACTTAAGCTTAATTTTAACCACAGCCTAATAGAGAAGAATTTTGCTATCTTTATATCAATTTCAACTAAAACAGTCATAGATGGTTTTTATATCCATCGTTGAGCAGCCGACCCAATTTTAGGTTTACCACTCACTACTAATGTTCAACCCTGTAGCCTTCTAATTTTGAACCCAATCCAGAAGACAAGGAAACTCCTGGATCAAGTATTGGGGGAAATTTGTCTTTGTGGAGGACTTTTTGATGGAACTAACCTGCATCTGTGTTACATGGAGAGAAAAACCACGAAAACCTCCCAAGCTTAAGCTGATGTCAATGGGATTCCAACCTATGATCCGCCTACCACTGAGGATATTTTACGTTAGCACTGTGGTCGGTGTGGAATTTGTATCAACCAGTCATTGCTGGGATTCAATCTTGGTACACCTCATTGGAAGGCGAATGCTCTATCCACTGAGCCACCAGGATTCTCTACAGATGCTTGACTGTGTGAAGCTAAATACAGATAGCGCATGGGTTTAAAATTCGTCGTAAGACTTCAGGGTTAATACTTTAGATAGATTTTTACGCCTAAATTTGACAAAGTTTGCCATCCAATACTATTATACTAATAGTGTTTACAATATAACACATTCTTTCAATTTAAGTAGCAATGAAACAAACAACAAATGAATTCTGTTTCATCATAGCAAGCATGCTATGATGTAACCCCAAAATATTAAACCTTTATAGTTTACACAAATATAGACAAATAAGAGATAACACTAAAAGAAAGAAAAAAGGCAAACCTTACATGTGATTTATGTTTTGATAATTTCCTTAAATTTGTTTCAGGCTTTCAACCAGTTAGAATTTGTAAATTTCAAGAAACTCTTATGAATGGTAAAATTATGAGCAAATTTAATCACAAATTACTATAATAAAACTTGTATAAATTCCAAGAGAAATAAAAAAAAATAAGAGCTTTAAAAACCTGTGTACCTGAGGTGTAAGATTTTTCAAAACCAGAAAATTTGAGCCACCTTGCTTCTCCCAAGCTGTAAAAAGGAATTGAAGAAACCTTGAATCAATTAATCTTAAAATGAATGCACAATTAATAATAAATTTTTAATCACTGAATAAAAGAGGTTCTTTATATTATATAATTCAAAAGCTATTACAACAATCAAGGCATATATATACACACACACATGAAGAAAAAAAATGAAATTTTAAGTTCTTCATTTAGAAACTGATCATCCATACAAAATTAAAATTTTATACAAAGATAGAATTTAAAATGTTTTAATTTGGTTGCCTTAAAATGTATTTATTGAATTAATGTTCAGTATTAATAAATACAAATAGTTAATAAATTTTTCAATGTTCCAAAAAGTAGGAAGACGTGTAGCAATTTTTAAGGCTAGTTTAAAAGCTGAAAATAAATATAAGTAAACAAAAAACTAAGTTATATATGTTGCTGACATTAGAAACACATTTTTGACCAAAAATTTTTGATCAGAAATGACATAAAATTAAGCTATCTCTGAATTAAGGTTTTAAACGTGTTGCTCAAGAAAGAACCTATCATATTTCTGATCATAAAAAATTCAGTTTTTAACGTGAGTAATAATAAATAAAAAAAAACTAAAACTAAAAAAAAAAAAAAAAAAAAAAAAAAAAAAAAAAAAAAAAAAACTAACTCAAAATTAATGTTTAACTAGGTAACAAGAAGTTATAGATAAGCGAATTGCGCAGATAATCTGAAGAATGGTCAAGGTATACAGAGAAAACATTAAAACTTAAAAATACAGTCATTAAAAAGGATTTATAAGTTATTTGATGCAAACCTGAACTTTGATGAAATAGTAACATCAAATTTTTTTCCTATGAAGCACAAATAAATACTTTTTTTTGAAATCTTTAAACTTATTAACAAAAGACAGACGCAGGGGTTTGTTATAGTTTATCAATAGAAAAAAGTCCCCTCACCACATAGTCTAAAGCCGCCTGCTGCTCTGGAAACAAGAAATAGAACATTTCCAAGAGGGGAGATTCTCTCTCCCGATTCCCTTTCTCTCGTCGACCCCAGATAAAACCTGTCTTAAATTATAACCCAACATCTACTTGAAATAGTTAAACCTCATAACCATAGTCACCGCCACTACTCCAGACGAATGGTTAGGGGAGTTCTTTACATAGACAAACTATATGCTCCATTTTTATTGTTCAGTAACTTCAAAATAAAATCAGAGCAATTTTCTGACTTTTTATAATATGGTCCAATTTAAAAGGGTATTCAATTATTTAGGTTTTATTGATTTTATATAGCAATTAATCAAGAAAAGTAGCTTAACTTTGAAACCAATAGAGGGATGTAAAAACAGGCATAACAGCCTCAAGACAATTTAATTTATATTTAAAATTTCCTGTATAAGAAACCATGTATAAAACACATGTCTGGATAAAAAAATAAAAAAAATAGTGGCTTTAGGCAAATGTTTTTCAAAAGAAGAGTGGTATGTTGAATTTTATAAAAACTGTTATTAATGCCATAAATTTTCAATATCTTCAATTAAAAATAAAAAGTATTTCAGTTAAATTTTTCTGTGGGAACAAAAATACTAGCATTATTAAAAAACTTATATAATGTTCCACACAAAGGAATAATTGCATCATTCAAATAGAAAAAAATCTAGACAAATTCTACTTATCAAGTCTCTATATTAAATTGTTTAATATATTTTTTGATTTTATATATATAATTATTGGTCTAAACTGAAAAAAAGTATTTGAAGGGCCACTCTGGCTCTTTCAGATTGTCTAGGTACATAGTGATTTTCACACTTTCGGGTGTTAATCTTCTAACACTCCTTTAATTACCAATTCTTGGCAATGGATCCAAAACCATGTTAGGATTCCTAGCAACAAAAGAAGCAGACACATTTGCTGAGTCAGCCTTGTTTTTGCCGCACCACCTTTTTTTCTCTCTTTTTGAGAGACTATAAATCATTGATAAAGATCAAATTCAAGGACATCAGGAGAATGCAGGAAAAAGCAGGACGCCTTTTACAAAATAAGAACAGGGTTCTATATGATTCATTTCAATAGAATTTCAACTTCTGCCTCATAGTTTCAAATAAAAAGATTTTGACAACAGAGGTATTTGTTTGAGAAGAATAGAGGCATTTGTTGAGAAGAAGATTTCTGACATTTTGGCGCAATTTATTTGAGAATCTCGGATTTTTTAAAAACGTTTAATTTTTATAGAACTCTATATTGATTCATACGACAGGGATGAGTTTGATAAAAACCAAAAAGTCATGCGAATACAAATATTGATATTTAATTTTAAAATCGGGTAAATATGAATCTTAAAATTTCCATATTAAAATCACATTAATACGAATCTCTAAGTTTGATTTCAAAATTGCGTTTATAAGAATCTCGATGTTTCATTTTAAAATCACATGAATACGAATTCCAATTTTACAATTTTTAAGTCACTTAAACATGAAAAATCACAACAGTGGATGGCGTGAATACAAAACAAGACATTTGAAATAAAATTGTGAAAATACCAAACACTGTACACGATCTTAAATTACATAAATAGGAATCGCAATATGTGTTTTTAAATCATGTTAATGCCATTTATAATCTTGTCTGCATTGGTAGGAAAAAAGGGTAAAAACTAATTCCCCCCCACCCAACCCTGGGTATTCAAAAAAGAAACTGTCTTAAAGAGGCAGATTACTTGATGCCAGTTTCTAATTACAGAATTTACTTCACAACAGGAATTCAATAAAGAACCTGTCTTAAAGAGGCAGATTATTTTTTCTCTTTTTACTGCAATTGTCGTTTGTGTACATTATACAGGTCTATGCACTATAACATTAAAAGAATGAGCTTTATATACAATTCTATGTAATATATGAAAACATAGGATATATTTTCTCCCTCCCCACATGGAAAGCCAGTTTCTAATTACAGAATTGACTTCATAACACATATATTGAAGACCTGAATATTCTCGTAACTCCATGGTATAAAACATTAAACATAGTTAATACATATACAGTTCATACCAGAACTTGAAGAAAAACCTTGAGGGAGACTATCATTATTTCTCCAATTCGAGGAAAATTGCTTCTGACCATTCAACCCTGGAGGAGGACGAGAAGTTTTTGGCATTTGAGTTGAACCTTTCCATGTCCCTCTATCTGGATCTGATGGCTGATTTCCCCATGATCTAGAATTGCCAGTTTTTAAAGCAGAATTACCACTGTAAAGAGTAAATCATTTTAAAAATTAACAATTAGAAAATTTGTTATATAATGATAATTGCTAACAATTTCTTGAGAGCCTTGCATATTAAAAGACTAATTTTTGTACTTGTGTTTCATTTTTTTATTATTATCCTTGAATTTAGTTCTTAAAGTTAATATCAACATAATAGCAAAACATATAAAAATAAAACAATGAGTAATAAAGAGTTTTAATAAATAAAGAGAAAAAAAATGAATATTTAACTGTAAAGCGTTTAGCATTTGAATGTGTCTATTTGAATAATTCTTCACCTTACACAACTTTCTTATTGAATAACAAAAAAAAATGTTTGACCCCCCCCCCCCTTTTAGGTATCACAAAAGTTCAGCCAACTAAAAAAAAAAATGGTCGTTGATAGGCTATATATAACTTAAATGCAAACCCCGAAACAAAAGCTCTACATTTTTCAGCCATGCATCACAATGCAAAAGTATAAATCTAATTATAAATTTTATTTTCAACTCTCTCACAAAAAAAAAAATTGAAGTAGAATACATTTATTATTGCTAAGCAACTAAGTTGTTTCACTTAATATAGAGATGTTCTTTTAGTTTACATTTCAAAAAAAGATTTATAAAAGTGTCAAAGAACATATACAGACATTCTTTCTAGAAAAGAAAAAAAACTATTAAAACATCAATATGAAATTAAAAGCTTTTAAAGCTTTACAACTGCAAACCTCACAAAAAACTTTCAATTAGTTTTATTCCGTGTCATTGTTGGTAAAAAGTAATAAATGATTTTTATACTATATGAACGTATATTAGAATAAATAGAATGTATAATTTATATACATAATAAATTCAATATATATATATATATATAAAAAACAGATTTAAAAACTAATAATAGTTACCTGTTCATAAAAAAGCTGAAAGCTGCAGAGAAATATTTAACTTCTGATTATGTTAAGTTAACAGGGATGCCAACTCCTAGAAACTTTCCTATTGGTAATCTAAGAATTTTTCTTAGTGATATGATAGTAAATATGGAATAAAATACTCAACTAAAACTTTGCTTTGATGGTTTATGAAAAGTTATTATGAGCAAAAATTTTTCTTTAACATATTTTAAATTTGACCATATAAATCTTTTAGGTCCCAAAATTGTATAGTTGCTCATATTTTCTTTTTATGATGTAATAAAACATAAACAATGTTACCATAAGCGTCAGGCTTAAAACTCTCAATACAACCAAACATTTTCAAATTCTTCCCAAACAGAATATGAATAATGTAAAAATAAAATGTTTATTAACAGTGCTTAAAACAAGATCTGCAAGATTTACAAACACTCACAGACTCAATATGTTATTGATAACTTAAAATGATCACTTTATGTAATTTTGGTGACTTTCCAATATCAATATAGATTTACAGTAACAATGCAGCAGTTGGCATCCCTACAATACGCTTAAGAATGGTCTTAAACTCTTCCTTCATTTTCACACTGTTATATGCTTGCAAGAGTGAGAAACTCAAAACTATTTTTTTAAGAACTTTGTAGCAAAATTATGTTATATCACAGAATTAATAATTTAAAAAATCTTTCAAAACACATCAATGATTAAATTTGTTGTGTTTTATTATTTTTTCAGTATAAAATCAATTTGTATTTGGTGCACCTGAAACTGCACACTAAAAAGAAAAAAAAAAATGAAGCTTTATAAAAGCAAAACGATATATAACGTACTGATAAATGATGTATAATATAATGCTAAATAATGTATAGTTCAAAAAAATCTAGATTTCTTTTTTGAAGATTTTGTAACAAAACATAATTGAATCTGCAGTATCCACCTACAAGTTTTTGTATTAATTCATTCAGCATAGGTGTATCTATAATTCTAACTTAATCTGTTAATCAATGTTACATTTAATAGCCGAGTAAAGAATTTAACAAACAAACAAATTGAAACTTTCTCCAGAACATTTCTCCAAGTCATTCTTTTTGCTGCCAGATCAATACCTCAATATTCTGTCTAGTCCCCATTGTCCATTTACTAAATTAAAATTTCAAACATTGAGTTTAATTTTTACAAAATTTGTCTAACTTTAAAAATTCACTTAGTAAATTAATCTTCTTCTTTAGCTCTACAGCCAGTTGTAAGGATGTCAAATGTACTAAACTAAAATGAAGTAAAATAGATTACTTTCAAATATAAAGTGTACTTTATAAACTTTCTGTATCGCCAACAGAGCTAAGGCAAATTGATAACAATTATGACAATTGTATCTTAGGTATTAAAATGCACGAAAAGTTAGTCTTAAATCAGCATCAAATTATGATATTTCATGGGTTCTACTGTTTCTTAAAGTCAATTTTGCTAAGTAGAAGTAACTGTAGTCTAATTTAGTTTTCAACCTTTTTCTCAGAAATTTGTTTAGTAAAAACTAATCTGAGAAATAGCAAACTAGATTTCACTTTGTATCATGTTTATTAAAATAGCAATTTTACAAGCTTCAGAAGCTCAAACTATAGTCCTTGTATAGTAATAACAATATTCATGAATAAACTACATCATTTTTTATACAAAAGTACTTTTGGAATATTAAATATTAACAGCTTTTTCTGTGCTCACTAAATAAAATATTATCACAAAAACACTTAAAAATAAGTACAAAGGAAACTCATAAAATTTAACTTTGCAGTTAACACAAACACAAATAGAATTAAAAATGACAAAAACAAAAAAGATCACTTATACAAAACAAAAAAAAAAACAACAAAAAATTAGTTAAAGATCTATCAACATTATAAATATCTGCCTTCAACCTGCTTTGCAAAGTATGGATTGGAAAACAAGACAATATTCATCATGCAATAATTATAAACACTAACATAACCTTGAAGGAAGTAAATAATAATTAATTGTTATGAATCAACAAAGCACTTTAAATAAAAAAAAAAGTAAATGTACAAAAAATCTTTCCAACACAGCTACCAATCACCAAAGCATTGTTAAAAAGTAGTAACCAGCAACATAAGGTTTGTGAAGCAGAGATTACTTTCTTTTTTAAACACATAAAAACACATGATTTTAAATTTTTTTCTAACAGTATGAACATGAGGAATGGTTATATATACATAAAAAAATTATTAAAGAATATTTAATTCTTCATTGTTCTTTCACTGTTTTAATGTTATTTTTAATTAAGAGTTTCACTAAGTGTAATTGCAGTTGTATATAAAAGTATTTATTTTTGGCATCATAAGTTTTAATAAAAAGAATGCATTTTTATTAATTTAAAAATGCACAATTAAAACTATGAGATGAAAAACCATGAAAACTAATTGCAGAATAGGAAAACTATAAGCTAACAGAATTTTAAAAAAACCAAGGTAGTAAAATTTATTAGAATTTAAAATTAACTCAGAACAATATAAAAATTCATAGGAGCTTATAAAATAAGAACAATATTCTTATTTGGAAGTCTAAGATTTAATAATAATAAATGTGACATGTTATTAGGATCAACCATAATGAAGGAAACTATTCCAGAAAATCAGACTTGGACTTGCATGTCTTCTCTTCGAGTTAACTAGTTAGAATAATGTAGAGAAGAGAAAATTCTCAAAAATTTGACCATTTGTGAAAGCAATATAACATGCTTTTTCAAGGAAGGTGTTTTGTTATCAAATATAATCAAGTTTCATTAAAAAAATTCTAGCTAAAAATAAAAATATTAGGTTAAATGTTAATCATAGAAAATGAGTGTCAAGCAGAAAATCTATCTCATTTTTTTAGTGGGTTGAATATAAATAAATACTTTAAATTTTATTTAACAGAAAAATAAAATCTTTAGATAATTTCTTGTTTTTTATTTTATAAAATGTGAACAAAACCAACTACATACAGTTAAATGATAAATTTCCATCTAAAAGGATTAACAAACTTTATTACCATATCCTTACACTTAGCATATCATTACCTAACAATTCCGTACTTTGATCAAATTGAAGTGAAAAAAAAGTTAATAAAAGGTTGTAGTTTTCAAAATAGCTATTTTTAAACTGTAACAATGCATTAATGAATAGATTAAATAGGAGAAATAATTATAACATATTAATTAATTTCGAAAACCAAATAGTAATAAAACAATTTTTAAACTGCTTTTGTTAAGGGGTTAAATAAAAACTTAATGAAAAAAGTGCAAATGGAACAATTTTATGGTCCAAAAGTGAAATAATATACTGTCAGTTTATAAAAGTTGATGCATGCAATCAGAGAAATAATAATGAATTATTTGTATGAAAAATATCCTTGCCTATTTTGAGTCGGTGGTGGTGGTGAGAATGTCCAAGTACTTGATGTGAGGGATGAACTAGAAAGATTGGGTATATTTTGCTTGCTGTTCCAGGTAAAAAGTTCAGAGTCCTTAATACTGTTCAGAGATAATGGGGATTTGGCAATGCTTCCAGGTGTCACATGGGGGTCATCTTCAAAATTTTTGATGCGAGAGGTACCTTTCCAAGGCTTTCCTGGTTCAAATTCAGGCACAAGGTCATTTAAATTGTAGGACTGGGAAGAGCTAGAAGTGGAGGGATTTGTGGAAGTGGCAGGAGAATCTTTTTTGTCTGAGGCACTGTTGTGTTTGTTACTGCCACTCCCGTCTGAGATAGTCTCACAGTTACTGATGCTGTCACTGCTTCCTGGCACAGTGTTGGAATCATTAGGATCTGACCAAGTATCATTTTGTGATCGGGTCATGTCGTTCCAAACATTTTCGCTCAAAGGTTGCAAGTTGGATGAAGAGTGGCTAGCGTTTCCAGAAGAAAGACTGTTCGATGACGATGACTTTGTGATTGAACCAGGAGCACGGCTGAATTCACTACCACTAACACTATTGTCTCGATTATTTTCACTGGAAGTAGGATTATCTTCCTTATCAAATGGAGGCAGCTTCCACTGATTAAGTCTTGAATGGCTTTGAGAGGGTGGTTCTTTCATTGATAAGTCCCTGAATTCAGAATGCAAGCCATTTATTGACTCAAGATTAGATTTTACAACATCAAACGAGGACGGCTGAGGATTTTGGAGGGATGGATGCTGCACAGGCAATTGAACTTGCTAATGGGGGGAAAAAAAGAAAAAAAAAAAAAAAAAAAAGGAATCAATATCCAAAGTTAATATTGCCAAAAAGAAGAAAAAAAAGTAAATTTTAATTTTCATAAAACAATTAAGCAAAATTTGTGACAAATCATTTTATGTAAAATTATTTCTAATATTTATTTGCGGCTGGTTTAAAAAATTATAATGCAAGAAACATTTTTAATTAAATTAAATTAAAAGACTGTTTTAATTAATTTTCTCACAAGATTATCACAAAATTTAGAATATAAGAAGAATTCAAATCAAGTTTAGAATATAAGTCATTAAACCTGATACCTATTCAAAAAATTTATAATAGGAAGAAAAAATATATATATACAATTGAAAACTCCTTATATTTTCTTTCTTTAATATACTCTGCTAAATAAAATAGAAAAAAAATTCTGAAAACAAACTATTCTTAAGACAACAAAGATGTATTGGTAAAAAATCTCACTTTAATAAAACTTTAGACATTAGAATATAGCTAGTAAACTTATCATCGCACATAAAAAAAAGATGTACTACGCCAAAATTATAATTTTTTGAGTGCAATAAGTATCTAATACAAATATATGGTGGTAGAAAAAAAAATGTTTCAGGAAACAAAAAACTGATACTAATCCACTGATATAGCTGATAGTGGATTAAAAGTTCCTTTTTAAATATAATTTAAGTCATTTGTAGAGTTTTTTCAAAAGATGTTTTATGTTATTGTATTTTTAATTCTAGGGCTATACATATACATATCAATCAGGAATATGAAATCTAAAGTTAAAAATATGTGGTCAGGATTTTGAACAAGTCAACTCGAAAACTACAATTCTATTTACCTTCAGGTAATGGGAAAAAATAAGAAAAATTAAAACAAAATAAATAGCAGGCTTTGTGATGAGCCAAAGAAAAAATCAGAACAACATTCAGAAGGGGGAAGAAAGAAAGAAAAAAAAAAAAAAAAAAAAACATAACAAAATCAGCACATTTTTTAGAATAGTATACATATGCTAGATTATTTTTAATAAATATAAACTAAAAAAGTATAGATTGCTCCATTAAGTACAATAAAAGCAAATTTTATGGCAAAAAAGTACAAAATATACTATTTTACTATTTCATTAAAAAACCAACCAGAATCAATAAGCAAAGGTCTGTCTAGGTTTTTCCGAGAGGTACCTATTTTGTGAAAATTTAGACATAATTTGTGAAAATTAAAAATATAAAAAAATCAACACAAAAATATGGATTTAACGTTTTTTAAGGGACACAAAGATAAAATTTTAAGAAGAAGTATTTTGCGAAACTACTATTTTTCCTTAAGTTGAATTTGTGAAGGTACCGCTAAACGATAGTAAATTTGTCCTGGACAGACCCCTGATAAGTTAATATTCTCTCATACAAATATATAATTAAAATTTGTAATTGAGTTTAATATTTCCTTAATCAAATACTTCTAAAGTAGAGTTCCAATAACATCGAAAAGAAAACATAATACACTGTTTAGCATTTTTGTACAAAATTAAAATAGTGGAAAATCCTTCAATTCATTATTTAAATATTATATTTTATAATGTTGAGTGGAATTGATCATATTTAAAATCAAATTAAAAAGATTGTAATCATAATTATGAAACCACATAACTCCACATTATAAGATTTGTTACTGCATTTGCTTAAAGTAATAAATATGTATATGACTCCTGAATTGATCACCTTAAAAGTTTCTATTCCTAATTTCGTTAATTTTCCAAGCATTCTTAATAAAAATTTTAAGATTTTGGATCAAAAATCCAAATTTTGCGAGTCTTCAAATCTATTTTTAAAAATCCACATTTTTATTCTTAGTAAATGTTCCTGAACACACACAAAAATCAGGAATATCAGGGCAAAATATTTTTTATCAGGAAAATCAGAACAGCTAAAAACCCTGCATAATAAAAGGTAAACACTTGATATAAAATGAGAGAGTTTTGTTGGGACTCTAAATGTAGATGTTTGAATGCCCACTTTGCAAACACAGTTTTTAATAACTCTTTTAATCTATACTTTAAATAATTATGCGGAAAAAAGAAAATTACAACAGAGCAAGTTAAAATTTTTCACAGAATATTTCCATTCTCTTGCCTAAGATTTAAATGGTATACCAATAGCTTGAAACATTTTAACAATCCAGGGTATGCTGGGATGG
Source organism: Parasteatoda lunata (assembly GCA_949128135.1). Lineage (NCBI taxonomy): Eukaryota > Metazoa > Arthropoda > Arachnida > Araneae > Theridiidae > Parasteatoda > Parasteatoda lunata. The sequence goes on from OX421977.1 coordinate 78,243,556, forward strand.
CTTTGTCCTGCAAAACTTGTTTATTCGAAATAAATTAAAAAGAAATTTCAATTAAAATACTGCCTTAAGATTTTATCACGGATTATTAAGGATTATAAAAAATTATAATCCTCAATCTTTTATATTTAATTATGTTCTTTATTATGAGCCACAATAAGTTTCATAACTTTTTCAAAATTATAAATTGAAAAATGGGAAGAAATTTTTTTTTTATTACATAAGACAGAAATTTAAGGACACATTTCGCAATAAGAATAAAGTAAAAATTAGTGCACATTAAATATTTACATAAAACTTCAAATCAAAAAAATTTTACTGATTATCTTTTATTTGATCTTACCTGCTTCAGGAATATAGCTTGCTGAGCAGCAATTTGGTTTTGCAAATTCATAATATGCTGTTTTGTTTGAGTAATCTGTACACTGAGCTGCAAGGGAGGACTACCAGGTTTGCTTCCATGCTGAGAAAAATACATTTGCTGTTGTTGGAGCTGATGTAAGACCTTAATTTGTTGCAAAAGTTGAAACAAGAAACACAGAGTTTGAGGAGATAAAGGTTGATTTAAAATCTATAAAAAGATATGCAAACATTAGTTATGAAATAAAATAATTATATTTAGCTGAGAATAAAAACTAATAACTTACTGTAGGATTTAAATGACCAGCTTGAACTGCCACCTGAATCTGCTGTGCCAAAAGACGTAATTGAGCAGAAGAGGAAAAATTTTGTTGATTCATACGTCCTGTATTTTGGGGCATGCAGGCCTATAAAAATTCGTTATTTTAATCTTACAAAATAAAATGTTTTAAGATCGTAGTCAATTGAATGAAAGCAGGTATATGAGCTTAATGACTAAAAAAAACTATGAAACTTTTTAGCAAAACATTCTCTAACCAAAAAAAAAAAAAAAAAAAAAACCTTTCAAAGCGACTTTGCAGATTGAACTAATGTTCTATAGTCACCACTGAGCATTTCCAACTCTTTAAGAAATGAATTTTAGTTTTTTTCAAAATACCATTTAATAAATGATACTTTGCCTACTTCTCAAGAAAAGAATTAAGAATACCAGAGAAAAATATTAGGCAGAATTGTCTTAAAATTTTTACATAAGTTAATATGTTTTCTTGACAGTAACTTCCTTAGAAAGGGACAATTACTTTTTTGTTATATGGAAAACCAGGTAAATATACTTTGTTACAAGTCTCGCACAACGGGATTAAGGGCACCAGTATCAGAAATCTACCATGAACTGGGAGTTTCCATGATTTCTTACCATTTATCTTATACTATAATACGAGGAATGGTTGCCAAGTCGAAAATCGCCCCAGAATTAATAAACTCCGGTAAACTTGGGGGTCTGGGGTTTTTGGCCACGAGGAATCGATTGGCGCCGGTTTTGAAGCGCTACGGTCGAGCAGTTCGGAGTTACAGATAGGATATTTTCAAACTTTATTAGTTCTGTATTAGTCTGTTTGTAATCACAATATATCGCCCCAGAAGCCTCGCCCAGGCACATAATTGTGTTTTGACATAATGAAGAAGTATTTTTTTTCTTTTTCAAAAATTTGCATTAATTTTTTAGTTATCAGTCTTTTTGTAAGAAAATCTATACTTTTTCGTCTTCAAAGTGCCATATTCAAAAAACTTATTAAAAAAATACATATCTCTTATAAATGTATGCTAATGCGAACCTTACAATTGAAATATTAATTTTGGACAACTTAAACCAATAATATACGAAGGAATTAATAATTTAATTGTAAGGTTCGCATTAGTTTACATATATAAGAGATATGTATTTTTTTAATAAGTTTTTATGCTAATGTGAACCTTATAAATGTATGCTAATGCGAACCTTACAATTGAAATATTAATTTTCGACAACTTAAACCAATAATATACGAAGGAATTAATAATTTAATTGTAAGGTTCGCATTAGTTTACATTTATCAAAGTGGAGAAATGTTTAACTTTAGTATTAAAAATGTGGCAACATATTAGATACGTAAATAGAACGCTTAGCTGTCGTTGTTCATAATTGTTATAATAAGTCTTTCCACGATTTAAATTCTTAAAATTTTCTTTGTCTATTGCCTAATAAGTTTCAAGCGGTAACGTGCTGCCATCTATAGCCAATATGGCGAACTAATAAAGTTTGATGACCACACACTTATTTTTAAATCACAAAATTAAGGTAAAACAAATATAAAAGAAAAAAATAAGGATAACTTTGATATTTTTACTAAAGTTTCTTTTGAAAAAGTACGATTCTAATTCCACTGCTTTTTATTAAGGGAAATTTGTTAATGAAATTTTGAATTTAGCGCTCGTTCGTTAACTAAAAAGATTCGTTCTTTTTGATTCGTTCAAAATTCCAATTTCCAAATATTCGAATTTCCAAAAAAGCATTTAAGGAACTGATTTCGATTTCAAATCACCGTCAACAAAGTCCGACATTTCAACATTCATCAGATTTTAAGCTACATTTTCAACATGCAGAACGCACCTCTACATGAAATTCTTCAAGGAGCCGGAATTTTGGAACAACAAGCGATCAACTCAATTCTACCCGCAAATGGACAACTAGAAGATACCGTCATTGTCAGAATGCTTCTCCATTACGCCGAACAAGCTTACCCGACCATCAAAGTTGCCGTACTTCACCCTGAATTTGTCGCACGCTTCTACGTTACAACAGCGGATGGCGCTTATGAAGGAATGGCTCTTCTCAACGATATCAGCGACCAGAACAAGGCTTCCAACTATCTATACGGCGTTCAACAAGGATTCGACGTGCTACTCATTCCCATTCACAAGAGAGCTCAAATGGATAGAGGCGAGCACTGGATGCTAGGAATTTACGAAGCAAGCTATGGAGAACGTCAACTATTAGTCTGCGATCCAGTCGACAACCCGCTGCCCATCGATGCTGTTTTGAGAAAAATACTGCGACACGTTTTGAATACCGTTGTTACGAATGAAAAGCTGAAAGGATGCATCGTGAAACCTCGCAACGCTTACAACCACCAAGATGACGCGTCTTCCTGCGGAGTTTACATCGTCTTTTATGCTCGACAATACCTCTCTCTTCGACGCCTTTTCCTGGACAAGAATTTTCAAGAAGCGGATGAACGGAAGCAAATTTACGAATTCGTTGTGAACAGTGACCAATTGAACATGTCGGGACCATCTGTAACCACATCTTTCACATCTTCGACCAATATGCATAATGTTTTCTCCGAGCCGAGCTCGGTAACCCGCTGGTTATTAAAAAACCAGGACTTTCCATGACAAATTTTGATCGATTAGGATGAATTCATTACATTACGACACTTTTTATGTCTTTCCAGGTGCGCAGATATCGTAAACATAATCCTTTTTTTAAACAAAAATAATAGGTGTGAAATTATTAATATAAAAAATGAAACTTACAGGATTGAAAGTTTGAGTTTGCTCCAATAGTTTGCGCATCATAGCTGGACTTAAATTATTAATACCATTGTTTAAATTTAAATTCGGCACTTGATTATTTGTTCCAGCATTTCCCAGAATTGGAGTGATATTGTTACCAACAGAATTCTAAAGAGAATAATGTTCCTTTAAAAATAAAATAACAAAAAGGTAATACATAAATAATATTTAATTGAAGTTCAGCTCACCTGAGTTTTACAAGTTTGAGCAGAATTAAAACCAGTAGAAAACATATTCATTCCTGGGAAATTATTACCATATACATTGTTTGGGGGTAGTGAATTATCCAGAGTGTGGTCTGTAAAGCTCATGTCATCTGAAATGTTACCAAGGTGAACTCTAGGTTGATTAAGATTAAGGGAAGATAGAGATATATCAATATCCTGTACATCTTTATTATTCAAAGCGTGAAGCTCCACTAAAAGAAAAAATCAACAAATAAATTTTTTTTTTATGAAAATACATCCTAAAAGAATTCATTTTCTAACAAGCATATTTTAGCTCAAAATATTCTAATTTTAGTGTTATCGTTAGAAATAATAACTAAGGTTAGCTGTGAACTTTACAAATTCAAGACAATACTTAAAAATTCTGAACCTGTATATAATCCATCTACCAAAAGAAGAAAATTAAATTTCATAAAATTTAAAACACGATGATGTCATCCTGTTGAAGAATTGTTATTGGTGCTGGCACAAACCTTTAATTTTTGTCCTACCATCACATCTTTAAATTCAGTTTTAGTTCCAGCTCCTTTTTACTTAAAAATTTTTTTATGTAACTTCCATTTTAACTAATGATCTTTTCACTTTGATTAGGCCTTAAATTATTTTTTTAAAGGTGGACATGCAATAATTAATTTAGAGCTTAGATATTTTGTTTTTTAAAACCAAAATAAATAATGAAAAAAAGTAATAAACATAAAATTAAATTAGAAAAAAAAAATTAGTCAAATAAGATAGATAATTAAAATAATTATAAATTATAAAACAAAGCAAAAAAAATTTACTACCAAATGTCAGAAAAATTTACTCAATTAAACACTCACTCAATGCATCTTCCAGATTCATGTTATTTCGCCTTAAAGCATTTTCAACATCGTCCTTCTAGATTAATATATAAAAGTATTAGAACAACATAACCAAGAAACTATTAAAAATTGATTATTAAAATCAAAATATATAAGCAATAAAATTGCTTAATCATTACCTTGAAATTCATTTCCATGAGAATACGAAATTGTTTGCTAGCCCAAATTAAGTCCTTAGTTAATGGCTTTCCACTCTGGAAATAAATAAAAAGTGATTAAAATATTTAAAAGTTATATTTATTACAAGTAATACATAATAAAAATTTTAAAAAATGCTAAAAAAAAATGTTTTGAAACTAGGATATATCAGTAAAAATAACTAGAATATAAGACAGCAAAAATTATTTAACAAACAAAGAAATAAATAAAACAAAAAGCATTTAAATATGGAGAAAAAAACATTTTAAGTTAATATATTCATTAATGTTTAGAAAAAATATTAAAAATTGTTTCTGTTGACTATGAAGCAGTGTTTTCATTACAGAAAAAAAAAAAAAAAAAGAAAAGGGAGAGAATTTCTCACTCTTTCTCAAAAACAGGGTGAGATTTCAGAAAGTTAAGTGAGATTTCTAAAAATTAAAAAAACACGATAAGACTTGGAAAAAAATATTTCTTTAATTAAATTCTCGTATAATACATTTTTAACACCTTCTAATTTTTAAACCATTGAATATTTTTGCTGCATCATCACATGGAAAATGTTCTTTATCTACTTTTTCATCAGCTATTCTCATTAGGTTGCTGAAATGCTCATCAGCCAATCTGTTACAATATTTTGTTTTAATTCGGTTTTGGGTGCTAAATAACCTTGCAACAGATGCTGAACTATTCGGAATCACTAATTAAATTTGTAGCATTGTGCACACACTTTCCTATCCTCTACATCTGCCAGCATAGGCTTTTCAATTATTTCTGTTATAGAATAGTGAAATTTGTTGAAGTTATTTCCATGTTCATACTTCTTGTTAGGTCTTCCAGCGTAGTTTTTACAGATTTCAACTTTTACAAATTGCTGCAAATTGTTAATTCATTTACAGCTAAAAATAGAGCTAACTTTAAACAACTTATAATAAAGGACTCATTTTTTTTCTCAACACTTGTTCTCATGTCTTTTTCAAAATGGTGGATTTTATTCAAAATGACGGAAAACTAAATTTTTCCCAAAATTTGAGAGATTTGTGCATTTTAAAATTGATTAATAGAGTGCGCGTACTTCTCACGTTAATAATTTTTTAATGCGAGAAAAGAAAAAAATATGAGAGATTCTCGCGCATCAGTAAAGTGATGACTTTATGTAGCAGAAGTTATCAAAATTTATCGGCTTTATTATCAGATGTATTTAGAAAATAACTAATTCCAATCATGTTTAAAAAAAAAAAAAAAAATACTAAAATAAGAAAAAGAAAAAATTTTTGCAAGTTTTTTATTCTAAGTTAGCTTTTGAGAAGAAGCATATGGAAAAGAAATAGGTTAATCATAGGGATGTAGCAAATATTTAGCCACTATTCGCTATTCAGCCCATTTGCCAAATATTCGGCTAATTATTATTCAGAAAAGTATTTTTTTCGGGGAAATTTGAATACATTTAATAAAGAATAATCTAAAGTCACATTTTTTAATATACTTTATTAGAAATTGTTTTCACACTTATTTGTTAAGTTCTAAAACTTGTCAATTTATGTTCTCAAAGTCAAATGGAAAAATGAAATCTGAAGAATTGAAACTAGATTACTTTATACTGAACCATGAGTTCTCTATATCTATAACGGAGTATTTTAAAAGAGCGCTTTTTTTAATAGACTTTATTCTTTTATTATCACTTTTTTTTGTACGTTAAGACAGATAACCGAAAACTTTAATTCTCAACATTAAAGTTATATCTCAGAACTAAGAACAATTTTTTTTAATTAACTTTCTTCTTTATCCACGTTTTTACTAGGACAGCATCTCATAAAGAGCATATCTAATGAACATTATTCTTTGATGATCACTTTTTTCAAAATATATGGCAATATGAATAACTTTTTAACGTTAAATCTTCCATTTAAAAATTAAGAACAATTTTTTTTTTTTGGTTTCCATCCAGCTCTTTTTCAAAAAATCCCTGTTTTTAAAGATGTTTTTGTGATGATGCAGTAAATATGAGGGTTTCTATCACGTCACTTCATTTTTTTTCTTGAAAAATAAGGTGATTGGAAAACTGAGATGTTTAGCTTCAAAAATTTTTTCAAAAAATAAGAAAAGTATTATATTTAAAAGATATAAAAAGTATTAAATTTAAAAGAAAAATCTGAAATAAAAACAATCAAATGAGAGATGTTGACAGTTGAAAAGAATTTTCATAGTTTTAAGTTGGAAACACAAATAAAGAAAGAAAAGACATTAAATTAATACCTGCTTTAATGGTCCACCCCAAGAACTAGTATCAACTTGTCCATCTGCCCAGTTACAACCTGGGTTTTTGGACTTAGCACTCCAATATGGTCCCATGGGATGAGTAGGCTCTCCCCAGTTTCCAAAGGCACTATTTGGTGTATTAGGAGTTCCTGGAACACTTTTGTCAGGAAGTTGATTCTCACTGATATCAAAAATGCGACGTCCTGTTATCGGGTCTCTGTGAGAAGGCATTTCATTCCAGCTCATATTTCGATTCAAAATCGGATTTTTCATCCAAGATTTGTCATTGTTATTTATATTTGATCCTGCCTGAGGTAAACGAATCATGCCAGGACCTGTATGAGGAGCACAAGGATTATTACCTTGACACATATTATTTGGTGGCATTACACAGTTTGGCATTTGTTTATTTGGTGGCATTTCTTTCCAATGAGAAACTTTGCCTTGATGTACAGGATTGCCCCATACAGAAGTGCCATCATCATAGTTACCTCCAGACTGGCCAGCATTGGGAGGAGGAACTGTGTCTTCCCAACCAGTCGTTAACTTTTTACCACCAGCATTAGGTGACCAGTTACAAAACCCTCTAGAAGCTTTATGTGACGGATCTGCCCAAGGTGGAGCATTGTCAGGACTGTTGTCTTCAACTGTAAAAGAAAAAATAAATGCTAATGGTTTTATAAAAGATGTATTTTTTCACTAGAACAAGAATTATATGGTTTAAAATATTACAATAAATGAAATTAATATTATAAAGTAACTTACTAGATTCAAATAATTTAATTAACACACGATAAAGCAATGCTGAATAGGTAGTTGATGGGGTTAGGTTGCTGTGGAATTTTAGAAAAAACATTTTTTTTAAACAGGTGCTTAAATATAATAAACCAAATTTTTGCAAAGCAGAGATCCCACTGCATCAACCCCAAAAACTTTATCAAAAGCATTTTTCCTGAAGTTATATTTTTCAGTAAGTCGGACTCCTAACTTTAACAAATATTCACCCAATAATTTTAAACAGCATAAAACTACATTGTCAGGTTTACCTCACATATATGAAATTTTTTTAAGCAAAATATATTTTAGTTAATGCATTAGACTATTATACAGAACTGGAATAATAAAGTAATTCTTTTCCTTAACCTTCTAGCTAATGCAAAAATGCAATGGAATACAAAATGTTGTTCACCTATATTTTTGTTGTCATTAGTCAATGGCATGTGAGGCAAACCAATCTGCAAGGCTGCTGGAATAAATAAATGACAAAATTAATGAATAATAGCATAAGTAGAGCTTAGAAATTTTGTAGGGTTATGTATATTTAAAGAAAATAATAATAAAATAAAATAAAAAATTAAAAAAAAAAAAAATTACAAGAAATCAAATTTTGTAAACAAAACAGTCAAAATGTATTTTTAACCAATAACAGATATTTTAGAGGTACTTTTTAACTTGAACATAGAAGCAATAATCTTAAATTTTATTTTCAAATGCACATTCTCACAATTTAAACTAGTGAAGTGACAGAATACAAACTTAATTGAAATCCACAATTAGCTGAAACACATTTATTATGCTTCAAAGTTAAAAGCAATAACCTCTTAAAAAAGTTGTTTTAAAAAAGAAGACATGCTAATTTTCTTTTCATTAGACAGAATTTTAACTTGTACAAGATGCTCCTGGCCTTTCTAAAGGTCAGACGAAATTGTGAAATTTTAGAAATTATCTTCAAGATTTTAGGCCATATGAGTTTGAGTTTCACAAAAACTCCCTAAATTGACAGCTCCAACATTTAACATTCACAAAAATGACAGAATGAGAAGTTATTTATCTCCAATTGTTATAAGAAAAAAAATGACAAACAAATTAAGTAACAATGTTAGTTACAACAAAAAGTATTTAATAAAATACTTACGAGGCTCATTGTTCCAATTAGGAGTCATATTTGGATTGATGGGATTATTTTGACTGCCCCAATTTTTATTTTCCACTGCTGGGTTAGCACCCCATACAGAAGTGCTACTCTCATTACCCCAGGTGGCACCACTGGCTTGTGGAACACCAGTCCACAAGTTAGTGGTATCTTCCTCTTCTCCCCAAGTGCCACCAATGTGGGTAGTAGGCGTGTGGCCCCATGGCTCACGTACTTGATTAGGTGGTTTAGTATTACCACTTTTAACATGATGGCGTACATTATTTTCCCAAATTTCAGTACCAGAGCTTGTGGAACTTGTCCAAGTGCTCCCTTCTTTAGGACTTAGATGAGGAGAAGAAGGCACATCCCAGGCTGTGTCTTGATTGACTCCCTAATATACATAAGAAAATATTTAAATGAAAATTTTTTTAAGACGTTTTTAAATGTAAATACAACAATTAAGACAAATTATCTTTTTGTTTCAAACATTCATAAAAATAACTTATATAGTAGAGTCTCGGTTGTTTGAGTTTCCCATAAATCTGAGCCAGGAAAAAAAAAAAAAAAAAAAAAGCCAGTCAAGCTCCTAAATAATGACCAATGCACACACAACCACATCATGTGGAATGATTACTACGACTGAATGTTGAAAAGTGATACTGTATGTAAAAAAACTGAAACATGTGAATAGCGTGTTTAAATAAAAGCATAAGACAATTATTTTCAAGTACAACTAACCTGATGCAGTAATATGTTTAATGTAAATATACCCTGATCCTTTAATGTAAGTAAATTTCCTTTATATATAATATATTTTTAAATCAAATACTGAAATTTAAAACTTGCTTGTTTCCATTTATTTAAATATTTACTAAATTTTAAGTTTTCGATAATTAAAGTCTTTCAAGTTCGAGGTAGGCCTTGTTTCGTCCTATTGAGACTCTGAGTATTTTTTTAAATATTTGTTGCTACATTAACATACAAAGCTAACATTTAAAAAATAAGTAAGAATAATGAATTATGGAAAACTCTCAAAAACTACTTTTAAAATGTTTTTAAAATATAGATTGAATTTGATAATTACGATGTAATGTTTGATTAAATATTAAGAATTATACATATCTAAAAATTTACTCACGAGATTTTAAAATTTTAAGTAGTATAAATTCTATAATCAGAATATTTATTTTACATAAACTTGAATAAAAAGCAACTCATTTACAAAGCTATTATTTAAGTGCATGCTTCCTTGTTATTTGAGATTTCTTTTTCAGACTTTCATAAGACCTGATAAAGTATTAAGTATAGTTTATTTTTCATTATTTAAAAATTTAATGTTTATTTATTTATTTTTTAGGATTTTTTTTTTTAACATGAATGATTTAAGTGTTGCAGCAGGGCTGTGAAGTTGGTAGGGAAAATGATCAGCTTCGACACCTGGAATTTTGAATTTATAGACTCCATCACTTTGATGTAAATATATATATATAATGTGTCAGAGTTTATTTTTTTTAAATTATTACTTTTATTTTATTTTTTTAAATTAATAGAAGCCATAAAAATGTATAGCAGAATAGAAATTAGCAATTTTTATGAAATGGAAAAATTGGCATTGATAGTTCTAGGAAACAGCAGCATTTTGGTAAGATCTTCTTCGATAGAGGACCGTAGAACTGATTTGATAAACTTCAGAGATAAGAATAGTCCTTCCAGACTAACATGAGTAGGTAGAAAAGTTGTTACTGCTAGGACTACTTCTTTTAAGCTTTCAGGAAAGATTAGTAAAATGATCAAAGAGGTTTCGTGCAAGAAGGCTAGGCAAGTTTGTGACAACTGATGGTTTTAAATGTAATGTTAAAAAACCCTTTTTGACATAGTTCTGCCAAAAACCCAAAATTTTGGTGTAAGGATAATTATTAGTTATAATAAATATGAAGTATTTTTAAATAAACATACATTGCAAGTGATCAATTAATTATGTTCTCAATATTATGATATTTAACTCTTTTTGTTTTGATAATTACTGTCAAAAACCCAAATTTTGGTGTAGAAAATATTAAACAATTATAAACAGAACTTGTCAGACTGCTATTTTTTAATCTGCTACTTTGTTTAATTGAAAATAAAAATATAAAACAAACATCTTGTAAAATAAAAAAAATTTAATAATCATCTTATTCATTACATGTAAATTTGATTTCATTTACTCCCATTTTAATTCCTCCATTCCTTAAAACATCAGATTACAAAAAACAAAACAAAAAAAACTACTTTTAGTAATATTTTTTAATTTTTAAGTTTAGAACCTTTACTTGTTTCTTCCTTACTTCTTTAAGAAAAAAGTAAAAAAAAGAAACTTGCAGGAGATTTCTGACAATTTTTGTCAGATGTTGACACTTTTCGATAGATTTTTGATGTGTCATGTCAAAAACGTAACCCTGCTTGCAAGAGTAGTGTTTTCATTACAGAAAAAAAATGGGTGAGAATTTCTCACCCTTTCTCAAAAACAGGGTGAGATTTCAAATAATTCCGTGAGATTTCTAAAAAAAAAAAAAAAAAAAAAAAAGAACACAGGAATAGACTTCGAAAAAAATTTCTCTTTAATTATAAAACATTTTTAACATCTTCTAATTTTTAAAGCATTAAATATTTTTGCTGCATCATCATATGGAAAATGTTCTATATCTACTTTTTCATCAGCTATTCTCATAAGGTTCCTCAAATGCTCATCAGTCAATCTGTTACGATATTTTGTCTTAATCCGGTTTTGGGTGATAAATTACCTTGCAAGAGATGCTGAATTATTCGAAAACACTAATTAAATTTGTAGCATTGTGCTGCACACACTTTCCTATCCTCTACATCAGCCAGCTTTTAAATTATTTCTGCTATAAAATCGCGAAGTACGTTGAAGTTATTTCCAATTTCATACTTCATGCTAGTATTTGATCCATATCCATTAAATATCCGTATTTGTTTCGTTTTCACCGTTTCTTAATTTGTCTTAACAATGTATTTGTCCATCTTACATTCAGGCACAAAAAATTTTAACATTTTACATGAAGAAACCTTACCTACAGTGAACACGTGGTTGCAGAAAAATGTGTTCTGAAAGAGGTTTGAGGGGGGTGTTCTGGTTCTGAACAATACTGGTAAATAGATAGATGAAATAACAAGGACCGATAGTGAAAATAATGAAAGATCAAAGAAGAAAAACGAAGCGGATTTCATTAGAAATGCGGAAGACTAAATTTTTTCCAAAATTCGAGAGATTCACGCATTTTGAAATTCAATAATAGTGTAAAAGTGTGAACGTGAACATTAATTATATTCTTATTACATATTTAGTATTGCATGTTTTGGCAACAGCAGTATTTAGTATTCCATGTTTTGGCAACAGCAATTCTTGTGTACGAAATATAGAATTGAGTTTTTAGAATAACGGTGTGCGTAAATTTTAATAAAAGTAAACAGTAAATGAACTGCGTTTGTTTTGTTTTTATTTTAAAAGTTGTTTCTTACATTATCAGAAGTGGGATAAACAGGCAACTGTAATTAGTTTTGAGTTTAAAAATTGCATTTTTATCGAGACTTCGTAAAGATCAGTTACGTTACGTAGCTAATGAGTTATCTGAAGATGTTTCGTCTACTACTTTGAAAATCCCTGACTTGAGAAAGTTAATATTGAATAGCGAGAAATGCGATGACGAAATGGTTCGAAGAGGCTGAAAATTTGGTTGAAGACGCCGAGCGCCTTCGTCAAGAAGAGAAAGAAAAAGCCGATCGCGAACATGCATTGGAAAAAGCCGATCGCGAACATGCATTGGAAAAAGCCGATCGGGAACATGAATTGGAACTCAAGAAATTAGATATTGCAGCTAAAACTTCAAAATTAGTCGAAACTGAAGTAATAACATCGGCGCCAAAAGTTGATTGGCAGTCACAACTGAGAAAGTTTTCTACGAGTAATGAGGATATCAGTCTTTATTTAGTACATTTCGAGAGAGTAATGAAAAGAGTACAAATGCCAAGTACATTGTGGATGGCATGTTTAATTAACCAGTTACCAAGTGAAATTGTACAAATGATAATGAGAGAACCAGAAGAACAGTCAGAAAATTATGACTATGTTAAATCTCTTTTGCTTAAGTGTTACAGACTAAGTCCTGAAAAATTTAGACAATTTTTTTATTCTCATGAGAATACTGGTGGAAAATCATGGAAAGAATATTACCACGAGCTTGAAACGTATTTTAATGGGTGGACTGCAGGACTTAAAATAAGTAGTTTTGAGAGTTTAAAAGACCTGATCATTACAGATCGAATGAAAGCTCAGGTGCCTCCAGATATACGAGAACGTTACTTGGATCAGTGGACCCATATAATTTCACCTTATACATTAGCTGAAAAGATAGATGAATTTATTGAACTCAAAGATGTTTTTAAGAATCATATTCAGTATAATAATAAATCTAGTAATAATAAGTTTTTGAAAGAAGAAAATATCGCCAAAGGCAAACAAACAGAGCCAAGTAGAAGTACAACTAATAATCAAACTGTTTGCTACTTGTTATGATACCGGCCATTTTGCCCGTGATTGTGTAAAGCCAAAACGTCCAAAGTTTTGTACTGCCTGCAAAACAGAAGGACATGGTACAAAGGAATGTCCAAACAGAGCGTCTTTCCCAATAGTCAATGCAGTTTTGTATTTACCCAGTTCCAGTATTAGTACTACGAAGAATATTATCATAGAAGAAGTAAATACTAGTGCTCTTATGGATACCGCTGCTGATATATCTATGTTAAAATATAGTTTTGCACAAACGTTTAATAAAAATATACATAAAAATATAGTTACACGACTTCGAGGTATTGGAGGTGTAAGGGAGTCACTAGGAATTATCATACTTAATGTGACTATAGACAGGGTAAAGCTGAAAGAAGTTCTGTTTTATGTAGTGACTGATGATACATTTGAAGGCCCTGATGTTCTCATTGGGAATGACATCGACTCACCCGAGATAATAATGGTTAGAAATCAAGGCAGATCTAAGTTAGTTCATGTGGAAGAGCTGGATTTTTTGCATGATTTCCAAATCAATGAAATGCCTGATAGGGTTGTGTTGAAGACTCTCGATAAGTTCGTGATTGAACCGCGTACAGTTCAATTGGTAACTGTCTTCAGTGCATGTAAATCTCAAAACGGATTTATTTCCTGCAGTAGTCGAGATGATCTAAGCAAGGATGTTACGTTTGCTATCCACGATGGTAAATCACAAGTGCCCGTCGTGAATCCTAGTAGCGTAAAATTACAATTAAAGAAAAATCGTGTTTTCTTGCGAGGAAATTGGGTATCTGAAAATAGTTACAATTCAATGATTAAAGAAGATGAGGATTCAACCCCAGCCGTTTTATTAGCAAAAGAAATTGTGCGAAATCCTATCGATAGAGAATGTGTTAAAATTGGACCATCAATAAATAAACAACAACAGCAAATTTTATGCAATTTGTTAAATGAATTTAGGTTGTGTTTTGCTTTAAAACAAGATGAACTAGGATGCATTAATAATATTATAATGCGCATCATTGAGACACCGGGTAGTAAACCTGTTTCTCGTTCACCCTATCGAGCTTCGAACTACGAGAGACAAGTTTTAAGAGAAATCGTTCAAGAATTAAAAGATCAGGGTGTTATTCGTGACAGTTCTTCAGAATACAGTAGCCCGGTTTTGATTGTATCTAAGAAAACTGGTGATCATCGTATGGTAATTGATTACAGACATTTAAATTCACAAACTACTAAGGATAAATTTCCATTACCCTGCATGGATGATTTGCTGGAAAGACTGTCTGGCTTTAGTTTATTCTGCATCCTTGATGCATGTCAAGGATTTAATCAGATAGCAATGGATGAAGAATCCTCACGAAAGGCAGCGTTTACAACTCCTGATGGACATTATGAGCCAACACGTTTGTTTTTTGGCTTATCGAATGGACCACCTGTTTTTCAGCGAGCAATGTCATTAGCTTTGGGTGATTTGCTTTGGAAAGGTGTATCATGTTTTATTGACGATATATTCTTCGGTTCGATCGGCTTTGATGATATGATAGTGAAGCTTCGACAAGTGCTTGAAAAGTTGCTAAAAGCTGGGGTAACACTGAAGCTATCTAAATGTGAATTCGGAATGTCAGATATTGAGTATTTGGGATTTGTAATTGATAGAAATGGAATACGACCAGGTCCAAGAAAACTTGCTGCCATTGCTGAATACCCCGTTCCTAGGACCAAAGACGAATTGTGTCGTTTTCTTGGTTTAACAAGTTTCTTTCCCCGATTTATAACACGATATGCTTCAATTGCTGAACCCCTCACAAGGATGCTAAAGAAAAATTCATCGTTTACATGGACTGATGATCAAAATGATGCTTTCCAAAAATTGCGTTCTAAATTAGTATCGAGACCAGTGTTGAAACTATTTGATCCACACGAAGAAACTGAATTACACACTGATGCAAGCTCTGTTGGATTAGCTGGAATGCTCTTGCAACAAAATAAGTCTAGTGCTTTTCAGTTAGTTTATTCCGTAAGTCGCCGTACAACTCCTGAAGAAGAAAAGTATCATTCAAGTCGTTTGGAATTGATAGCTGCGGTATGGTCAATGACTAGACTTCGTCCTTTGTTGTTGGGTTTGCAATTTACATTAGTCACCGATTGTTCAGCAATAACATACTTGAATACGCAAAAGAACATTAAACCTCAGGTAGCGAGGTGGACTGAACTGTTGAGCGAATTTAATTATAATGTTAAACATCGAGATGGTACTAAAATGGTTCGTGTAGATGCCCTTAGTCGTTCACCAGTCGAAGAAAGAATTTGCACACCATTGCATGAAATAGACATTACGAGTCCTGTAGAACTAACAAAAGAGCCTAGGGTATTTTACATCTCTAATGAAGAAGACAGGGTAGCCCTCATACAAGCTCAAGATCAAGATTTGCAAAAAATTGTATTTTCCTTAAGAAAACCAAAGACAAATAGGTCACTAGAAGAAAAACAACTATCCGATAATTTAGAGTTGATTAACGGAATACTTTATCGCCTCCATTATGAATCTGGTGATAGAAACAAGACACGAAAGTTGTTTGTAATGCCAAAATCAATGAGAAAGTATCTTGCTGTTCGTTTCCAGGACTTTTCTGGTCATTTTGGAGTTGAGAAAGTAATTCAAATGATATGTCAACAGTTTTGGTTTCCACGTATGTCAAGTTATATGAAGCAGCATATACGCCAGTGTGTCGTATGTGCATTTACAAAAGTACCAGGCGGAAAAGCTCAAGGTAAACTTAATGCAATTCCACCTGGTAGTCGCCCATTTGAAGTTGTTCATATGGATTTCCTTGGCCCATTTGTAACAAGTTCAGCTCGCAACAAGGAGCTTTTGGTTTTTGTCGACAATATGACTAAGTTTGTGCGCCTCCGTCCATGTCCTAGTTGCTCAACTAAAAGCGTTTTGAAGTACCTTGATGAATTTACTGATGATTTTGGTTCTCCGAGGCGAGTCATTACAGACAGAGGGAGCTGCTTCACGTCCTCAGCGTTTGAAGGCTATTGTAAGCAATTAGGAATCAAGCATACATTAAACTCCAGTCAAAGACCGCAAGCTAATGGACAAGTTGAACGCATTTATCGTATACTTATTCCAATGATATCTTCCAATGTTCAAACGGAATCTCACAAGGATTGGGATAAAATATTACCAGAAGTACAACTGTGTATTAACTGGTCTCCGAGTAAGACGACTGAAAAACCTCTTTTTGAACTCTTGTATGGATACACGCCAGTAAAGCCTGGATATTTTCCTCAAGATCTACTACCAACATCAAATGACTACGTAAATCCAACAAAACTGCAGTGAGATGCACAGGAAAGTATTATCATTGCAAAAGAAAAGATGAAAAGGAATTATGACAAACATCGATGTGATGCATTTAAGTACAATATAGGTGACGTTGTGGTCGTAAGACGATTACCCGAACAAACTGCCTTATCTAACACTAAAACCCAAGTTAAGTCACCCTTTAACAGTCATCAAAATATTACCATCCGACACTTATCAAGTTACTGATTTACGCACAGTTGGACAAGGAAGAAGAAGGCAACATAATTGTACGACTACCGCCCACGCTTCTCAAATGAAACTATTTCATCTGGTCAACGACGAAGATCTGTCTGACGATGAGGACAATATTACTGGAAGTAAGGAAAACTTCATTGCTTGTGAACCCATAAACGACAACAACAGTACAAATCAGTGCAACGACGATCCAAATAAAAATTTAAGCCAAGATAACAATAGACCAAAGAGGTGCAAAAGTGTGCCGCTTCACTAGAAGGATTATAAGTTGTTTTGAAGGGACGAGGTCGTCTAAAAGTCAGGATGGTAGAGTGTAAAAGTGTGAACGTGAACATTAATTATATTCTTATTACATATTAAGTATTGCATGTTTTGGCAACAGCAGTATTTAGTATTCCATGTTTTGGCAACAGCAATTCTTGTGTACGAAATATAGAATTGAGTTTTTAGAATAACAGTGTGCGTAAATTTTAATAAAAGTAAACAGTAAATGAACTGCGTTTGTTTTGTTTTTATTTTAAAAGTTGTTTCTTACATTAGGGTGCGCGAACTTCTCACGTTAAGAATTTTTTAATGCGAAGAAAGAAAAAAATATGCGAGATTCTCGCGCTGTAGTGAAAATACTGAAGAGTGATCATGTTTCTCTATTTCTTCAAGTTCTGTGTAGAAATCATTTTTGTATTTTTATATGTTGTTTCCTTATTTTGACACTAGCCTTTTCAATACTATTATCCGAATGTTTCTCAAAATATTATTCATCATTAGAAGATGGTGATAGAGATTCAGTAGTAATGTCTGCAATTTGACGGTTTTATTTGAATACTCCAACTGTTCTGAGAATAATTTCATTTTTAGTGAAAGTGCACAGATGGCTTTCTTTGCCTTCTTAATTTGTTCATCATCTAACAAAATTCAGTGCTATTGAATCTAGCAAGATCTCTTTGCCAATCAAACTAATTTCTTTTTTCTTCATTAATATGTCAATAGTATAGAAATTAACTAAATATTTATTAATATTTAGTCCATTAAAAAACAAGAAAACTAAACTACAATGTTTCAGTATCTGAAGATCAATAGAAGAGATCTGAAAGTGACTCTAAGAGCAGGAATGTGAATGGTAGTGAGTATGAGGTGGTAAATCTTAGTTAAATTTAAAATACTTAAATTAAAATAAAAAGTAACTTACCCGTTGTCCCCAGCCTTCACTATATGCAGCTGCAAGAGTAGTTTCTGTGACATTCTCTTCCATTTTATTTACTTTTGTAGACAAATTTCCTGAATTATCTTGATCATTTCCCATTTCAGAATTAGTGGAAGTTGAAGGCCCATTATCAATATTATTTAAACCTTTTCCAGCAGCTTGAGCCCATGTGTTTTGCTGTTTAACAAGTGGCATACCTATAACCAAAATAAATTACTTACAACAAATGCAATATTTAACAAAGTTGGATCAGAACGAGAGATGAACAGGATCCTAAAATTTTGCCATGTCTGTCAAAATAAATCATTCAACATACCAGTTCCAGGTACCAATTAAAAGTTATATTTATAACCTAGCTGGCTATTACTTTATTTGTAGAAAACATAATATGAAAATTATATAATTTTCTGTCAAACAAATATTTTAAAAGAAAATTATTCGACGTAAATTTATTTCGCATGTTCATAAATAAAAATTAATTGATTTCTCATTTTTCTACCATTTTTAAAGTATAGTTAAAAAAGGAAGTTTATAAATGAAATAATGAATAACTGTTTGCAGGGTTTTTCTAGATGGGCCTTCCATTTGCCCATTGAATGCAAAATTTTTTACTAGCATGCACTTTAAAACTAATAATGCCCCATGCATATTTTTAAAATAAATGGTCTGATTACATTGATTTTTTTGTAAATTCATTTGGGTACGTAGTAATTAATCCTCTTTATCAGCAGTTTTCACATGGTTTATCAAATTTTGAAATATATTTAATGCAGGGTTGGCAAGGTTTAGGACAGAATGGATTAATCCACGGTTTAAACCCTGGTTTAAACCGTCCTGTCCAAAACCCCTTCGTCCAAAACTGTCCAAAACCTTTTTACTCAAATTATGTCACAATTTTATCTGAACAATATTTAAAAGGTAAAATAAACATAATACTAATAACATATTAATAATTAAATCTACTAGAAAATATTTGTTTTTAAAAGTATAATGTTTTATTAATATTGTTTGACTCTTCAATTTAAACATTAAACAAAGGAAGATTAATCAGTAATCAAGTTCAATTGATCCTCTCATTCAATAGTACATAACTGAAGTTTGACCTTGTCAGACAGGTTAAGCTATTAGGAACTAAGTGTTTGGTTAGTCATAAACAGGCTTATTTATCTATAGTACTATTTAAGAATACTTTTATTTCATTGGTGTTCAATTCTTTTAGCGTAGTAGTGATACATCGCCAGTGTCAGTAACTGAAACTGATGTTATGCCCTTCAAAACTGTTAATACATTTATCAGTTATTTTGTATTTCCAATTTAAACTAATGTAGGATATTTATATTTAAAACAATTTTTTTTTTAAATAGATGTCTTTTTTATCATGCAGAAATTATAAAAATTTTTTAAAATCATCATTATTATTTTTTAATATTGCATTATTTATCCTTATGCAAAAGCATTATTTATCAGTATTCAAAGCATATTTATATTTAAAGGATTAGGTGCTCACTTTTGTTGTTCAATGAATTGTGGAGCTTCAAAAATTATAAACCTTTTCCTATTATATTGTATTATTTTCCTTTTATAAGTTAAAGTAAATTGTAAAAAATATCAAATATTTATTGATACATGTAATTATTATGTGTACAATGGTTACACCTATAGAATTTTTATTTTTCACCAAAGTTCAAAGTTTTTGACACTTTGAGACAGTTTTACCCAGTTTAGGACAGTAAAACCCACGTGTCCTGTCCAAAATCAGTTTAAAACGTCCAAAACCCCAACCCTGATTTAATGCACTACTTCGAAATTTTGAATTTTTGCAAATTTTGAATTTGAGCTATCCTTTTTAATATTCATCAAATGATAATTCTATGATAGTAAAGCTCTGTTAGAAGATAGTTTTTTCAAAAATTATTTATACCCTTTTTTACCTCGTTATTGTAATTTTGGTATTTTTAATACACTGATATTATGATACTTAAATTTAATTTATCACTGTTTGACGTGCTCGATTCATGACGATTTGAACCTAACTTACGTAGGCATAATTAGATAATATGAAAAACTTTCCGCAGACCCAAAATGTAAATTAAAAAACTTTCTGCACACATTGATTAACACTTGTAACTAGTTTCAACCTTTTTATCGCCAACTCATTTAGCCGAAATTTCTTTGAAAATCACAGATTTTTCTTAAAATGTTTAATTTTTATAGAACTTTATATTGATTAATACTACATGGATAGGTTTGACAATAAACCAAAAATGCAGAAAATAGAAATTCAAAAATGTAATGTTCAAAAACACTTTTTTAAATAATTGAAAAAATAACTGAAATTTGTGCAAGAAAAAAGTGTATGTAAGAAGCATTTATGCACAAAATGTTAATCAATGTTTTAATAAAAATAACGCTGCAAGATTTTATTTATTTATTAAAATTCTGTGAATATGAATCTCAATTCATGATTTTAAAATCATGCGAATACGAATAGTGACATTTCAATTTAAAATCGTGTGAATTCACATCTCGATATTTGATTTTAAAACGCGAGAATCAAGAATTTCAATTTATAATGTATATGATAATATGAAAAACTTTCCGCAGACCCAAAATGTAAATTGAAAAACTTTCTGCACACATTGATTAACACTTGTAACTAGTTTCAACCTTTTTATCGCCAACTCATTTAGCCGAAATTTCTTTGAAAATCACAGATTTTTCTTAAAATGTTTAATTTTTATAGAACTTTATATTGATTAATACTACATGGATAGGTTTGACAATAAACCAAAAATGCAGAAAATAGAAATTCAAAAATGTAATGTGCAAAAACACTTTTTTAAATAATTGAAAAAATAACTGAAATTTGTGCAAGAAAAAAGTGTATATAAGAAGCATTTATGCACAAAATGTTAATCAATGTTTTAATAAAAATAACGCTGCAAGATTTTATTTATTTATTAAAATTCTGTGAATATGAATCTCAATTCATGATTTTAAAATCATGCGGATACGAATAGTGACATTTCAATTTAAAATCGTGTGAATTCACATCTCGATATTTGATTTTAAAACGCGAGAATCAAGAATTTCAATTTATAAATTTTAATTAAAATAACATGAATACGAAATGCAATATTTTATATAAAATCATGCGAATTATATTTTAAATTGCATTTGTATTGTTTGAAAAACGCATCAAAATTTATCTTTTTTCCTCAGAAATTCGTAAAAGACAAGCTTTTTTTGAAGAGAATTTTTTTTCTTCTGTAAAATATTTTCCTTGAACAGCTTTCACTCGTTAGTGTACATTAGATGGGTCTTAGCATATTGCACGCTATATTAAGGATTCCATCGTAAATCTATATTAATTTCTGTAAAAAAAAAAAAAAATTTCGGCAGTTTTTACAGTTACTTAAGTCTATTTCCAGCTATTTCAACATTGTTTTTAAAATACCAATATTTTCAATTTGTTATCGACACGAAACATTAACAAAATTCGAGAACTGTACTGATTTTAGTCTGTTTTAATTAAGTTTTTAATGTAGTTTTTGTTAAATATAAGATATAGAAGATACTAAATATAAAGAAATTATATGATAAATTATATGATAAACTATTCAATAATCATAATGCTATTCAATATACAAAATGATTGATAATCAACCAGATGGTCAGCCAAAATATTCATTATTTGGCCTAAATTAATACCAATAATTGTAACCTGTCAACTACATTTATTATATAGCAAGTAATGCTAACATATTTTCAACTATTCAAAGATATTCACAATAGAGCTTGTGACATCTTTTTCACAAACAAATAAATTTTTCGCACATAATTTACTGTGTAAAAATGTATTCATAAGATGGTCAGCTACTCAGCCTATGGATGTAACAAATATTTGATCGGCCGAATGTTTGGTTAAGTATTTATTTTAAAAAAATATTTGTCCAAGTTTTATTTTTTTGAACTTGTACAGATTTAATGGGGAATAATCTAATATCAAAGTTTTAATTAATATTATTACAAGTAGTTTTATCACATATTTATTTACAAATTAAAATTTGACAAATTGAAACAGTACAAAACTCTTGTTAACAACTCAAGAGTTTTGTACTGTTTTTTTTTTTTTGTTTTTTTTTTTTTTATAATTATATTCAGGCAAGTCAATTTTCATCATTTTTTTAACACTTTTGTTCGAGGAATTGAAAATGTTTTTTGTTTCATTTTTTCTGTTTTTATTATAGAACAGCATTTCAATTAAGCATTTTTAATGAACTTAATTCCTACTGTCACATTTTTCCTGTTCGATATGACATATAATGGTGATTTTCAAAGTTTAATTTATATTTTAACCCTTTTTTTTTTTTTTTTACAACAGAACAATTCTGTTAGCATAAACTATGAGTAGAGCAGCATTATGTACGGTAGTGCCATTTATGTTCTGTGAACGAAAATACCTTCAAAAATATTGGCAGGACTGGTGGGAGAGTCTCCCATTAGACAGAGAAGGGCTTCTGTCCCAAAAGATTTTTTTGAAATTTGTTTGGGACGTATGTATCTCGTTAGGCGCGAAAGGGTTAAGAACGACTATTTCTGTTTATCTTTTGTTTTTATTAACTTTTTCTTTTATAAACCTTTTTATTATGATACAGTATTTTTTAAAGAGTGTTTTTAATGAACATTATTCTTTTATCTACCACTTTTTGGTGAAAAATTAAATTGAGATTTTTACTGCTAAATTTTTTTTTAAAAATTTAAGATTTTTGTTTTTATTACAATGCAGCAATTAAGACTGTTCCTATTAATTCACTCTACTTTCCGATTTCTTAAAAATAAGGTAATTGGAAAACTGAGATTTTTGTCGAACTGGAAAATTTTCTTCAAAAATTAAAATTAATTTTTTTCTGTTTCCCTTTTGCACATAATCTTTTTTCTTTTCTTTTCTGGGTGTTTTGATAATAGTGCTTTTTTTAAAAGCATCACTGATAAACTATGCCTCTTTTAACATTTTTTTTCTTCTCTTTTTCAGAAAATATTTTTAGCATTTAAATTTTGTTTTAAGAACAGGTTTTCTTTTCTCTTTTAACTAAATTTTTTTTTTTAAATAGCTGTTAGTCAGTTTTTTATTTATTTTAAATATTTCTAATGGATAACTATTATATTTTTCCTTTACCCCATAACAATAATATACCTAAGTTTTGATTATTTTTCAATAATGGCTAAACTTATTTATGCATAAAAAATAGTATGCTGCTATTCGGCCAAATCACTATTTGTTACATCACTAATTCGGAAGTCATCAATCAACATAAGCTTTGATTATCTTTGCAATTCAATTCAAAGCAAAGCAAGAAACCAAAAATTTAAATCCTAAGTAACTTCAGAATTTCATAAAACTTATTAGCCCTTTAATACAAATGACAGGTGTCTCAAAAATAATCTATGATTTGAAAAATCAATCTAAGAAAACAGGAAAATCCATTCTGAAATCATAAAAACTTTTCTCACCAAATTTAGATATGAATAATTGACCATTGCCTTAAAATTATATTTTCTGCTGTATCTCAAATCATTTCAAATTTAAATATTTGCACGGGTATCTCTTAGCTTTGTCTGCAATTTATTTTGGTCACTAAGTTTCTATCAATGGTTATTTTGAAAAATATTGTTAAGATGGTTTTTCTTGGCAGTGTCATCTATTGATGAACTTTAAAATTTAGAGGGAAAAAATAAAATAAAATAAATAAAAAAACTCTTGAATGTTTAAAAAATTTTAGAGGGGAAATCTTAATAATGTATTACAGTGATTTTTTCACAAATTTTTTTAAAATAAAAAGTTAACTAAAGATTGCCTCTAAATGTCTTAACCTTTTCATGTAGGCTCAAAAATAAGAAATCTAGATCCTCTGGTGGGCTCTTTTTGAGACTGGGGGATGAATTCAAGAAAGGGAACTGCTAATGGCTAAAACAAGTCAAGTGATGAGTGTTAAATATCCCAGAACCACTGGAGGAGAATTCCCATTTTTTTTTTTTGACAACTGAAAAAGCGCAGGAAAACTTCTTTGGTGGTTTTATACGATTCAGTGTAAAAAACTACATTGCGAATATCACATGTTGACTATTTGTAGTGTTTTACAAACATTCAGAATTATTGTGGTGTGTCACAATTTTCTCATTTTATTTTTTTAAATTCTATAGACAACACATAATCTTAACCATAGCTCCGAAAAACTATTCATTACGCTAGCTATAAAAAAATATGCACCCACCTTTATATATACATATATATTACAATGTCAATATGTATTCTAAACTATATTAAAAATTAAAATCTCCATCATGTGAGTAATTTCATTGAATTTTTTATCCTTCTCACATTTGATTTCTATTAAAGGTTATTTAAAAAGTTTTTTTTTTTCGTTCTATCAAAATTTTTTCATCATATATTAAATTTAGAATTATTGTAATTGTGGAATGTGATTGTACTCACTGTTTTACAATAATACTTTCAATGTATTATTATGATACATTAAAACTCTTTACTGTTTAAAATGTAAAAATATTATTACGCATTTGAAGAATAGTTAAAAAAAAAAAAAAGAAGCTTTGTTCTTTGGGATAGTTTCAACAGGTAATTCAGTTTTAGAAAATATCAGTTTGATTTTGCTGGCGATATTTATATAAGTTATAAAAGTTATATCTATTTTTTATAAGCTCTTTGATACCATATTAAAATGATTGGTTTATTTATATGTTTTCGCAAAAAATAAAAAAGCTAATGAGGTGTACAGTCATCATAAACACTCTTTTATTGAGTAAAAAAACTTCGGAAGTTTCCAAGACCAAAATCGGTTTAAATTCATTTTTACATAATTAACGTATAGATCGTCCTCTCTTGCATTTTGAGGATTACTCTGTTTTAAGTGTGAAATCAGTTCTTCCTGAGAGTTACTATGCAGGGAAATCGGGTCATAATGAGGAAAAACCCTTTTGTTCAAGAGTAAAATCGATTTTTCTTTGAATCAATTTTTACATGCATAAAAAGTTTTTTTTCATGGTCTTAATTTAGATAATTATAAATATCTATATATTATAACTTTACTTTACAAATATTTGTAACATTGCTGAAAATTTAACATCTTATCGAAAGATTATAAATATTGGGAAAGAACATAAATAGTTGTAGTGTCATATTTTTGTAGACAGGTCTCATTTAAAAACGCACTTAAAAAAAGGAGCGTATTGATTTATTATTGTTGCTATTATTGATAAATGATAATAATTATAAAATAAAAAGACAAGATAAATGAGGATAATTCTGGTAACTTGAATGAACTCCTGGGTAATTTGAAAGATCCTAAGGAAGTAAGATCATTTCAATTGAAAATTAGGTCATCAAATAAATTCCTTTCATTTTATAAATTTTTAGTTTAAATCATTCCTTTAAAAAATATTTTATGCGTTAACCGAACTTTAAATTTATAACATGTTTCTTAGCACCTTCATCCAATGAACTCTTATTTTGAATCTAATCTGCGTCCTAAATTTCCAATATTTTTCTTCAACTTCCCTCATGTCTTTTTTAAAATAGTTTCTAAAACGCGAAAAATGTGCTTCAGTTGCAAATAATTTACATGTGCAATCGGGTTCATTTCTTTTATTTTGCTGCAAATTTCTTGAAAAGTAAGCACTTTATTGAAACTGTGTAGCATATATAATTTTTTTCTTCTTTACTTTTTTGAAAATTATAGTCATTCACAATTGACTTCAACTTATTCACGTAATAGATTTATAGAATTTTATTGTTCAAAAATTTAGCTTCAATCTTATAAAAAGATTCAAAACTGAGATATTAAACGAATTTCTAGAAACTATAACTAAAAGTTGAACTGTGTATAGAATCAGAGAAAGAAAAATGAAAATTGCCACAAAAGAAAAACGGTTTTGTAAAGCTAGTTAAAAATAGCGTTTATGGTTTTAATTTCTAAAACATAGAAAATACATTTAGTATTATAAATTATATATATATAAATGTGATTTAGAATATTTATGTATCCTAAAGTATGAATAAATATTCTTGTATAGTAAATATATTTTTTTTTCTTCCGAGATGTGGATATTTATTTAATATCAAGTAGGAACATTTTTTTTAAAATTTAGCAAATATAATCAAAATTTTAAAATTCCAGTAACTCTATTTATAGCACAAATTTAAAACAGAACCAAAAAAAAAAAAAAAAAAAAAACAACTTTATTTATCTGTGTTTATGTAAAATATATTGCTGTGATATTTTATTTTAATTTGATACAATTCATTTAAAAGAACGCTTTTCGATTCTTATTATTCCATATTTTTCATATACAATTGAAAATATTCATTAAATTAAATTTGTGATAAAGAAATTAACTTGTTCAAAAAAGAACTAACAGTTTGAACAAAAGAATTTGTAAAAAAAAAAAATAGCAACATTAAAACTGACTAAAAAAGAAGTAAGAAAACGTAGATGTTTGAAGGTAGGTGGGAAATGTAAAGAAACTTTTCTCCCCTTAACTTAAAAAGGTGAGACCTCCCGTAGCGACTAAAACATTAAAACACATTCCCCTGTAAATTGATCCTCTCTCTTAGATTTCTCCCCCTATTCCTACTCTTGAAAGTGTCACATGCCCACCAGAGGAACCCAACATCAGATGTGACAACTGCTGTCACAGCCCCTGGAAAAGGTTAACTATAAGGTACAGTTCTATATCTCTTAATGATTGAGGTTCAGCTACCTAATGAAAAAAAAAAAATAATAATAATAATAATAAATGAATATAAACACATAATGGTTTGCCAATAGGCAGGTGAAATTTTCATTCTTTAAGTATGCCCAAACCATAACATTTTACTACAATTGATGGTTAACTGCCAGGTTGTCGCCAACACTTTAACCACAGGGGCAAACCTTAAAACACTAAATATATTGAAATTATTTCAAATCAATTCTCGTTGTTTTTAATAGTTAAACTTATAATTTAATTTGCAATCTTATAAAAACATACATCCCTTCTCATCATGTGTTCTTAAAAAATTCAACTTGCACAATGTTTCACAATACAAATTATATAATATAAAATTGCAGGCATACATTTGCTGAGGGAAAAAATTGCTTACTCTTTTATTTGCAACGTCTGAAAAATAATTGTGCAACTACAGTAAATAAAATATATTGTACACTATTAATGAAAATTAATCACAATATGGGAAAAATTATTATTTTTGAAGACTGCTTTACACAAATTTTTTTCATTAAAATATTTCTGGGGACTTATAAATTAAATAAAAAAATAAATAATTACAGAAATTGATAATTTTGTCATTACATTGAAAATGTCATTAAGATTGAAAATTATTTTTTAATTACAAAATTTAAATTGAAGAAAAAATAAATAATTGGATTAGATAAACAAATTGAATGTGTGCTGTTCTTGGAAAAAAAAGGATCAAATTTTTTTTAACTATAAACATTATAATACTAGCAATGTTTCGTCATATTTGTTAACGCAATAAATACTGGTGAAGTAAAAGCTTATTAAATATTAATAACTAACGATTAAGAACTTTGAAAATGTATCTTAAAACGTAAATATAAATTGTAACAAAAAGTGAAATAAAAAGAAAGCAATGAATTAAGCGAACTATATATCCAAAACATCAAATTGAGGATCGAAGTTATGGCGATTAGATGTACTACTATCATAATGGTAGAAATCAATCTACATTTACCAATCAATACATAGTTTTAGGCTATGTTACAAATATATTTAGCAATTATTGATATTATAAATTACACAAAACACAAGTAAAAACTATTAATCAATACAGGAAGGGAAACACTCACACAGTAACAACTCGATTTTAAATGGCTACTCGCCATCCACATCTGTTTACTTACTTTATCTGCCAGTGTACACGTAGGTTGGTCGATACATTTATCGGCTGTGCGTTAATCTGAATTTTAAAAATGTTTTAATGAAATTTTTAAAATTTTATTCATAAAAATATGGAGACTGTCACCTTAAAAGATATGCAATTTGACAGGAAAACAATCTCATTTAAGGAATAGGAGAATACGAACCATTCCCACCTAGTTAAAGATAGGGTGGGGGAAGTAAAATACATCCGTAAAACTCGATAGCTGGATCAGTCCCTACCTCCTTTCAAAATGAACACATCCTACGACCCAATCGAATATAAATAGAATATTTCTATCAAATGATTTGAAACTGTATTATTAAAAAAAATTCTGCTCATATCAATTTAAATTGTCAGCAGCAAACATTAATTTAATAGAATATGAATTTAATCAAATAACTTTTATAAAATCTTCAGTTTCTATTGGGACATCATCCAGACTCATTAGTAAAGTAAAGAAAAAATTTATAAAAATATATAAAACTATACCCAATATGAGAACTTTATTATTCATGTTTAATATAAAGTAAAATCAGTTAATAAATTATTAAAGGGAATAAAAATATTTACCAGCAAACCTTTAAGCATTAGGTAATTTTTAACCTTTAACCATTAAGATCTTTTAAAATCTAAGAAACACATATTCCAAAAAATAAAACGATTTTAAAATGTATTGAATCCTAATTAGTGAAAATTAACTTTTATTTAAAACATATTAAGTGATCAGAGAATTAGTTGAATATCTGAAATGTAAAATAAATTAATTTAATATTTAATATATTTTATCTATCACGTATAATTTGAATTTTATTTTATATAAACTGTAAAAAATGTTAAGAATGTCTTTTAGTTTCGTTTTTATTTAGGTCCATTTCATAACTCAACCGGAAAATGCAGCAAAAAAACTCTTCAACTCATTACACATCACGATTGTGAGATATTGAGAAATAAAAAAAAAATAGCAATAAAATAACAAAATTAAAATTACCTTGTGGGTTGACTTACGTCAAAATTTACATTAAAATTATCAAAAGTAGAGATTTCAGGTTATGTAATTTTCTGAAATAGTTATTTTATTAGTTTCTAACATTTGATTTAACTTGTTTACAAATGAGAGTAAATATTTTGCTCGATACGATATGTTTTGAATGTAATTCAATATATATTTATATAAATATATTCATTTTATTTTTATTTACAGACTTAAAATCATGAAAAACCAAGAAGAATGTGTACTATGTTGTAAGGAAATAACTATTTATGCTACAGGACTATGTGACCACCCTGTTTGCTATGAATGCTCTGCCAGGATGAGGGTTTTATGTGAAACAAATGAGTGTCCAATCTGCCGAAGTGAAATTCCATTAGTAAGTCCAGTTTTAAATTTTGCTCATTAAAGTTTAATGGAAAAATTAAATTGATGAAAGGTCTTAAACTTGAGAAACACAGCTTAGAGATTTTTATGGTCACTGTCTATTTCCATTCTTATTGCTTAGTGATATAAAGCATACTTTTGAAATTGAAAGTTAACTAGATTATTTGGAGGGGATGTTTTTCATATTGATACCCTTTGAAAGGAAAAGTTTTGTATCGTGATGAAGTATCTTCTGAGCAGGAAACCCACTAGAAATTAAACAAGACAGTGTTTTCATTACAGAAAAAAAAATGGGAGAGAATTTCTCACCCTTTCTCAAAAACTGGGTGAGATTTCAAAAAGTTTAAGTGAGATTTCTAAAAATTAAAAAAAAAAAACACGTAAAGACTTGGAAAAATATATATCTTTAATTATAATACGTTTTTAACATCTTCTAAATTCTAAACCATTGAATATATTTGCTGCAAACGTTTCAAATTGCCGTAAATTGTCGATGAAGAAGTTTGGTAATTCATTAACAGCTAAAAATAGGGCTAATTTTAAACAACTTATTATAAAGGGCTCATTTTTTTTCTCAACACTTGTTGAAAACACACTTGAAAACACTGCATGAAAAATCACAGATGGAAACCAACTTGAACTCATAACCACCGCCAGCTGAAATAGTTGTAAGTATGTCTATATAAATAAATATTAACTTTCAGTAAGACAGAAATGAAGTGTCCGTAAAAGTTCTGGATATTGAGGTCAAATTGATATATTTCACTGTATTGTAATGTTAAAGATAGTTGAATGTTCTTTATTATTTAAGATTAAGGTTGAATTAAGCTGAGTATATTAATACTTATACTTAATTTTAAAATTAACTTTTTATAAAACACAAAATGTAATTTCTGTTTTAAAAAATTTTGTACGATGCTTACTACAATTAGTTATCTAATTAGAATTTGAGCTATTAAGAAAAAAAAAAGGATCTAAACAAAGTTTCATTTATCAAGTTTAATGTAAAATTTGCCTTTTTCTAATAATTGCATCCCAAGTTTTCTCTAAGGTGTTTTCACTTTCAGAATTATTTTTTAAAGTGGATATACATTATTTTTTGGTACAATAAAAACGATGTTACTTAATTTATTTATTTTTAAAATTCATAACACAAGGAATTATGTTAATAGAAAATTGTGATGTAAATGGTATAGATATTAGATATGTTGTCATCATCTGGTTTATTTCATTTCTAATAAATGTTTCTAATAGCTTGGACAATGAGTCTAGGGAGTTCTGAGGACTAGGACTTGACGATAAATTGATATATTGCAAAATATTGATTTAATACATAGATCAACAGACCGGTAGCGACTTTCGTTTAATGTACTGCATCAGAAATCTGATTTAAGTCGACACTCACGGTTTAACATGTGGGGGCATCTTGCCTACACTTTAACAATGTCACCCTGCTGCCGAAGAAGTTGATTGTGTTTAGCTACGTAGACGATGTTAGTTTAGTGACATGGAATGACGAAGACCGAATTGGGCCAGTATTCCCGGTTTCTTGCGAGGATCAGCATTGAAATATGGAACACAATGCATATATATGCGCCATTTTTGTCTTTGGGATTTTACCTTTCAGCAGGACTTCCGTTATTTTGCTATCGCTGTGCATTTTATTTCGTAGGGATTTAACGTTTCTTATAAATTATTTTCAGTGAGACTTTTGAAGACCGAATTGGGCCAGTATTCCCGGTTTCTTGCGAGGATCAGCATTGAAATATGGAACACAATGCATATTTTATGAAATATGGAACACAATGCATATATATGCGCCATTTTTGTCTTTGGGATTTTACCTTTCAGCAGGACTTCCGTTATTTTGCTATCGCTGTGCATTTTATTTCGTAGGGATTTAACATTTCTTATAAATTATTTTCAGTGAGATTTTTGCTACTTATCGATCGTTTCATTGTGCACTATTGCGTCACTTTTTTTAATTTAATTAAATTCTTTTTTTAATTAAATTCTATTCCGAATTTAGCTAATTTATAATTCCATTGCTTAGCAATGATGAATCCTTTTAATTTCAATTTAGTGACTCAGCGTACAGCTTTGTTTTTTCATTAAAAGCCTTAAATTACGATATTTTTTTTTAAAGTAAAATAAAATGAGTAACATTATTCTTGATCTGAAAAACCATAGACATTCACCTTAAGAAAGTAAATCATATATATGTCATCAGAAATTTTTCATCATAAATCAACAAAAAAGTTATCTGCAAAAAACAGGATTTTGCCTAGAAATATCCTCTTATGAGTTCAATCACATGCATTGAGTATAGTTATATGTAATAAAATTAATTAATAAGAAATTTTTTCATTCATTTTTTTATTACTATTATGTTTTAGATTTTTATATGTAATAAAGGGTAACTGCTGTATTTCTAAATGTATGTTCCATTTTTGTAATATTTTTAAGATTTTTTTTTTTTGTGTTTTCTTAAATAATTATAATATAATTATTTTTCAGGTTATATTTACTGAACAACCACAGTCTTTCTCTAATAATGCTAATAAAAAGTCGTCATTGATGAATAAAAATTACCAAATAGTGTTTGAAAGTGAAGAAGTTAAAAAGTCATTTGATTCGCTGCTTATTAGTCAATGTCAAATTTGTCAAGAAGTATTTCCTTCATTTGAGAAACTAAAAGAGCATGTTAGAAGGAAACATGAGCTTTTTTATTGTGAAATATGTAATAACAGCTTAAAAGTAAGTTTTGTTATACCTTGACATTGTAATTACATTATTTATTTGCTCATTTAACTAATTCTTAGTAGTATAATTGTTAATTTATGCAAAATGACTATTTCTTATTTGTTCTTTAATTTGCTTGTTTTATTAATAAATAAGTGTCATACATTCAGTTATTCATAACTCAAACTTATAGAGACAAAAAACCTTGACTTGTTAAATGCTGAGGACATTAAATTAATAAATATTGTGAACTTTAAATTATTAAATATTTTCTTTTTGGTGGCAGATTCATAGATTAAATCATTTAAGGATATTTTTTGCTCTCTCACCCTCTCTTTTTTTTTAAAGAATTTCTTGCCTCAACGCTATCTTTGTCATGGTTTTAGATTTTCTGTAACTATCCCAAATTTTTTAAATTTGTTCATGTCTAATGTAACTGTATCCAGCTATGAACCCAACTGTATTTGGTTTGATTAAATCTGTGGTTAACAAAGACCTTTCACACTCCACCACATTATATTTTAGCCCGTTCGCATTTTCAGTGTTTTATGTATATTGCTTTTAATGTTTTAATTTTTTAAATCATTTTTCATTTCTCTTTTAACAGATACATTAGCAGCAGTCTAAACTTGAAAATATTTTAGATAATATGATTTTATACTTAGTCTGTTTCACTAAACAGTTTTTTTGTTGTTTTTTTTTGTGTGCATTATCTGTTATTGAGAATTCTATTTTATTAACCTGCCCTGTGGGGCTTACAACACAACTTACCCATGGTGCGTAGCTTTTTTTAAAAAGTGCTTAAAGGTGCTTATTTTCCATTTTCGTTATTTAACAGCCCTTAAAGGTGCTTTTTTCATTGGGTGTTATTAAAAAGTGCTTAATTTTTCCCTTTTCAAAAATGAGATTTTTTTTGTTACCATGTCGATTGGGTTCGGTGAGATTGTTGCCTTCTCATGTGAAACCTTCACATTGTTGCCTTCTCATGTTATTTAAGAGCTTTTAAAGGTGCTTTTTTCATTGGGTGTTATTAAAAAGTGCTTAATTTTTCCCTTTTCAAAAAGGAGATTTTTTTTGTTACCATGTCGATTTGGGTCGGTGAGATTGTTGCCTTCTCATGTGAAACTCTGCTGCATTTTGCAAGATATTCTTTATTTCAGACTTCATTTTCCACCCTCTGATATTGAACCGAAAAATCTCTCGATCATTTTCTAATGGCTAATATAATCAAGAAAAGAGTTCTTTGTCAGAAACTAGTTATTTCATCATGATCTTGTAAAGTCTTTGAAAATCATTTTGCATTTTGTTAATGGTGCTTAAAAATATTTTTTGAGTGCAAGGTGCTTATTTTTTGTTGAAAGATTTGGCTATGCACCCTGTTACCTCTAAATAAACACTTAATTTATATCTGTTAAAGAAACAAAGCTACAAAAACTTAACTTTAAATCACTTGCAAAGTTAAAAAAAAAAAAAAAAGAAGCAAACAATTAGTAGGCTATAAAAGTTAAAAATAAAATAATCTGCAAAAATAAAGAAATTTACATTATTTATTATTTCAAATCTGGAGACTGAGTTAAGTTATTTTCTCATCTGATGAGTCTCTTGTGTTCCGCTGTAGTCCCAAATTATCATTTTGTCATGGTAGAAGCTTAACCATAATTTTTTACCAATATAAATAGATATTGAGTTAGAAACTTCAAATTTAGCTCCATCATTAGATGACATTAGTTTGAAGTGCTTCTTATTTAAAAAAAATTTTTTTAGATTTTCTCTTTTAACGTTACAAAATTTTCGTTGTTATTATTTTTTAAAAAATAAATCTTATTTTTAGATTTTCACTTTTGAAAGGAAATGTTACAATAGGAAAGATCTTGCCCGTCATAAAATAAAAGGAGATCCAGATCAAACATCACATAGAGGACATCCCTTATGTGAATATTGTGATGTAAGATATGTAGACCTCGATGATCTTTTTCGACATCTGAGACGGGAACATTTCTTTTGCCACTTCTGTGATGCAGATGGTCTTCATCAATATTATCAGTAAGTAACTTACTATAATTGCAGAGAGTGTGCTTTGTATCAAAAATTATCTATAATTTGAAAAATTGATTAATTAAAAAATAAATGGAGCTACAAATACATGTTTTGCTTTGTTCTGCTTAGGAAAAGTTTTTTTTACCAAGTTTTGAAATCAGTTATTAAGTTCATCAAAAGATGGCAAAATATTTTTAAAATAACCATCATCTGTATTAACACTGTTGTGCAATCTAAGATCAAAATTAAGGTATGTCTGCTCAAATATTTCATTTGAAATATTTGAACAGCAGCAATAAACATTGCATTATAGTTTTTCAGGCTAGTAGTGTCATCTGTTAATTAACTTTTTTGCCAATATTTAAACTTGAGCCATGATAGCATGGTTGGTAGGGCACTGGGCCCATGTACAAGAGGTCGTGGGTTTGATCCCCTGTTGGCCGAAGACCCCTGGTGTAGTAAATAGTGACTGGTGCACGCTAAATCTGTCGAGTCACAAAGTCCCCCATGTTCCTATTAAAAAAACATATTTCTGGGGGTATTGATCAATGAGTTTCCTTATCTTCTAGATTGGTTCAAAATTACAAGGCTATGGAGTTGAACATTAGTGGCCTTAAACATAAAATTGGGTCAGCTGTTCAATGGCAGTTATAAAGTTTAAAAAAAATAAATAATATAAAATATTTAAACTTATGTTACTAATATTGGTAAGAATACATTTTCTGGTTTTTGAAGTAGAATGCAGCAAACAGGTCATTTCTATCTCCTTTCATTTTCCTTTAATTGATTTTTTAAGAACTATCTGTAATTTTTCGAGCACACAGCATAAACACTTTAAGTTATATTGAAATGAAAAAGGTATGTAATTCAGTTATATCTGAATTATTGTTCAGGTTATTAGACATGTAATATTTAATAAATTTTTCAAAAAAAATTTGAAGATAGTTTACAGTGAAATACATGATTTTGATAGCTTCGTAATTAATATCTGAAATTCATTTAAAAAAAATTTTCTATTAATTTATCTACCTACATTAAACTAACCAACATTAAGGAAATACCTTTTTGTAATGTTCTGTTAGACGATAGTATTGTTTCTGTGTTAATTTGAATAGAAAATATAAGTAATTTTATGACTAATTTAAAAAAATACTATTCGACAAATAAGAATTTTATCTTAAATAAAGTAACTATATATAAGGAAAATATAAGTTTGTTATAACTTACAAATATGTCAATTTAAAAGTTGTGTATTACAATATTTAAAGTGAATTGTTATTTTGAACTGTATTTATATTTTCACAAAACTTTGTAGTTTCTTCAATTAATATATGGGTGATTCTTTTTAAACATGACAATTCGGACCAAGAAATTTCTTCAAATTTAAAGTCTTCAAAATAATTAAAAAAAAAATTTGTATACTTCTTTAGTTACATTTATTAATATCTTTCAGACAGCAGTGTAGTTTATTGACATTTGCTCGAGGAAAAAAATAAAATAGAAATTCACCAAATCTTGAATGCCAGGAAAATGACATATTAGCTTAGAAGTTTAAAAAACAGTCATTTTAAGTTAATAGTAAGTAACTCAACTTAAGCCTTTATGTTAGATGGACCATAAATTGCTTAAATTATTTATTTTTATTCACTGTAGAAAGAATCAAAAACATTTTTGTTGCTGATATGTACAGAATAAAATTGTGTATAATAATCAATCATTAAATAAATAACTTTGATTACATCCAAGCATATTACAATCATTCATGAACTTGGTATTAGGTTAATATTTGCTTTCCCTCTCTACAGTATTAGCAGTTAAAAAGAATTTCTGGTAACACTTCAATGTCCTGGCATTCATAAGCCAGGATAATGACAAATTCGCCATTTTATAGCATATAACTTTACTTTAATTTAATATTTTGGCCTAAGACGTTAATATTCTGCAGAAAACAACAGGATTTCTTAAAATGACTCAGATAAATCTATGTAGTTTATGTTATTAATGATTTCAAGAAGCCAGGAAAATGACAACATAAAAACCTACTCACCTTGAAAAAATTTTTGAAATAGATTTTAGCCAGAAAATTGGTTCTTTATTCATGCAACAAGACATGTTCAGATAGGAGGGTATCTAATCAATCTATTAACATAAGATATTGATTGCTGGCTCTATCTATTTTGGTTATAAATCACTAAATAAAAGTAGCCAGGAAAATGACAGATTTTCATGGGACAAAAAAATTATTGACAGAAAAAATTATTTTAAATAAAGTATTAGTAAATAATACCCTATGCGTATATTCTAGAAATGCTTACATAGGTTGAGATAAAAAAAATTTGATTTTGAAAAATGTATGGGAAGTTTTGAAGCTAGTTATTATTGGAAATATTGTTTGGGACATGCCAGGAAAATGACATTTTGATATTCAATTAAATTTTTTTTAAGTATACAAAACAGTGAATGCTAGTGCAAAGTCATTTTAAAATGCTAACAGCAATGCTATTTATTAATTTTTTTAAAAAGAGTTCGTTAAGTATTATAGTATTAGATCTTGGAGCAAGGCACAGTGAATTGTCATATTTCGTGAAAATCACCCATATATATATATTACAGATTTTTTAAAAAAAATTTTTATATGATTGTCAGTTTACACAAAATAAAAAATTTTGAATCTGATTGAAGCAAATGTAGATTCAGGAAGTAAAATAGATAAATGTATGCGTTATTAGCATAAATATTTTGAAGAAATAAGACAAATTTTGTTAAACAAAATATCTGATCTTATAATATATGTATGAACTAGGAATACTTTTATAATGGTGTAATAAAAAATATTAAAACATTTATATATATTTATATTTTAGTGTGATTAATTTGAATAGCTTATTAGGAATATTTAGAGAAATTACTAGTTGTAAAAAAACACCCTGCTGTCATTTTTGCAGTATTTTGCTAGCAATCAAATATTTTTTGAAGCAAATAATTATACATTTTAGATGATGTAAAATATTTTAAAACTTGTGTGTATGTTTACAAATTTCAAATCTGTTTTCTTTATGGTTTGACTTTTATTTTCTTATTTGTTACTGTTTTATTCAATAGTTTTCTAGTTATGTGGCTCCAAACATGAATTTATTATTTTTTTTTACTGATCAATAATTGTTTTACTATTTATTGTATTTGAATAATTACTGCACAGAATAGTGTCTCTATTTTTTCACAATTTAATACCTGGTTTTATCCTACCTAGTCATTTAAAATTGCATATATATTGAAATAATGAAAAAAAAGAAATTTTTATAACATTAAATCAATACAATTGTCTAAAAAACATGCTGCGAATTTAAAATCATTGAACATAAGCAATATCAGTTGATCAGATTTAAGAACAGAAATCACAAATCAAACTTCTCTTACTTTATTCTGCATTATTATAGGCTTTATGAGCCCAACTTTTAAAGCTGGAGCACTATATTCAACCTTCCCGGGATTTTAACTTGGCCTAGCCAGTTGTTAATAGCCTTTTGTACTACTTAATTTTGTCTGACTGATAAGATCTCAGTTTCGTCCCATTCAATAAAAAAAGATTTATCATATTTTAAATGTGATACAAAACATGTTTTAGTAACTTACTACTTAATTTCGTCTGACTGATAAGATCT
Source organism: Parasteatoda lunata (assembly GCA_949128135.1). Taxonomy (NCBI): domain Eukaryota; kingdom Metazoa; phylum Arthropoda; class Arachnida; order Araneae; family Theridiidae; genus Parasteatoda; species Parasteatoda lunata. Next base: position 78,281,542 of record OX421977.1, read on the forward strand.
CAGTTTCGTCCCATTCAATAAAAAAAAGAAAAGAAAAGATTCATCATATTTTAAATGTGATACAAAACATGTTTTAGTAACTTACTACTTAATTTTGTCTGTCTGACAAGATCTCAGTTTGGTCCCATTACATAAAAAAAAAAAGATTTATTATATTTTAAATGTGATACAAAACATGTTTTAGTAACTTACTACTTAATTTTGTCTGACTGACAAGATCTCAGTTTCGTCCCATTCAATGAAAAAAAAAAAGATTTATTATATTTTAAATGTGATACAAAACATGTTTTAGTAATTTACTATAGCTAAAAGAGGTATCAGATTTTGAATTTATCCCAAATAAATCATCAAACCATTAAAAACTACAAAGTAAAATTGGTATAAAATTTTAAACTTTTCTAATTAAATATTTAAAAACATTCTCATTGACACACATATCGTCTATACTGTCTTTTATCCATTTCTTAGTTATATGACTATCTGCAACTTGTTTCATATAGCCATAATCTAGTAAAAACTGTTTAGTCCAAGTGTTGTCCAACTCTCTTCTGTATGGTTAGATATATATTTTGAAAGAAATTTTTTCTTTAGGAGTTATGAATACTTAAGGGTACATTTTCGAACTGATCATTATTTGTGTGAAGAAGGTGAATGTGTAAATGAAAAATTTACAGCTGTTTTCCGTTCAGAGATAGATTTAAAAGCTCACACAGCTGTTCATCATAGCAAAAATAAATCAAAAGCTGAAGCCAGGGAAGCTAGAAAGTTAGGAAATTTATTCACTTTTTCTGAACGGCCAAACGGTATGTATTTTTCTGTTGTGTTTTATTTAAATATTAATTTGAATCGTAACATTAATTCTACTATAAATCGAAAATATTTTGTTATATATTTAATTGGTCCATTTCCTATTGTTTTGACCTTTTCGACTAAAAAATGAAACAAAGTGTGAATTTTCGCAAAACATTTCTTACTTTTTATGAATCACTAAATATTGTCTGTATGCCACTTAAAAAATTTCCTAGCAATAGCAATATAGTTTATTTCATACATAGTCATACTTCAATGTGTTAAATTTGAAGGAAGTGGTGTAAAACTATTTCTAAAAAGATCCTTCTTTCCTAAAAATTATTCCCGTTTTTAATGCACAAAACCTTAATGCATTCATTTTAATGCTCAGCACAGGACATAGTGCATAGCATTTCTGAAAAGTGCTTAAAGGTGCTTATTTTTAATTTTCGTTTTTTAAAAGCTCTTAAAGCGTTTTTTAGGGAATGTGTTTAAAAAGTGCTTAATTTTCCCTTTTCGGAAATGAGCTTTTTTTCTTTACCATGTCGATTTTCGCCACGTATTATGCAAAATCGTAGTTTTCACATTGTTCTTTTCGGAATTCATTAAAACACAATGCATTTTGGCGTACCGTCGGTCCGTAGTGTATGAAAGTATCAATCCTTTCACATGTTGGATGAAATACTTGCAATTCTGCATGTGCAAGTCTACTGAGTTGAGTTCGGTGAGATTCTTGCACTCTCATGTGCTGCATTTTGCAAGATATTCTCAATTTCAGGCTTCATTTTCCACCCTCTAAAATGGAACCAAAAAATGTCTCAATCTTTTTATAGTGGCTATTATAATCAAGAAAAGAGTTCTTTGTCTGAAACTAATTATTTTATCATGATCATGTAAAGTCTTTGAAAATTATTTTGCATTTTGTTAAAGTACATAGTGCTTGGAAATATTTTTTAAATGATTAAAAAGTACTCAAAAGGTGCTTATTTTTTGTTGAAAGATTTGGCTGCGCACCATATTTTGTGATTACTCAAATGTGTATTATGTCACATTGAGCACTGTTTTATGTTAAAAATATATTACAGAAGCATAATACCAATTTTTGTGAGTACATCATTTCACTACAAAAAAAAAAGCCTCATTTTTCACCGCTTTGGGGTGGAATTTTAACAACTAAGCACGCCATAAAGTTATAATTCAACTGCCCATTTTCAAAACCACCTATCGTAATAGTACAACATTAAAAAAGGTTGAGATTTTAAAAATTAGTAGATGTAACGGCTGGAAATGTGATCAATAGATTAAAAACCATTTAGATTCATTGTGTGATCTTTGCTAATAGAGTGCATCATTATTCATTTATTGCTAAAATGGTATTTCCCGTAAAAAAAAATTATCCATAAAACATAAAAGAGATAATGTCGTGTATCAGAAATGCTTTTAAAAAGGCATCACTATCATAAAAATACCTGTAAAAAAGCAAAGATTATATGTAAAAGCAAAACAGGAAAAGTAAAAATCGTTTTTGAAAGAAAAATTAAAACCTAATAGAAAGCAACAAAACAGAGTAAAAACGTCTATAAAAACATTGGTATTTTGAAAAAGAAAAAACTAGATAGAAGCCAAAACAAAAATCGTTCTTAATTTTTAAATGAATTTCACTTTTACAAGTGTCTTTCAGAACATAAATTAAAAAATGTTAGAACTTAACAAATATGTGTAAAAACTATTTCTAATAATGTATACTAAAAACTAAAATTTTTTATTATTCTTTATTAAATCTATTAAAATTTCCCCCAAAAAATACTTCGCCAAAAAATTATTTTCCAAGTAATTATAATTATTTGCCGAATATTCAGCAAAAGGGCCAAATAGTGGCCGAATATTCATTACATACCTACTTTCAACTGATTTTAAAAATAATTCTAATCAACCATACAGTAATAAAATAATGAAATTTTTTAAATGGTGAATTGAGGGATTTTTCACTAAATTACTTTTGTACAAAAATTTTAAACGGCATATTTACTGTATTTTTGTTTTTAGATTATTTGAAACCCCACATTAAAATTATTTGATTAAGGAAGTCTTGAACATGATTACTGAATGTTATGTAATTGATACCAGTAACTCTTTTTTTTAATGCATCAGTGCATTAAAAATATTCTATATATATGTTGGTCTCTAACTGTTATGAGCTGTCCAGTGCTCCAATAATCTTTTTATGTTGGAAAAATAGTATATTTTATTACTCTTTTGCAATTAAAATTTGCCTTTATTGTACTTAACTGAAAATTTTTCTTTTTTAAAATTAGATTGGTATACTGTTGTTCCAAAAAATTTCCCCCTTTTTTGAGAAATGTTGTCCTGATTTTTTCTTCGGCCGACTATAAAGCTTAATGATGAAAGATTGAACCCAGAGTTAACTATACTCTAATCTGAGTTGAAGAGAAAGGGAGAGATTAAAAATTTTGTCGTTGTATAATACAACAAATGAATAATTTTTTTCCCTTTTGGACAAAGATAATGAGATTTTTTTTTAGTCTAAAGAAACATTTAAAAAAAATATTTGGATATTTGACGCTAGCCTCATAATTTTTTAGGTTTCATAGCATAGTATTTTTTGACATACGCTCCAAACTTCTTAGAAAAAAGTATGAAGATTGCTGTTCAAATTTTCTAAAAAAACAAATCTCTTAAAATTATTCAAGTCACTTAAATGTGTTTTGATTTTCTTTGTTTAAGTTTTGATTGTCTTTGTAGGTAGAATTTTTAATTTGGATAATTCTTTAAGTGCATGATTTTTCAGGTAGTTCAAGCCCTAGAGGGAGAAGATATGGTAATCAAAGACGAAATGTGGAGGAGCATAATGCAAAGTAAGATTCTATCTCCTCTATTTATTTTATACAGTCTACACTCTTTAAGACCTCCTCAATTACTGTGACCTTACCATTATTATAATGCCCAATTCATGAAATCCATTTGCTATTCTAAATATACAGTTTTTTTTTAATGCTGTAAGAATGTCCAATTAAAACTATTCATTTCAATAAAACGACCAAAATTTTTTGTTCATTTATTTTTTAACATAAAAAAATCACTTAAAGTCTGAAAACTTTTGCGATAGCAAGGTTGGAGAAAATGACTTAAATCAGTGTTTCGGGAAAAAATTCTTCAGTTGATCATTCAACTCCAGGGTGTGTAGTGTTTTATAAAAGTGCTTATTTTCGATTTTGTTTTTTAAAAGCCCTTAAAGGTGCTTCTTGCATTAGTTTTTTAAAAGCCCTTAAAGGTGCTTCTTGCATTAGTTTTTTAAAAGTTCTTAATTCTCCTTTTCGAAAATCAGATTTTTTTTCTTTCTTTACCATGTCTAATTTTGCTACAAATTATGCAAATATTGTGGTTTTTCGCATTGTTCCTTTCAACATTTTCACAACTCATTCAACTACAATCCATTTTGGCGTACCATCGGTCTGTAACATATAAAATCGCTAATCATTTACAAGTTTGATTCAGGAAATACTTGCGGGCCTACACGTGCTTACACTTTGCTGGATTTGGAGGGAATAGTTATTGTACTCTCATGTGCATCTATTTTATTGGAGATTCTCAATTTCAGACATCATTTTCCACCCTTTGAAATCAAACCGAAAAATCTCTCATTTTTGCTGATCATGGGAACCAACTAAACATTGCCAAATTTTTTCTGTACTGGCTAAATTTCTCTTTTTAATTTCATCACTGCTGAAGCTCCGTCGCCTTCTTCACTGGCAAGCCAATGATCTTCTTTCGCTATTCTATTTATAGATCAGTATCACAATCCTTGAACTTGATTTTGTAATCATTCACTAATTATGTGTTTTTATGTGGGTTTATATCAGTCAACAACAACAAAACTTCGTGATCTCAAAATTTCCATCTCTCTTTTAATAGTTAAATTTAACAAAAGATAATTATTGAGATTTTTAATCCCATGATTCTTTTACCTGAGAGACCTAGCGTCTAGTAATTGCATTATTTTTTTTAAATTTCTTAATTTACTTTATTACTTTTATAATTTTTGGAGTTCTTCAGTTGACTTATGGAAAAACTCAATATTTAAAAGCAAGATTTTTTTTTAAAGAAAGTCTGAAGTTAAGGGCTTTCACTATTTTAACATTTAGCAAATGTAGTAAAAAGTCGTATGTTAATTCAGATTTGTCATTCCAAAAACTTTAATTCATCTCTTAATGATTTGATTTAAAAACAACTAAAATAAAAAGTTCAATAATCACTGACTTGTTAAATATTATGATTGTAGGGACCATTTCATAATTTAATTGTTACAAAAATGTTTAGCTTTAATACTTATTGTATTTAAATTTCAAAATTATTGAAAATTGTTTTAATCATTTCAACAAAGCTGATCTAATTAAAAAATTTAATAGGAATTATGCACTAATTTACATTGATATGAATTTGTTAAATTTTCTTAGTTTGCTTAATTCTTTACATATCTTTATAAATTCAGTATGATCAATAATATTATTCTTGTTGATGTTTTGTTGAATAGACTTTTATTTAAGTCTAAAAAAATACACCCGATAACTTTCCTAAAGTATAGTTATAACTACTAATTATAATTTTGAATTAAAATTATTCTTTTTTACATAATCAAAGTGATAATTAATTTATAAAATAGAATGAGCTTCTCGATGTTGAATATATTTAAAATTCTGCATTGTTTTTATGGAGGTTAATATAATCAAGAAAAGAGTATCATGATCATGTAAAGTTTTCAAAAATGTTCTTGCATTTTGTTAATATATATGTATCGCTCTGTGTGTGTGTGTATATATATATGTTACGGCCAAAGCCCAAAATTTTCTTGATTTCGGGAAGTGGCCGAGGATGGCTGGCCAAAGTCCGAAAAAATTTAAACGGTCAGTGAATATTTTATTTTGGCGTCCTTCTATAATTATATAAATAATTCTTATAAATTTCTAATTTAAAAATATAAAAAATAGAAGTTTTTGAATTGTCTAGTCATACATACACCAAAGATCTAGTCATACTGGGTCTAGTTAAGTGCCACTGCCCGGTATATCCTACACTGATGTTTCTTTAAGGTTCAGTGCCACTGCCCGGTATATCCTACACTGATGTTTTTGTAAGGTTCAGTGCCACTGCACGATATACATTTGCCCGGTATATCTTACACTGATGTTTTTTTAAGGTCAAGTTTCACTGTCCGGTATAATGATTTTTTCTTCCAACTTTGGCTGATCTTCCCATGACAATTTGCGATCTGGCCAGCCAATTCCCGAAATTAAGAAAAATTTCGGACTTTGGCCAGCTAATTTACAGCATTCTTGGCCAGATTGCGAATTGGCCGACTTCAGACTTTGGCCGTAACATATATATGAAGAACATTCACCAATAGAAAGAAAAAAATTTTATCATATGATTTTCTTTTGATTATTATATGATTTCCTAATTAGGATTTTCTTTAGAATCACACAACACTATAAACAACGGAAAAAAAGTAAAAACTACAGTAGTTTCACTTCTTGCGACATGCTATTTCTGATCACTGACTCAGAGCTCCCACAGGTCGGGGAGAACAAGGAAAATCTGGAATGGCAGGGAATTTTATTTTAATTTCAAAAATCAGGAAGTAGTCTGGGAAAGTTGCATTTTTTTTTTTTTTTTTACAAAAACCTGGAATATTCCTATATCATACCTAGAAAATAACCAGTCTTAAAATTGTCAGTAACAGTTATTGAGATTCGAGTTAAATAATGACATTTATTGAGTCAGTAACAGTTATTGAGATTCGAGTTAATTTTGACATCCATTGCAACTATTTGTTGTAAAAATTTCACATTTTAGTCAAACTGAAATGTTCCCTTCCTCATTTATAATGTTTTTGTTTTCACAGAAAAATCTAATATTTCACATGACAAATAAAAGAATCAAAGTTTTCTTGATATTGTCTCAATTTTCATTGAAATTTACCTACTATACCTAGAAAAGTCAGGGAATTTTTTTTCCTTCTAAAATTGATTGGGAACTCTGCTGACTATACCTTAATTGGAAATTACTTTTTTGTGCTATTAATTGTAACATTTACCTTTGTTAATTATAGTGACAAGAGCCAATCAAAAGTAATACCTGAAACAGAGCCATTAGACACTCAATCTACTCAAGAGTTTCCATTTCTATCTGCTGAAGAAGCTCTTAGTGGAATATCTTCAAATGGAGGAAAACCTGTAGAATTAACAACGTCTATGCAATCTTTAGTAAGAAATTCTGTTCCTCAAGCTTATAGACGTAACATGATGTCTTCGGAAGACTTCCCAGCCCTCGGACCTTCTTCTACTTCCGATCCATTTCCCAACCAGCCAAAAAAAGTTGATTTCAGTGCAAAAGCTCAGTTATCAAGAAACACTAATTCTAGTCGTTTTAATGTCACAGACGATGACAGAACGGACAAGCCTATAACGAAAAATTCACAGCAACAGTCGACCCCAAAATGGTTATCCAAAAAAGACAACTCAAATTTTGAAGAAGCTTTTCCAAGGTTAGAAGTTAAAAAATCACGTCCTGCGTCTGTGCCAGTTAATAACGTGAAAGCTGCCAACATACAGACCTCAATGTCCTCATTCCAACTGCAGACTACTAATGAGAATGCCAATCACAGCCAAAGTACCACATCAGATCAGTTTGTGGTGATAAAATCAAAATCAAAAAAGAAAAAGCCAAAAACGCCATTGCTGCAAGAAGAAGAGGAATTTGATGATATTAAGAAAGAACCTGATCCAGTGTTATCTGTAAATAATTTTGCATATTTAAATAACATAGAAAATACAGATCCTATAAAAAGGCGTCCTCCAAGTAGACCACCTAGAGATACTTGGGAACCTGATACATGGCAAACAAAAGTATCATTTGGTAAAGATGACTTTCCTCCTTTAGAAGAAGTTAAGAAACCACCACCTCCCCCTGGAATAAATGTTAAAAAATCCCGCCCTCCGCCCCCAGGTTTTTCAACCAACTCCAATGCTAACACTAAAACTTCTTTAAGTTTAAGTTCTATTGCTCAAATTGTTGGAAATAGTTTGAAAAGTAACCTAAATTCCCAGACTGTCGACAGTTTTGACCTTCCTACGAGTAACTTTTTATACTTAGAACCTCCCAATTTCCAAATGCGGAACGAGAGACTACTTCATCTTATAAATGAGGCTTCCCAAACCACAGATAGATTCAAGGAATTCAAATCTGTATCAAGAGATTTTCGATGTAACGCCATTTCTGGACGAGAATACCAGAAGAAGTGCCTTGATATTTTGGAAGAAGACGACTATCGAAGCATATTTCCAGAACTAGTAGCCTTGCTACCCGATATACCCAAACAACAAGAGCTTCTTGCCGTCCACAATGAATATCTAAATAATTACTACAGCAATTCCAAACGGAAAAATTTTAAAAGTAAAAGCAATATCCTGTCTTGTGAAATTTGTAATCAGGTATTGGTAGTTGATGATTGTGAAAGTCACAAATGTTTAGAGTAAGAAATTTATATAATTTGAAAAGTTAACAAATCTTTTCAGTATATATATATATACATATAAATAAATGTTATTTTTGGCTTCAGAAACTGTTTTTTTTTATTATTATTATTATTGATTTCAAACCATACACACATTTATAAAGTAAGACTTCAAAATTCCAGACTACTCGGAGGTTAACGTCTGAATTTTGTAAAATTCCGGAGTTAAGATGTCAAATCAAGAGGTCCAAAATTATATATATATATAAAGTGTAATTGATTCCACCATAAACCCAAGGGGTTTTTGCTAGTTTTTTTTTCCGGCCGTTACTTAACAAATTTTCTCATGGCTTTTAAAATCTCTGTATTTTAATGCCATATTATTACATGTGAATTTTAAAGCACGCATTTGAGCAATTATTTTTAAACACGGCACTCTATTCACAAGGAATTCATTGTGAACTCACATGGCTTATCAAATGTTTCTTTCGGCTATAATTGCTTCACATTTTTAAAATCCTGATAATTTTAATAGAAGGTATTAACAGTACGATAATAAATATATTTGACATGATTCACAACGATTTCATTGTAAATCCACATGGTTTTGACGATCACTATTTCGGTAGTTATTGCATCGGGTTGCCAAATGATTTTTAAAATTGATAATCTTGATTTCTGATATGGATTTCAGAAATTTGCTGCATAACTTGAAGCATCACACTTCGCATCCCTGGTTTTATGAACTCAATTAAAACACCAGTTTCAAAAAGGTTGACTGTGGGACTCATTTGACACTACTCAAGTATAAATTCCCATGTTCCTTTAAAACTGCTTAATTTTTATTTTGGAATATAAGGGCCCTTAAAAGTACTAAATCTTAGTACAAGGTTTTTAAAAGTCCTCGATTTTTAGTATCACTATAATTAATAGAAACAATTTTTCAGACATACAAAAATAATAAAAACCAAAAAATCGTTCTTTTGTCGCCTAGAATGAGACCATGCATCAAGGGTGAGCAGTTTAGAGAGACAAGAATGGATGTGTGCAAGGCAAGGGGAAGAAAAGAAATCACGTCCTTTCTTTCATTAAAATAATTGGTTCTTTTATTATTAATTTTTTCTTTTGCTTAGCTGATACTTCAGGAAGAAAGGGGATCATTCTAAAAGAAAAGAATAGGGCGTGGACAAGAAGTATACTGCACATGGAAAAAATCCTGCTGTAATTCAGTTCTACTGGTAGCGCACAAGCTTATGGTGACGAAGTATAAAGCCTTAAGAAAAAAAATAACAGAAATTTAATCCATAACGGAAACTATTTCTAAAAAACTGGAAAATTAAATATTTATAATAACGCCCTTATATATAAAGCATTTTATTAATAGAAAAAAAAAATTTCTTTTGGCATAATTGAATATTGAGATAACTGAATATGTTATGCATGTCTAGCAGCGAAATATAGAACTTGTTCTGATAATTTTTTCAATGTTTTCCCCAAATTGCTTCATTTACTCTTTTTTAATATATGAAAAAAAATTGCAAAATAATTTTACTTCATTGCTACATAAATACTTTCATTTCATAAAGCTGATAATTTTTCATAAATGAAGTAGTTTGATTTAATTTCTAATTTAAATCTCTGTAATCATGGGAATTAAAGAAATGAAGTTATGTACTAAAAGCCAATTCACCACGAAAATTGAAATTGCAGTAAATCTTGACTAATAAGAGTTGAATAATTTTAAGTATGCTTAATTTTTTTTTGGCAAATTGAATTTTTAATAATTTTTATCGATAAATTTCATAATTTAAAGTAACCAAAAAGAGCAAACATTGTATTAAGGAATAAATAATTCAATCTAAATATAACTTTAAACTAACTATTACTTAAGTAATAAGTAGGCATAAGAGACTAGATTTATTTACTGTATTATTAAAATATAATTGCATATATAGTTCAAAAATGATCATTCTCGTAGAAGAAACATCGATATTTGAATAGAGATAATTTGTTCAGGTTTAGTTTCATGTATAATATCTTATGTAAGCGTCTTATTCAATACAAATTAAAATCCTCTCAATTCTTTTAGTATATTTTTTTCCTATTTATATTATAATCTTCATGTTATATTGATAACTTATCCAACACTATTTTTCACCTTAAATTACAGCAACATCTTTACCTTTTGGGCCATATTAGAGACCTTCAAATTGTTTATCATTGTTAGAGAAGTAGATGGTTATATTTTAGTTTTTCAATATCACGTTTTTTTTTAAAAAACAATAATTTAACAGCTTTATCTTATTCACACTAGTCTGTTCTTTATCAATTTTTGTTTTAGGTAAGTTACAAATGTTAAGTTCATTTGTTTCTTTTTTACAACTTCTTCCCCATTGATGATCAACAAAGACTAACAATAGTAGTAAGCACGTCTAAATTCCCATTAAAACAAGAAGAGTATGTTTGTAAACCTTAATTAGTCGCCTGATCTGCTCCAAAGGTAAAATATACCCCATTAAAGTTGTTTGTTCATTTACTTTTAAATTAAAAAAAAAACTTTACATTTGATGTGAATTCTTATCATAACAGTTAGGCTACCTGCCTTCTACCAGAGAGGTACAGGGGTCAAATCCCAGCTGGGACAATTGAATTTTATCACTTATTTTCTTTTCTAAAAAGATAATAAATCGAATAAAAAATATTAAATATTTATCAATTTCTTTAAATTGTTAAAAACAAAAAATAATAATTTAATATTTTTTTTAAAATTTATAGATTATTTAAAAAATAATAAATGTATTAAATTTTTGCAATTTGAAAATTAAATTGAAATTTTTAGTATAATTTAAATTTTGTTGAAACGTTATTAAATTTTTTCTCGTAAAATAAATAATTTTAATTTAAGCAACAAAAAATAATTTAAAAATTGAATAAAACATACTAACGAGTTACTCTTTTTAGAAAAAAAAAATTTAGATAAAACTCAACTGGGATTTGAACCCTGGATTTCTCTGGCAGAAGTTGGGCAGGTTTTCAAACATTCTTTAATTTTAACTTTATTTTTATTAAAATTTTCTAGATGCATACTTCTTTTGCATGTTAATGTGAAACTGGGCTCCATAAGTTTTAAAAGCTTGTAAATAAAACACTTTTTTTACATATAACATCCTAGTGTTCTCTTTTAATAGGTTCCAAATGTATTTATTTTTGTTGGCGTGTTGCTTTTTGATGTTTATAAAATTTCTCAAATATCTTTCTTACTTTATATTGAGGGAGTGAAACTAAATCAAAAAGTTTTTTGTAAAGAATCTGCCATTCATTTTACTTCGTTTTGTCAATATTGCTTATAAAATTTCTCACACTTCAGTTTAGCAGTAAAGTAGGAAGCTAATAAGTTTTTTTAGCCATTCACATGATCATGAGCTTTTCTTTCCACTTTTTATTCTAGATATTCAGTATTTATTCTATATTCAGTATTCTGATTTGTTATCTATACTCTGAATAATTGCAGACTTAAATCTTATAGGAGTAGTTTTATCTACAAAAAACTATAGTCTGACGGTTTTGTTTTAAATTGCATAGATGCTTATAGTTCAGGTAGAGAGCAACAAATGAAAAATACTAAAACATTTTGTAAATGTATTATTCAGATAGCTCTTTACAATCATATTTGAATTCTATGAATGCTTTTTCTATACATAACACATGCGATTGTTCTATTTTTAATAAAAAGTTGCATAGTTGAACATGTTTAGATATTAGTATCAAAAGCTTGCATTTAGAAAAAGAGTACAAGTTTATCAAAATAAGTGTTTTGAATGAAAGCAGAAGTAACTAATTATTCCACACAATCTAAATTTTTTTTTTTTTAAATCAGTTTATTTTACTATTAAAAGCTTTTCCTATTTCTAAATCTTCATAAGTATGCTTTTATTACTATGTGATTAAAAAGTATAAAAAACAGAGTTAATTTTGACTAAAATTTGTAACAAATTGATTCGAGAAAGCAGACTGCACTTCGAAATGGTGAAAGCAGGACCTGCCGCCGAAAATCGAGGCAAATAAAATCCATGAATAAATAAGTTCTTGATGGCAAAATATAAGTAAAATAAAAAAGATATATGAATATTGTTTGCTCCTCCCCTGACTAATGTTAAACACTACAGTTTAAATGCTTGAGTCCAAGCAGCAAAATAACTAGGGGCCCTCATTGGACTAATATTCATGAATCTAAGCTCAATATGGGTTAAAAGGGCCATTATTTTCCGATATTGAATAATCTGATTCACCCAATATTTTATATTCATTATTCAGCCATTTTAGGACCAATATAAAAAAAATCTAGACATCCCAATATTGGTCCCTTGATGCATGTTCTTATAGGATCCATATTAAGCAAATTTTGAGTCAAACTGGGGCCCAAGGTAAAATTGTTGCTTGGGTGTTGACTCAATTTTATGATACAAAAGAATACTATTTTTGTGGTCAGTAAAGCATTTTTTATGAAATAGGGAAGTTCAATATGAAATTTATAAAATTTCCATAATTGTCCCCAAAGAATATATATATATCAATGAATTTGAAGTGAAATAAAAGCCAGTATAAACCAACAAAATAAGAATATTTTAATAACTTTCTCTCATTCCATTCACCATTGCTGTACATAAAACATAGGTTTAAAACAAAAATCTAAATAACTTTTTACAATTTTATTTTATTATTTTGCACATGCACTATCTATGCACATACAACAAAGGAATGCAGCTGAAGAATTCTACTGTACAAGGTAAACATTGACTAATTCCTTTTTTTATTATTAGAATCAGACCAACACATCTCATAAAAATTCCACTTTAATAATTACAAATTATTAAAATAACAGGTTAGATTTTAAAGAAAACATTCCCAAATGAACGCTAAAACTTCAATAAATATTTGTCATATTAATAGTAAAAATTGCAAGTTAAGGAGCTCTCAGAACAATTTTAAAAATTATTACTATGAATGGAGTTAAAGGGAACAACTAAACAGCATCTTATAATTTTATATATTAAATCCATATCAATTATTTTGCCCCTCCACATTTTATAAAAGTGTTGAACAATGAAAAATGGCAATACAAATTGAAATTACAAAACTATTCTTTATAACAATCAAATTAAAGAAATTTCTCAAAATACCAACACTCGGTAAAAAAAAAAAAAAAACATTATAAAATGGGGAAAAAAAGGAACTCCTTAACTCATTGAAATGGTGTATAATTAAATAGTATATAATATATTCCATTTAAAAATAAATTTATAATTATATAACTATATTTATTCACAGCTATCACAATTGTCCGAGACATTAACGTGCATTTCAATTTACAAATGCCTCAACTTGTCTCAGATACCCATGAAAACCAATGTTCATGTCGGATAAGTTCGGCGGCCCGTGCGTCCTATTGTATGGCGTTGATTACTGATACTTGGCCTTCTAGAATCAAACTCGGCTGGATTAAACATCATCGGTGTTGTTTGATTTTCTAATTGTTGTTCCTAGAATAAACGTCAAGATATTTGAGCAAGAGAACAAAGATCAATATGAATTCTTTTTTAAAGTTAAAGCAAACTTTAGATTTACAGGGTATTTAGCAGAGGAGGAAAAGATTTCAAAATTAAAAATTTCGGAAACAGAGGGTTATAGGGAAATTAAACAAATGATATGTTTATTTTGAATATTGTAAAAATTTGAAACAGGTTGATTAAGAACTTTAATCCACATATTCTATTAAACAAGATTTGTTCCTGGTATTGAAGTATTGCACATTAGATTCTAGTTCTACAACATTTGTATTCTTTTCAAGAATTCTGAACAGAGTACAGTGCTATCTTAAGGAAACTGCTATAATTCGACACATACCGTTTGTTTTATTCCTCTATTGCCCTTAGTTATCAAGATTTCTAATTTTGATATCTCTCAGTCTTCCATTGGACATCCTGTACATAATTGATAACAAAGTGTCCCAAAGATGAGAAAAATCAATTAAAAAAATTGAATAAGTTAGAAATGTACTGGATGCTAGCATTTTGCATGGGAAGCCAGAGTATTTTTTCTCAGCAAATTTCAAGTTTAGGTACAAACTTCATCAAAAGATATCGCTTTGTTGGTAGGGATAAAAAAATAAAAGAAATATTAAAAAAAAAACTACGTTTTCTGTTTGATGTTAGACCAATCAAGCAGATATATGCAATGACATCAATTACATTGTCTACAAATTGTGGCAATTTTTAAAGCATTGTTTTATAGTTTTTTTTTTCAGCAGTCTTTAACAACAACAGTTGAACTTTAAATCTGAAACTTTAATTTCCTAGATTGACTAGCAGAAGATGGTACATTTTTAACTGTTTTGGACTTTCTTAAAATGATTTTTAAAATTATTGATCAATTCTAAAACAGGATAGTTGGTAAAAAGAACATGCGTTAAAAATTATTTACACATTACTAAATTCCTTAAATGAAGAGCTTTGGGAACAAACATGTTAAAAGTCATTCCAATGCATTTGAGATAATCAGCTTCAGATAGTATGGAAGCAACAAGAAGCAGTTTAAAAAACACTTTCCTTTCCTTTTTATCTTTTTGCATTTAAGAACACTAACATGTTCTTAAATATAAAAAGTTAAGTGTTTTCAAAATATCACTTAACATATCCTTCCACTAACATTTTAAAGACATTATAAGTAAATACTCTAATTATACTTAGTAAGTCATACTAAGAAATTAAATTATCCTCTGAGCAAAAGCCAAAACATTTTAAACCAATAGAATTTTTATTAATCTTTCATCAAAATTTAAGAGCATGACAATTTATCTACCTGACCTGTAATAAGTTGTTTAAACTATTAAATGAGGCGGTGGACAAAGTTATTTTAATTCCAATTATTAAAATATTAACATAGAATGTTTTCTATCTTTCTGAGAAATATTTTCCGAAACTACTGAGATTTCGTTGTAGTTGGTGGATATGTACTGTGCCAAACCATAATAATATTACATACGGGTAGTAGGCTAATCAAATAATGAAGTAAATTAAATTAGATGAGGGGAAAATCAACAGGGTACTTCTTGGTCAAAAATCCATGGTTACTTATTGAAAGCAAACCTCCTAATACCAAGCAATTTGAGCTTGAGATTTATTTATATAAACTTTGGAAACAGTTAAACCTGAAGTGAGAAATTTTCAATGGCCAGGTTGCTTTCTAATCACCGCAAATATTTAAGGCTGGCAAGTAAGTTTAATCTTCTAAGTTGTTTATATTTAAGTTAAACTGCATAGTCTCAATCATATCATCAGGGGTCTGTCCAGAGATTTTGTGAAAGGTCAGTTTTTGTAAAATTGTGAAAAAAATTACTCGTAATTTGTGAATATAAAATAAACGTTAAGTCACATTCTTTCAACCAGGGTCCGCTTTTGTGAATTTGTGCAAATAGGGTCCGTTATTGCAAAAAAGCTATTTTGGGGAGTTTTTAAATTGTAAAGACATACAAGATTATGCTCAACACTGTAAAATTATAATCTAAAAAATTAAATTTTAAAAAATAAACAGCAATTACAGCTACTAAATTAGCAATGAACATACAAATATTTGGCATTTAGCCTATATTACTGAACGCAGAATATTCATTTCGGATAAATAAAGGAAAAAGCGTCTGCCGAAGACAAAATTTAGTTCATTTACATCTGTCTTTCTCCCCCCTCCCTTCCTGGGAAGGGTTTTTCTGATTAACAAAACAATAATGAAGATAAACAAATTTGTGAAGGGTCCGATTAAAAGATTAATTATTTTGTGAAGGGTCCGTTTTTGAGCTAAAATATTTTGTAAAGGGTCCGTTTTTATGAAAAGATATTTTGTGAAGGGTCCGTTAGCGGACCCAAATTTCTTCTAAACAGACCCCTGATCATCATGTCTAAATAAATCCAGCAGCACTTGAAAAGGCAATGGCATTTTAACTCCATTTAGAACAAATAATGAGTTACCCTCTTTTAAGTCTGAAACAAATGTTTTTGAAACATTGATAACCTTATCTTGATTTATTATTATTAATGCAATAAATATGTTTCGATTAAGTTCTTTATTCTTTTAGGGTTCTGGTTACCAAAAAGTTCTTTGTACTACATCTGTTAACTTTTTAAAAAATTTTCATATTTCACAAATGTATAACAGTATCTAAAAATTTTAGAACGGAAATTTCATGCCCTTGATAAAACTATCAATACATAAGTCTGAAATATATATATAAAGAATAGCAATTGTAAAAAGATTTAAAACTAGCGTAACTAAATATAGCAAGTGGTATTCTTGGTATCACACAAACTCCTGAAGACCGAGAATCTAAGGTTGATAGCTGCTGTGGAAATAAGTAAAACCATTTTTAATAGGGGAGAATTGAAGATATGACTTAAATGATATACCCAAATGATATACTCGGCTGATTTATACCAACACCAAGTTACTTATACTTGCAAGTATCCACCTATGTGCAAATATGGGGTTTGTAATAGATCTTTCACATTATTAGGAAGAAATAAAAAATATACGCACTGTCAAAAATCCATTACACTTACATACATTACTTTTAAAATAACTACAAGAAAAGTTTGTAGATTTTTTGAAGAATTATTTTTTACTATGATATATATCGAATTTTGCCTTTTAATTTTTAAACATTGGTACTCTTTGCAACAAATAGTGTGAATCTATATAACTACATTTCTTTTTTAAGTTTCTTTACAAAACATTTGTTAACAAATTCAAAACTTTATTAAATGAACAAAGGCAAAAGTAGATCTACTTTTGTCACGGCTAAATAAAACTCACGAATAATTTTTATGAAAACACACGCATAGTACTATGTATTTATTTAATTAGCAATAAAATTTTTGATTTTAGTTAAAATTATATTTCAGAAATTTACTACATCTAAAGAGACACTGATAATAAAAACATTGTAAAGGTACAGTTAATACAAAATGCCTGGATATTAAAAAAAAAAAGAGAGTAATAAAGGAAACTTAAAATTGATAATGAGAAATCTACTTACTTCTTCTAGCTGTGGAGAATTGTAATTTACATTACTTGATTCTACATTTGCAGTATTTTCACTTGATGTTGGTGCTATTAAAATATTCCATAATTAACTTCCATTAATATTTACACATGATTCACAGTAAACCTAATATTTGAACTTAAACCCTTTACATTGGAAGACTTTTTTTTTGCTCATTCATATAAACAGCAGCTTGAAGAATTAAATATATAGTATACTAATTATGTATCCGTAGTAGTCTTAAATATTGTAACCACTTTTTTTAAAAAGGCTATGATTGGAATTTTCAAATGCAAAAGGATTAAGAACATAAAATGAATCTACAGAATAATTCAAATATGTTAATTGTAATTGTGCTGTGAAACAATACGAATCAACGAAACTATTGGATTTTATTTAAAACACTTTTCAACATAGACAAGTCAATAAATCTCAGCTAGCTAAGCTTAAATTATATGAATTTTTACAAACTTACATTCCTACTGGATGTGGTTCGATCAATCTACATTTTAAATAAATTTTTGTTTTGACATAAAAGTGACATAAAAATATTGTCGGTGCAGCATTAGAAAATATTTTGTATTAAAATTAAAAGTTTGTTGAATACTTCCATTCCAAGATTCTAAGAAAACCAATGAAGTATTTCAGTTTGTTTTCTGACAGCATCGTCAGAACGGTTAGGGGCTATTCCAAAAGCTGTCGCCGAACAGACCCATTATTTAAAACATAAAAAGTCAATTTTAAAATCATTTTACAGCTTTATATACATATACAATAAATATTACAAAATAAAAATAAACTAACCTGCTGGTGGCATAAATACATTTGGCGAAACGGCAGCATCGTAAGATGGAGTAAATAGGCCTTCAGGTATGATATTTTTCTTAGTAACACCACTTGTACTTAGAACATCAACATAGTTTTGACGCATCCCTAAAAAAATTAAGAGAATTTACTTCACAAATACCAGCAAGTCTAAGTAGTGCTAAAAAATAAGACACTACTATAGTTTGTTTATGGAAAGAACTCCCCTCGCCATTCATCAGGAACAGTGGTTATGAGGTTTAATAATTTCAAGTATGAGTGTTGGGTCAAAATTTAAGACAAGTTTTGATTAGGGACAGCAAGAGAAAGGGAATCAGAGGAGAAAGAAGCTTCCCGTTTTTAAATCCGCTATTTCTTGTTTACATAGCAGCGGATGGCCATTCTGGCAAGGGGAGTTCTTTATATAGACAAACTGTAATAATATAAAACAACAAAATTAGATAACCGTTAAAATCTTGTAAAAAGTATGGAAACTACTGAAATTTTTCTGGAGTTAAAAAACAGATTATATCGAGGGTTGGATTTATGAAAAATGCAAAACTAAAAACCCACATATTTAGAAAAATTTGCCTTTTCAGACACTTTTTTTTAAAATTATGTATTATTATTATTGTAAGTTCATTGAATAATCAGATAATTAATAGAATAGTTTGTAAAAAAATAAAAGCAATAAATCATACTGCTATTGAGGGATATTGATTAGTGGAAATAGAGGTCAATGTTAGTGAAATAAACATCGATAATGCATGGTTCAGACGCGTGATTGCTGAAAGGAGAAATTATTTGAATTTTTTTTCTTAACGAGCAGTTTTTTTAGTACTCATTTTTTACACAGAAGATAAAAATAGTATGATTTTAATACACAAAAGTAACATTTATAAGAAAACATTTTTCCTTAATAATTTTTTTTCTCAAAAACACTTAAAATAATTTATTTACACATTGAAAGAAAATTACATATTCCTCCTTTTTTGCACTTTGTAAGTTGTCATCGCATTTAAAAAATATGATTTTAAAAACCATTACCACAGCAATAAATAAAAAAAGATAAATGATAAAAGCATGTGAATTTATAAAGAAATCACACAATATGAACACGTTCAAAAGGAGTTATAGTTAAATTTAAGTTTCCAGATTCACATGTTTTAATAAAAAATTTTGTGTTAAAAATATTGAGATTTTATAAAACGTGTAAAAATTCAGTTGTGATAACTGTTGAAAAATGTATTGACAAAACTAAAGAAATATCGCATAAATTATTGAATACTCAGGTGTGCGATTTGAATTTTGTATATCATAATATCGCAATTGTTAAAAATCATGCGAAAATTAACAGCAATAACGGCCAAAAAAAAAAAGAGTGAGAAAAGATCGAAACGTTGCATGGATTTACCGCAAATCAAGAGCAACAAAAAGTATTTACTTAAATGCGCGATTTGAATTTCTCGTTTTTTAATAATATTGTATGAAAATTTTTCATTTAAGAAGCCATGTGGATATCAGTTGCATTAACTTAAAAAGTTAATTAAAAAAAAACAGTGTTATCGTCTTGTCAAAAAGTGCACAAATAGAATTTTGCATGTCCAAATAATGATACAAAAAAATGAAATTTTTTTTTTAAAAAAAAAGTGAACATTTTTATCAATAATAGCCGATAAAATAATCAAAGCACAGCACAGATTTACGATATCAATCCAAATCGATTGCATAAAAAATTAACAATCGAAACAAAAATTGTCTCGCGGAAATCCATGAATCAATGGTTTCGAGATTTGCAGAATTCCACAAATTAGTGAAAGAATAACATGCCTGATTGTTGTAATTAATATTATCTGGAGTTTGCATGTTCAAACTAATTGTTTCATTTGTATTTAACATAAAAAAAATATTCATG
This sequence comes from Parasteatoda lunata, assembly GCA_949128135.1. Lineage (NCBI taxonomy): Eukaryota > Metazoa > Arthropoda > Arachnida > Araneae > Theridiidae > Parasteatoda > Parasteatoda lunata. The sequence goes on from OX421977.1 coordinate 78,301,672, forward strand.
AAAACACAGACATCTCCATATCTTCTCAAAGCATCAGCTTAAACTTCTTTTCCAATTTTTGGAGTAAATACTGAATGTGTATAATTCTATCAAAAGAATAACTTGGAAAAACTGTTGCAGTTATTTACTTTTTCATTCAGGATAATAAAAAAGGTCTTTGCAGTAGGTGTTATTCCACATTTGGTTATATGTAATTTCTTAGCCAGGATGTTTGAATATTCAGTCAATGTTCAGTCAAGTTTAATATCTAAGGCTAGCTGCAGTTTGTAACTTGATGTATATTAATATAATGCTCCTTAACATCAGATTTTTTTATATGCATATAATTGAGGCTAGCTTTGCACTTTCTATTTATTTTTTTAACTGAGTGAGGAAAAAAATTGCTTTTACCTCTAGTTTTTGGCCTTTGAAATTTGTTTACTGGTTGAGAAGAGGCAGTTGAAGGAGGCACTGAATTATTAGTCACCATAGAATTCACTGGAGGAAAAGAACTATTGGTTGGACTCTGAAAATTCATTTCGGAAGACTTGGAACCTAGCGCAGATTATCAAAGATATAATTTCTACAATTATGAATAAATTAAGTTTTATTTTTCATTACATACTATCATTATTCATTGGCAAAACTTAATAAGATTAAAATTTTAAATAGTTTTCCCATTGTTCCCCACACTATTACTATACTAAATCAATATTTTATATTATAATAATAAAGCAGCAAAATCAACTGAAAACTTACAAAAAGGGAAAAAATGCATGAAAACTTTTATTTTAAAAAGTTGCAAAACTTTCAAATACAATGAAAAGTTTAAAAAAAAAAAAATCTAAAATTATGAGAGATTGCATGGAAAAAAATCACAATTGTATGTATTAAAAAATCAACTGAATGAAAATTGATGAATGAATTACATAAAATTTATATAATAAATGTATAATTTTTCTTCTGTCCATTGCTAAAAACTGTCTTTGAATAATCTTAGAACTAAAAGTAACTAAATTTTGTATTAATATGCAACAGCTGCTTATTGTATATCATAAAATTTGCTTTAGTTTAGGTCAAACTTTATGGGTTAACAAGAAAATTAATAGAGCCTCGATTTGAGCTTATAGTAATAACCAATATTTTCGCTAGCAAAAATTTATTATCTTGAAACAAAATAATGCAGTATGACCTTGATATAAAGAGTACAGTACATTACAGCAAACCCAGTATTATGACAAGTTTCCAAGTCACGGTTAAATTTTTAATATTATGGATAAAAAAAACTGTTTGCTTACAATTTGTTTTATTTTGTTGTTTAGGTGAACAACATCATGAAAAAGGGCATTTATTTTTGGTATCGCAAAGTATCAAGTTTGACAAGTCATGTTTATATAATCTAAGAAATTTGTTATTATAAAGAAAAACATGTCACATTATACAAAATAAAGTATTCACACACAAAAAAAAAAGAAAAGAAAAAACAAACATACCCATTAATTCTGAATCTGTAGGAGGAGCAACAGGTGCACTACTATCTTCATCATCATTGCTATCTTTGTTCACCCAACAATTTTTTACATCATCCCATACAATCTAAAAAAATTAAATTTGAAGAAAATGACAGCCAAGTAATAGATTGTCTTTTTAACACAGAAAAACCATTTGTTAAATAATTTAAAAACTAACTGGATAGAGGGTGATACCAAAATTCATATAAAATTTTTTTGGGATTAATTATAAGTATCTAGATTCTATTATTCATAATAAGGCAGGGTAGGAACATAAGATCTGATCTCTGTCACAAATTAGTTAAAAACTGAATATAGAATAAATTTTAACCTATTATTTTAAATATTTTTCTATTTAGATAATATTTATTTTATTAATAGATAGCTTTACTCCTTTTAATCATATATATATATACACACACACCGAAGAGCCATTACATTATGACCACCCTCCATCTATAACAATGGGCTCGCCCAGGAGCAGATGGTCATGGGGCACATTAGGACCCATAATCCTCATAGAACAATCCCTAACGTCTGTAAGCTACTTGAACATAGTTGCAGACCAGGTTCACAGATTCATGACAACAGTTTTTCCTGTGGGGGATGGTGCTTACCAACAGGATAATGCACCATGTCATAAGGGTCGAATCGGCATGGATTGGTCGAGGAACATTCCAGTGACTTTCAAGTCATGTCTTGGCCCCCAAATTCACCTGACCTTAATCCAATAAAGCATTTGCGGTCCTACTTGGAAAACCAAATTCGTGCTGCCACGCTCGCAATGTGGGGGAATTGCAGGACCAGTTGGTGAGCGCTTGGTACCAGATACCTCAGACTACCTATCAGCATCTTGTGCAATCTATACCACGGCGAGTGCTAGCAGTTTTGAAGGCTAAAGGTGGTCCTACATGTTATTAGCAGGGTGGTCATAATGTAATGGCTCTTCGGTGTATATATATATTACGGGAAAAAAGTTGTTCAAATATGTAGTGCAGTGATATCTTAATGAAAACAATTTAAATTTTTTATTTAGAAACACATATTATGAGAAAATTCACTTAAAGAGCTAACAATTTTTTTAATTATAATATTTAATTATGTATTTCTAAATATTTAGTTTAATGAAACTTAAATTAAACTTATATAATGGTTCCTTTAAAGATTATAATATCGAAAACTTGATAAATAAAAAAAATGCTAGCAAATAACCAGAAACAGCATTTTCAGTTATTATTATTACATGCCATGTAACTTCAATTTTTCTGAAAGAAAACAACTTTGAATTGATAAATAAATTTATTTTCCTTTGATTTCATCCCTTATATTTTCCTTTCTATCACAGAAAATTAAATTACACCAAGCATTTGCTTGTTAAAAAAAAAAAAAAAAAAAAAAAAAAAAAAAAACAGCCACATTTGTCAAATCTTTCAAATGTGATACATAAACGTTAACAAATACAATGAAGTAAAACATGCTTACAGTAGGATTTTTATCATCTGGCAAGATCATTTGATTAGGACCTTTAGGTAGTAATCTGCTAAATATGCCACCAAGCCAAGTTTTTCCAGCCTAAAATAAGGAATTAAAAAAAAAGTCAAATTCGAAAAATGTACCTTCATTATTTAAGTTGCATAGGTTACATTATTCAATATGCATTCAATCCAACCCTCTGAGCCTATCCGAACTATCAGAAGCAGGCTTTCTTGCATAAAAAAATAATAATATTAGTTTCGCCATGCAATTGAATAAAAAATAGTGTGTAGCAGGAAAATTCCTATACAATTTTACTTAAGGGTCAACACTTGGAGGGTAAATACACAATAGAGTGCAGATTACCCAGACCAACCAAGAGCAAGGCCAATCTGGTTAATGGAAATCCAGATGATTGAATGATTAAAAAAAAAAAAACATACCAATGGCAATGTTTTTTAAGTATCCAAAACAAATTATAGCCCCATATTCAAGTACTATGATGTTTCTGTTTTACCTTTTTTCAATCTTTTAATTATCTTAATTTTTTTAATGCAATGAAAGCATGACTGCTTTGTACTGTCCAACCATGATTGTCATGTCCATCCATTACACCTCCTGCACCTGCTCAACTGAAAATGCATTCCTCCTCTCTTAATATTTGGATTAAAAAAGTTAGTCCATTTATGGAGAAAACAGTTTTACTGTTATTTTCCACCCTTATACATCAAAGGTAGCTCAGAGCTCATTTAGGAAAACATTAGTGGTCAGTCAACATAAATAGCTATGGTGATAGACATTTTACTTAATATTGAAAACAAATATATTTAATTGTGTAATATATTCTTAAACATATTTTTAGATAAATGTAAATAAGAAATATATTTAAGAAAATATTTTTAATACACATTAATATATATATTTCTAATAATGAAATAAGTAATTCAGTTATCATTTCTTACTCATTGTTCCTTGTTTCTCTTGTTGTTGTTGACATATGCCTGTTAAGGCAGAGGGGTGCGATTGTTCTTGTTTTTCCAGTGGCGCCATCTATGGCCAAGAATTCACCGTCTGCCACACCCATACGTCACGCCTGTTTATAGGGCGGACCCATTCATCCACAGATCCTAATTTCGACCTGAATCAGAGAACGATCAATCTCAAATTCAGTGCTCCCAGAGGTATTGATTTGTTATGGGAACATGGAAGACTTTGCGACTTGACGGATTTAACGTGTATCAGTCACCATTTCACTACATGAGGTGTCTTCGGCCAGCGGTGTTCGAGCTCACAAACTCTCGGACATGGGCCCAGCAGCTTACGACCAGGCTATCCCGGCCCCTTGTTTCTTTTAAAAGTGTTATTATCAATAAAACTAAAAAATCAGGGAAATTTTAACTTCTGACAAAAACAGTAAGAAAAACTAAAATTATGAAATCTTTATACGAATCAGGAGAAAATCAGGACAATTTCAGGAATGTTTTTTACCTGCGTATTAGCTTTGTCCTTTTTGACTTCTGCCTTTTTCACTTCTTTGGTTACATTTTTGTTTACAGCTGACATACTGCCAGAACTATATCGACTTCCAGAACTTAAAGCACTATCTCGCCTTTCCCTTGGCAGTGTATTGCTATTAAATGTAGAAGGAGGATCATATATAGACTTATTTTCTTGCATCTAAAAAAAAGGAAACAATAAATCTCATAAACTTAATTTTACTAGAATTGTAAATGTAATCATTTTATGAAGAAATCAATTTTTAAAAAAAATTACTCAAGTTTTATATATAAACAAAAAATATGTATAAATTACTTAAAGGATTGGAATTTATATCTAACTATAAAAGTTTTTGAAGAAGATTCTTGAAATATTTACATACACCATTTTTAATGATAATTCTACAAATGATAGAATAAAATCTTTATCATATGTATTTAAAAAAATTTCTTGTTTGAGTAGTTCTTGTTCATAATGAGCTGTATGCTTTTTAAAATATTGATAGAATACTAATAAAAATTCTATAATTTTTAGTTATTTTAAAGTTTAGCTTTTAGTGTATTCTAAATTGTAGTAATTACAAGTGTAATGATGAAAAAAAATATTTTTAAGTTAATTTCAGAGCTTTTAAGAGCAATAATGTTACAATGATGTTATAAAATGATTTTCCTTTTAATATTTTTTTCAAAAAATTAGCTTTTCATCAATTAGATTTCAAAAAAAAATATTTTAAAAAAGTTAAAAAGTTTTTTAGAGATGTGCATAATTAAAGAATAGTAATACTTTAATAATGAAAACATAATGGTAATTTTAAGGAGTTTAAACATATATTTATACATTTTACATTTGCACAGAAAAAATATGTCTTATTTACCTTTTTACAATGTTCATAATAGTAAAAAATATAATAAAGTGCAAAAAATGTGATGCAAGTAAGGTTAACAGTATATTGAATAGCAAAGCTAAAAAAATTTTTAGGAATGCCATTACATTAAAAAAATTTTACATTTGCAACAGAAAAAAAATTAGGTTAAATTGTAATGCATGAAGCTCCATAGGAGAAAAAATATTCTCATCATCACTTTCGACAACCTATACATATAAAATCCATAAGGAGAAAGAATTAACTTTGTGCTACATATGAATAAAACTAAAACTATGTGAAAAAAGACAGAGAAAAAAAAACCCAGATAAGTAAGGACTTTAATCAGAGTCAAAACACAGAATGAAAGATTTCTAATGATTTGAATATTTTCTTTTAATTTCTACCTCCTGTACAATATAGATTCTTGCCTTCCCCCAACACAAATTTTTTTCTTTCTATCTCCCAACTTTTATTGGCTTATCTTACTTGATCTTATTTCCCAAACCAGGTTAATAATTTTTTTTTCTTGTTGTAACCAGCTTATAATTTTTTACTCATATCACTGTATCTCTCTTTCATACCGTGTTTCGACACAGAAGGTATAGTACGGCTTTTAGGAGAACTCCTCCAGACATCAGTCTAGCGACGTGGCGGGTACCATGATTACAAGAAAAAAGTCGCTTCGCATAGGGGTGTGGGGGTGAATAGTTTTGTCTTGATCTTGGCATTGGTCAGCGTGAGTAAACCAATAGACACCTTCATTCTTCCTTTGCACCCCCATTAGAAATGTGCTCTCACTTGTTACCATAGCAGCAGACAGCCCCAGACATTTAGTCTGTAGGAGTTCTCCTCGAAGTAGCACTATACTTCTTAGTACTAAATCGATCATGTCAGCTAATGGAAATAGCACTCTTTTTAACTTGCTTCAGTTTTGCTAACAGCAAACTTGTTTAACATAAAAATATTCAAAGCAAAATTTCCAATATCAGGTAAAAATGCAGCTATTGTTAGGGGTTTATAGTTAATTATCTTTATTTACTTGGATTCATTGATTTTAAAATATAATACAGTATTTACTTTGAATTAAAAAAAATTTTATTATTAAAACATGGGAAAAAGAGTTATAAGTGTGATATCACATAATCAATTTGTTAAATAAATAAGAGTTTTAATTTTTTCAGAAAAATAATCAGTTTAAAATAAATTGATGAAGAACAAAAAAGGCTTTAAAGTGGTGATTCCAATTACTCTTGCTTAATATGATACTTATATAATAAGGTTAACTACATTTAAAATTACTACATTAAGTAGTAGCTTTCATACTCACAGCTTCAGCACGTAGTTGCCCAATTCTCTTATTTGCACTTTGCATTCTTCTAAACATTCTCATGGGTGACATTCTATACAAGGTTTCATGTTTTGAATGTTTGGAAGGCTTTTTTTTATTTTCATTATTCTCAGGTTTATTTTTAATTGATATCAATTTATCAGATGACTGATCAGCTAGTTTAGGTTTTGCACTAAGGCCAACTGGGTCAACATTTGTAGTTAAGTTAATCGGAAAATTTGTTTTGCAAATCATTTGATTGGAATAACTAGCTGAGAGGGGTCTCATTTTCGTTGTTATGAAAGGCTCATCAATAGGGTAAGTTCCTCCAAAAATTAGAGGAGGTTTTTTATTGAACTCGTTTGCCATCAGCTTGCTCAATTCAGAATTTTTTTTTTCTTCATCAGACAATTTTTTCAAAATACTGATGATCTTTTTAGTTTCTTGAACGGATTCCTCCATACTTTTTTCTTCTTGTTCCTCAACTTTCTCGCTCGTATCAAAAGGTTCATCAATAGCAAATGTTTTCTTGCTCTGGAGCAACTTTTCAATTGTTTCATTTTTCTTCTTAGCCTTACGTTTCTTCTTGGCAAGTTTAGAGGAACTGTCATCAGACTTCAAAAGACCTAGTGTGGCAAGCAAAGACAATTTGGAATGGCTTTTGTCTTTTTCTTTGCTAGGACTACACTCAGGACTGCTATCGCTTAGGTGATTCACATCATTTTTCTTTTTACTGAACTTGCGACGGCGAATGCCAGTTCTTTGCAAGCGACCAGTACAATTGGATGCACTTGCATCGAATTTAATGCACTTCTTATGCTTGGTACCGAATGACCGACCCGATTTCAAGCACGAGCGTACGTCTATACCAGAACGAGACATCAACATTCTGCGATCCTCGTCGCAATCTTTTGAAAGAAGATAGTTATGCAACGGGGTGCTATGAGCGGAAGAGCACAAGGCGACATCACTTTCCGTCTCCTCCTTCTGCATTAGTGCTTTAAGGTCAGATTTAGGACATTGGTGGTCGTGGTCAGCATCAGATAGAGAAACGGAGGGAAGGGAATGAGCAGAACTCCATTCCTAAGCAGCACAAGAATACAAAGGACAGAAATGGAGTCATTTAAGAGAAATGGTTAGCATGAGCAATGGTAATAAATCAAAGTTGCTAATTTGACTGTTCAGGCAAGCAAGAGATAAAATTAGGGTGTAGAAATAAGCTGTTATATAACAGTCACTTTATGCTAAATTCAAGAGCTGACCAAATACAATTTTGGTGAATTTCAGCTGAACGAACAAATATGGATGTGCATGCAGGCAAACAACTAATGGTGGATTTATTTTTAAAATCATTAATAGAAGCTATTATATTAGTAATTTAAAGAAGGAAATAAGCAATAGGAGTAGGAATGAAACAGTTTGTCTTACCGATAGAGAGAATCTTATTTATTCCAATTCTATTATTTCTTTCTTCTTTGTCTTTCACTTAATACTTTGGAAATTTTCTTATTCAATTAGAATTAGAATAGACTAAGCTTGAATGTAACTAAAAAAGGTTTAACGGATTGCATGCAATACTAGTATGAAGCAAAATATTTACTACATCACTAAGCAAGAAGCACCAAAAGCTTAATATGCAAAAGAAAAACACATAAAGCCATGCAAAAATGATTTGCACTTTTTAGTATCAAAACATTCTTTTTTTTTAAATTAAAGATGTTGTAAGGGTAAAAAAATGAACAACAGATTTTTTATGAAGCACTAATTCAGAAGAAAGAGATGAAAAATTTACGAGTGTGGTTTTTCTATAATTCGAAGTCTACATACTATCGTAAATACATAACCAAATCACAGAAGGGTACGGATAATGATCCAATTTCTTAGCACAAGTTAATCTATGTTCTGGAAAATGTTAATGAAACTAAGTAATTATATCATTACAGTAAGGACAACTTACATCAAAATATATGAAAAGTAATACAGTTAAAATTAACGATACCAAAATACCTAAAAATCAATGAAAAATAATTAAAATATAGATAAATTAAAAATCACCGAAAAATGCCAAAATTGAGTACACTTTAAAAATGAGTGGAATTTGAAAATCAAATAAATGAAGTAAATAGGACATAAATAAATAGATAAAAAATAAATTAAAAAAAGCAACATTCATGCTGTTTTTAAAATAAGCAACTTATTGATAGCATTAATAAATATTGGTTTATCAAATAGTTTTTCTAGATAACTAAACTTTTATCTGACAGATCAATGTTTCTCACTATTTTTATGAATGTAAGACGTTTTTGCGAGGCTCTGAAAATCTTCATTAGGGCACTCACAGTCCTTCAAGGCCAAACTTTTTTTTAAAATATGCCTTACTAGAATTGTTTATTTCATCTATTATTAAAATATATTCACTGTTTACATAAAGCTTTGATATGTCAATTCGTTTAAAACAAAGAATTTTTTGGAAGTATTTTAACTTATAAAATTGCACATTTATTTGGAGTAATACATTGAAATAGTAAGTAAGATTTTAAAAAGTTAGAAAAAATTAATATGTTAACAATCATGGATGTTTTTTTGTAAACAAGAATTTAAATGATATTACAGTAGACAAAATGTTTTAAATTTAAGTCAAAATTTTTTAAAATTTTAAAATAGATGAACGCCCCAAACCACCGAGGGTTTGGCAAAACAATTGAAGAAAAATTAAAGGAGATAAAAATGTGTGGTTTGTGTTCTGCTAGGAAAACTATATTATTATTCAGTTTCAAAAATAGTTACCTAAGTCTCCAATAGATCGAGGTACTACCTAAAAAACTAAATTATAATTTTTTTTCTCTGCATGTCAATCCATATTTCAATTTTGATTTGCACTGGCATCTTTTATTTGGTTCTCAATATATGCTATGATGCTGCTGCAAATGGAGGCTTTTTTGAAAGCATTATTGTATAGTTTTCTTTTGTTAGCAGTACCATCTGTTCATAAACCTAACGAGAACGAATCTCTCACTGCAACAAACTGTGCATTTTTATCATCTCCCATTTTTCTTTTTTTTAATTTTTCAAATCTTGCTTCATTTTTAGGGACACATAAATAAGGAATATGTAAGTAGAAACATTTGGTGAGAAAATCCTTTCGCTTATTGAATAAAAGTGCTCAAGAAACCCCCATCCACTTTTTAAATAAGTTAATAAGCAACAAATAATTTAAATAGTTATCCTTGATTCAGGAAAAAAAAGATGGTAATCTAATAAAAAGAAATAAAGCGCAGAATAATTTAGAGAAGTAACTTATTAATACCTATACAAAATAATTCTAAAATATTTATTTAAAAGCATGCATAAAAAAATTAAAAATGCCAGCAAAACAACCGAAATATAAAATGTAAACACTACTTTGCCAAGGAACTTAAAATAATGCACACAGCAGATTCTATTCTATGCTCTTTAATGCAACAAAAGCAGTTTTTATGTACTCCTTTTATTTATTCTCAACTAAAAGATACTGTTATATAACAGTTATATTATCTGCTGGTACAGATGACATCAATTAATAACATAACATTTTATTTTACTTATGTAATCTTAACAAACAAAAATACATAAGATAAGTAATCACTGTATTCTAAGTCTTTACAGTCTTATTATTTAGATATTTTAAAATATTTACTTAATTAGATATTCCTTGCCTTTTTCAAGAGAAATTTCAGTTATTATCATTAATTTATATGTTTAAAAACATGTGTATTATTTTTTTTCCTTCTTAACTAATATTTTTGAAATTATGTATAAAATGAATTAACACACATTATATGAAATAAGTTATGGTCATGAGAAAATTCCCAGCTATCAGACATTTAAGCGTTGCTTGCTAATAAAATGGGTTATTTTAATTCATGACAGGTGGGAAGAAAAGCATAATGGTCGGATTTGAGCAAACAGATTTATGAAATGAAACTGAATGTGGTTGAAGATTACAAAACAAAGTAATAGTATGCCGCGTACAACATTCACTTTTGTTGGTTTATTTGCAGAATAAAAGAACTTGATTCCCATCAAAGCTGTTATAAAAATGGAACAACCTGTTTCCATAGAAAATTACAACTTGTCTGATAGTAGGATTTTTTTCTCCTAAAAATAAGTTAATACACACTTAAATGTTTTATAATAAACTATAAAATATATAAAACTTAAACAAAAAAAAAATTACTTTAAAATATTAAATAGCTTATAATTAAAGAAAATAGTAGACAAAAACAAAAGTAATTTGTGTATTATTAGTTAAAAATTTTAAATTATTTACCATTAATAACTCAACTTATGAGCATCAGAAAATGGTACTTTAATTTGAAATAAACAAATTATGCATTTTTATGTAATCTTAACCAAAATCAGGATGCTGCACCATATAAAAAATTATTTAAATGTCAAATAAGCAGCTTCTAAAAATTAAATATACTAGATCAGTGTTTTCATTACAGAAAAAAAAATGGGTGAGAATTTCTCACCCTTTCTCAAAAACAGGGTGAGATTTTAAATAATTCTGCGAGATTTCTAAAAATAAATATTTTTTTTAAAAAAAATACGAATAGACTTGGAAAAAAAAATATTTCTTTAATTATAAAACATTTTTAACATCTTCTAATTTTTAAAGCATGAAATATTTTTGCTGCATCATCATACGGAAAATGTTCTGTATCTACTTTTTCATCAACTATTCTCATTAGGTTGCTAAAACGCTCATCAGTCAATCTGTTACGATATTTTGTCTTAATCCGGTTTTGGGTGATAAATTGCCTTGCAACAGATGCTGAATTATTCGAAAACACTAATTAAATTTGTGCACACACTTTGTCTACATCAGCCAGCATAGGCTTTTAAATTATTTCTGCTATAAAATCACGAAGTATGAAATTATTTCCAAGTTCATACTTCATGCTAGTATTTGATCCATATCCATTAAATATCCGTATTTGTTTCGTTTTTACCGTTTCTACATTTGTCTTAACAATGTATTTGTCCATCTTACATTCAGGCACAAAAAATTTAAACGTTTTGCATGAAGTAAACCTTACCTACAGTGAACACGTGGTTGCAGAAAAATGTGTTCTGAAAGGGGTTTGAGGGGGTTGTTCTGGTTCTGAACAATACTGGTAAATAAAGAAGCTAGATAACAAGGACCGATATTGAAAATAATGAAAGATCAAAGAAGAAAAATGAAGCTGATTTCATTAGAAATGCGGAAGATGAATTTTTTTCCAAAATTCGCGAGATTCACGCATTTTGAAATTCATTAATAGAGTGTGCGAACTTCTTGCGTTAATAATTTTTTAATGCGAGGAAAGAAAAAAATATGCGAGATTCTCGTGCTGTAGTGAAAACACTGTAGATGCAAACTATGCAAGATTAGTTTAACCTAAAATAATTAATTAAAAAATTCAGTTACATTTCTTCAAATTTACTGAAGAGAAAAGTTATTTTAAAATATTTAGTAATTACTATGTTGCACAGTTGTATTTACATTAATAAAACAACCACCAAAATTCATTTATGCAAATCACAGTAACGAATATTTAAAAAAAGAATATGATGAATTGTACTTATCTGTAACATATAATAAATAGCAATATTTTGGAAATTGATATAAACAAGTACTTCTTGAAACATTATTATGTATTTACCTACTGTTTTGAAATTTGAAATTTAGTAAAACCTTGAAAATTCAAAGGAAATGGGTTTGAACCTATTCGAAATCTTCGGATAATATAAAAGGTATACCTTTCAAATAAACCTTTTATCAAAAACTTAAAATTTTTTTTGAAATTTTCCTTTTTTAAACTGTATTAAAATTTATTAAAACTATGTAACTCAACATTTCAAAAACAAAATGTATTAGTTAAAAAAAAAACTCCAAACTCAAACAATAGATAACATTTTTCTTTAATTTATATATTTTTCAATAAGGGAAAAGGCAGGCAATTTCTTTTCCAGATAGCAGCACTTTTTCCCAAAATCTAAGAGGTATAAAAAGTTCTTATCCAGTTTGGATTTAAATTTTAATTAGATTATTTGAGAGCGGTCATATTAAGCTAAGCCCCATTTAGAGTGCGTCTTTACATACTATCATAATCACAATAAGTTAAATAGTAAATTTTTGTGTATGCTTTGAAAACTGCAATCAAACCAATCAATTTAAATCAAAACTGATTAGAGCAAAGTTAAGATAACCAAATCAAAATTGACTTAAAAGTGACAGCTGAATACTCGATAAGAGGAAAAGGACCTGCAAATTTTTTAGAGAAAGATACTGAGGAAAATCCAACTAAACAAAATGTGTTAAGGATTTTACATAATAATGATATTTATAAAAAAATATGGTTAACAACGACACTGCAAAAATAGTCAAAGAATTTTGTATTAGATGGTCGGGTAATTTATTTACATGCGAGTTCACAATAAAAATGATAACCTTTTCAAGAATATGAGGAAAACAGTGAAAAGGAAGATCAACTATTACATATTCCCTCAAATGCCTCTTTTGGAGAAGATTAAAAAATATACTGGAAAAATATTTTTTCTGGTGCAAAATTGCCCCTCTTTTTTTTGAATAAATAGGTTGTAGCAACCCTCGGACAAAGTCTGTAGGTTTGGTACCAAAAACTTCCTTTAGCACTCAAATAAAGTTGTTTTTAGCAACAAAAAAAAAAAGTACCTGTTGAGGAGCCCCAGAGTAATAATCAAAGGGAGGAGTTTGAGTAACAGGAGATGAAGGAACATCAGTAGTTTCATTCTCTTCGTGACTCGGAATACTATTTTCTCGTCGAAAGCTTCCTTGGCTGCTCATAACATCACTTTGATTGTAGTGGCCTGTACTATCAATTGCACCTATAACACATTATGTAGAATTCAAATAAAAACATGTGTTTTGAATTAAATCAAAATCAATTATGAAAACTAAATATGTATTCAAAGAACTATTTATTTTTTAGGATTAAAAAAAATTGAAACTAAAAAAAATATTTTTAACTGATAACACAATAAGAGAGAGATGTAACACTTTTTACATTTTCTTTTAGAATTCAGGGTTTGCAATACAGTTTTCAAACTAAAAATAAGCACTATCAATGATTTTATAAAGACTTAAATAAAAAATAATAAAAAGCCTTATATCAAAATTTAGCTTACAACTCTTCATACTTTTGCAATTAAATTTAAACTCATAAACAATACTATGTAACAGAATTCAATACTTAAAAATATTTTTTTAATTTGATAAAATAAAAAAAATCTTAACTTTTAATCTTTAACTTTTTTTTTAAATAATTTCCTTTTTTTCATTATTTAATACATTTTCTCAAATTCAATACAACTTTTCATGCTTTTACGATTAAAAGTAAACTCATAAACAATACCATGCAACAGAATTCAATATTTAAGAAGATTTTTTTTATTTAATAAAATATAAAGACATATATAAAAAGTGTTAAGTCTTTTTTTAAAAAAATTCAGCTGTTAAAACAGGCATGCGCATGTCAGTAACAAAAGTTGCCTTTCCAATAGATTTTTTCTCAATTTATGAATAAATTCCACTCCTACATACTTTTTTATCTGATCTAAACAGAAATCAGATGAACAGGAAATAAATCTTTGGAAGAAAGAATTTCACTTAAAAAGGAAGATAATCAACTTCTAATGATTGGAGCAACAATCGAATCTAAACTAGAAAATAGTTTTACATTTCAACCAGTCAATAGTTAATTTTGTATGTTTATATTTTCTAACAACTAGAACAGACAAATCAATTTGTATTGCAGAAATATACGCAGGTTTCACCTTAAACTAAGTTCTGGGATAGACAGTTAAAATACTAGAGAGTAACCAACAAAATCATAAATAAATTAACAAGAAATATTGTGAATTTGAAACTTACTATTTGTAGCATAACTTGAATTTACAATGTTGTTATTCTGCTGACTCCAATTGTTTGGCTGGTAATAATTTAGATGAGTATGTGAGCTACTAGTATCACTTTGAACTCCAGAGTTTGCGATATTTTGAGACTGATGTAAATCTGAAATATACCAATTACCATAGTTAGGTATATACTATAAACTACTGTAGTTAGGAAAAATAAATAAGTACTTAATGGAAGAACATGTTAAGAAACATTTTAAAAATTCGGTCTAATTTTTTAGAACAAGATGGAAGGTAAAATTAACAAGAAGGAGTGTTAAAATTATCAAAACTCAAATTTAAAAAATGCACTACAAAATGTAGCTTTTTTATTTTCACTTATGAGGAAAATGTGAGAGCTTTGTGCCTTTCATAAGGGATTAATTAGATACGGGACACTTGTTATGCTAAATACATAACATTGGCAAAATCAGCACTTTATAGAGCAGTAAAAGCTTTATAATAAAGCCTTTCTCCTTTTATTCATTTTACTTTATTCTGCGAGAAGAACCCCTATTTCATGTTTTGAACAAAAAATTGAAGTTTTGAAAGAAAAATTATTGTTCTTTGAATAAAGTTTGCATCATACATCAGTGTTTTCATTACAGAAAAAAAAATGGGTGAAAATTTCTCACCTTTCTCAAAAACAGGGTGAGATTTCCAAAAATTCAAAAAAAAAAAAAAAAGTAGACTCGGAAAGAAATTATATGTTTAATTATAATATCTAACATCTTCTATTTTATATCTATCTTCTATTTTTTAAAGCATTGAATATTTTTGCTGCATCATCATATGGAAAATGTTCTATATCTACTTTATCATCAGCTGTTCTAATTAGGTTTCTCAAATGCTTATCAATCAATCTGTTATGATATTTTGACTTAATTCGGTTTTGGGTGCTAAAAGACCTTTCAACAGATGCTGAACTATTCGGTATCACTAAGTAAATTTGCAGCATTGTGCACACACTTTCCCATCTTCTACATCTGCCAGCATACGCGTTTCAATTACTTTTGCTATAGAATAGTGAAGTTCGTTGAAGTTATTTCATTCTTCATACTTTACACTAGGTCTTCCAGCATAGTTTTCACAGCCTCCAACTTTTACAAATTGCTGTAAATTACCAAAGAGGTAGTTTGGTAATTCATTAATAGCTAAAAATAGAGCTGACTTGAAATAACTTATTATAAAGAACTCATTTTTTTCTCAACACTTCTCGACCAAACTGTTTCTAAAAAGTGCAAGATTCACGCATTTTGAAATTAATAAATAGAGTAAGCGAATTTCACGCGATAATTTTTTTTAAGTGAGAAAAGAAACAAATATGCGAGATTCTCGCGTTCTCACGCTGTAGTGAAAACACTGTACATGAGGAATTATGAAGAGATATTCACGTTTATGTGAGCCTCTTTATTAATCCAAAATATTTTTTTTTTCAATTTATTCATTTAACCTTTAACTTTTTATCTTCAACTCTTGAGAGTAAATATTTAATTTTAAAAACGATTAAATTATCACATCTTTGATATTCTCTCAAGTGTTTAAGGCTAATTTGTTTTCTCCTTCTGTTAAAGAATTAAGTACATTGAAAATATGTTCCCTTCTTTTTAAAATAAAATCAATGCTTCACGAGCGAACTTCCGCATGAGAAAGGGTGACCAAAGTGATAAATTACCTATTATTCTTAATAAATAGTTTTTAATAAAGTTAAAACATGATTCTAAAGACATAAATTCTGTTAATGCTCAGTTGCAGGGGCATTTTCATTGAGTCAATTGACATACATGCAAAGATTTGTACCCATCAAATTCAAAAAAGTAGTTGCACTGGAACCTTGTTTCTTACTGAACTAACATTAAAAGTAATGGCCAGAAA
This sequence comes from Parasteatoda lunata, assembly GCA_949128135.1. Taxonomy (NCBI): domain Eukaryota; kingdom Metazoa; phylum Arthropoda; class Arachnida; order Araneae; family Theridiidae; genus Parasteatoda; species Parasteatoda lunata. Next base: position 78,318,158 of record OX421977.1, read on the forward strand.
TTGCGATAAACTACTGTTTCTTTGTATCACACAACTCACTGCACTACTTTTAAAAAAAAGTAGCACACTACATTACAAACTACGAAATAAAGTAGCAACTACAGCAGTTTCCCTACTAGTAGTGCGCTACTTTCAACCACTGAGACTACTCAATTTTATAGGAAACTTTTTTGTTATTTCTATACATTCTAAAGTAATATCTCAGAAATTTACTTAAATTTCCTTAACATGGTCTTCCATTAAATCTTTCAGCCAGAAACTGTTGTCGCTAATAACAAAAAACAATTACTTTGATCGGCCGGAGGTACAAATTGTGGAAGATCAGCATTGAAGTTTTGATTAGCTTCAGATTGTGGTTCAACATAAGAATTTGTAAAACTGTCAACAGGAGTAGATGATATATTCTGAAAAATATTTAGAATAATTCAGCATACTTCCTTAGTTCAGATTAGTAGGAAATTTTTTTTTTAACTAACTTACATTGAAATTTTGTATTAAGGCAGTTAAATTCTTTAACCAGTCGGGATCGTCTTGGTCTTCAAATTCTCCTTGACCTCGCAAGAAATGTGGATCATGATACTTTAACTGAGTTGCTAACTGAAATAAAAATTTCATTAACATAAACAATAATTTTTTTTTAAAAAACAATGCTTCACAAGCATACTCTATCAAAGAGAAAATAACTTACTTTTTATCATATCTAAAACTCTATGAGTGGATTTTCGAGTGTTAAATTAAGTTTATCATGGAAGTTATATGCCCTGCATTTTTTATTTATAGGCGAGACAAAAATAAAATTGGTTTCTCCTTTTTAATTTATTTAAAAGATGTAGTTTTTAAAATCTTATTTAATTTCACTATTGAAACATACATTGTTATCCAGACAAAATTTTAATATTCTAGCAAGGAATATGATAATAAATTAATAATACAGGGTGTGTAGCCAAACCTTTCAACAAAAAATAAACACCTTTTAAGTACTTTTAGCATTCTGTACATTAACAAAATGTAAAATAATTTTCCAAGGCTTTACATGATCTTGATAAAAAAAAAACTAGTTTCTGACAAAAAATTCTTTTCTTGATTATATTAGCCACCAAAATGATCGAGAGAGTTTTGGTTTGATTTCAGAGGGTGGAAAATAAAGCCTGAAAATGAGAATATCTTACAAAATGCAGAGTTACACATGAGAGTGCAAAAATCTCGCTGAACAAAGCTCAGTATACGCACAAGCAGACCTGCAAGTATTTCATCAAACATGTAAAATGATAGGCGTTTTCATACACTACAGGTGGACAGTAAGCCAAAATGCATGCGCGTTCGAATGAATTGTGAATTGTTGAATAGAAGAATGTGAGAGCCACGCTTTTGCATCATACGTGGCGAAAATAGACATGGTAATGAAAAAAAAATTCATTTTGAAAAGGGAAAACTGAGCATTTTTTAAAAACACCCAATGAAAAAAAATCACATTTATGGGTTTTTAAAAAACGAAAATCAAAAATAAGCACTTTTTAAAAATGCTACACACCATGTAATAGGTCACCTTTCGCGATAATGGTTAAGATAAATTCTACAAGTACCCGTAAAAAAAAACTGAAATTTATGATTTTCTCAGTCACGGCTCCAGTAGAAAAGTGAGTGCTCTAGCTAGATTAGAATTGACTAGGTTATTGACTCTTATTAAATACAAATAATAAGTTAATCTTAAACTTCAAAATTTTTCTTTATTAAGGATATTTCTTATTCTCTTTACTTGAAAAATATAAAAACAATGCAGAGATTTGAAAATTAATAAACAGTAACGTTAGGCAAGTTTTAGATTACATATGTGAATTCAGATTGAAGAACACTAATCAATACGAGAATAATTCACAAACACTTTTATTTACTTTAAACGAAATATTTTTCTATTTTTGAAATATTCAACTGTTTTTAAATTTAAGATGGAATTGATTTAATATTTTCTTTTTATTTGACGGATGGAATCTAATATTTTATTTCAAAGTTCTTTATTATATCTTAAAAATGTAGAAAATTATTAAAACTAAAAACTTCATGAGGTTAATAAAAACATTTAATAAAATAAAGTTAATAATAAAAAAAATTTATTCAAAAATCATAAATTTTCATTATATTAGCTGACATTTTAGTTAATAATAAAAAATTAAAAAATACCTTAAATACTTCTGAAATAAAGTCATACTGAAACATGTGTGGGTGAGCTTGAAGCTTGTAGGAAATAATTTCGCAATAATGAAGAGCCTAAATAATGAAATAAAACAAAAATACTTAGTAAAAAACAATAATGAAAAAGCATGTATTCAAAATTTCAATGAAACTAACCTCCTCAATAAGTCCATGTTCAACAAGGCGCAAAGCATACAAAAATTTGTAGAACTAAAAAATAAAAGGTAACAACATTAAAGATACACAATAGTTTTAGTTATTTATTCACAAAAGTAGTTTAGCCCATAGCATTACCTGTAGATGAGGTAAGACAAAACTAGGATTTGCCAAACTTTGAGCATATTCATACATTTCGGTACATTGTATGGCTTCATTACTAGCAAATTCTTCGAAAGATAACCTACAATGAAATTAAATTTAAGTTTCTGAAAAAAGATTTGGGTATAATTTGTAAAAAATTGCTAAAACATACATCTGTCTTTCAAAAATTGAAAATACATTTAAGACTAAATAATTAACGTAAAAAGTAAATAATACAAAAATCTTACATGTGATCAGCTGTGAGCAAAACAAGCTTGCTATTTTTTTGTTCAAAGGTTCCAAATTCTACTTGAGCCATTATGTAGCAAAAGTGAGCAGCACAAAGACATCCTTTACTAACTGAAGAAGAAATAAAGGTACATAAAGCAATTATTTCATATAATTAAAAAAATAAATAGAAATTAAGTCAAAACCAAGTAGTCATAAAAATTATGATTTTTAATTTATTTAAAGTAATGCATATGAAAAATATATATAAAATGCTTTTAAGTCTTGGTACTGAAATACATTAATTTCTCGCTATCTAGTCAAAGAAATAAAAAGCAAACATAGGTAAATACCATTATATATAATCTATGTTGTTTGATGTCACCTCCAAATAATACAGCAACATTTGAAACTTTCTTATGCTTATTAATATTCATGTTTTTCTTCTGTGTAAATGGGGTCACAGAGAAGAAAACAGTTTGATTTTGCCAGTCAGCTGTCATCTTCATTGTACCATCTCCAGTTGAATAGATAAGTTCATCTGAGAATGTTTGATTTAAATAATTTTTGTAATAACCATTTAACCACCTTGATTATTGGATATTTTTACACGTTTTAGCTATCAGAAAAGGGCATTCGCAAATCGAAGAACCCTGATGGAAAAAGGGAGGTAAGCTTTCTATAAGTATTTAGAAATTGAAAATTTTACAATAATGCCAAATTCATGAAGTCATTCATAGTCATAAATTCCAAAGTTTTTGTTTGTTATTGCACAGATGCAACCTTACTTTATTGTCCATTCAAATGTCTGAACTACTTTGTTCATTTATTCTTGTTTACTGATTGATTATCCCAACCCCCCCCCCCCCTACATTTCCAAAAAAATAAAAACTATCCAAGCGAATGTCACTTTATTTTATTTATTATTTTTTTTTTATTTATTTATTTTTTTTTTAAATTTTCCATTAACAATTAGTCATTCAATAGATAAAGTTAACAAATCATTAAAACAAAAAATTTTCTGATGTTATCGCACATGTACCTATTGAGTTTTAAGTAAAGGAAGAGAGGCCAAACCCCCTAGTTTTTAATTCTGATCAATGGTCTAATATTTTGTGAAGGCATTGATGGTAATCAAAAGATAATATTTGATCAGCATTATTCAAGTTACATGTTGAATTATTATAATTTAATTTGACAGTTCTTCATTGTTTTTAAAATATGGCATGGTTTTCCTCAAATTTAGTCGAGCATTTAGGTAAGGCAATTTAAAAATTAATATTTACATGATATTTCTACAATCACGACACATCACATTACGTCCTTTTTCACCTGGATGAAACAATCAATCAAGCATAAACTAAATAGGTTTCACACATATCCAAAAAATATATATTCACTGTGTTTTGTGATCCTTTTTTTCTGTGCGTCAATATAGCAGCAAACAATTAAAAAAAAAATAATAAATAAATAACTTTTAACTTTTTTTGCAGACTACAACAAGTAAATTAAATCTATAATTTTTTAATTTCTGCAATCAAATAACTTTGCAGCTTTAAAGCACGAAAGATATGCAACTAAATATACATGCATAAGCAGGTTACTCTGTAAAGTCCATCCTTAACTTTTGTTTTTTGAAATCTTAGCAAAAAAAAAAAAAAAAAAACAGAAGGTATATAATAAAATTAACGAATTAATTAAAGCGAATAAATGGCAGCACGAGAAAGTAATAGCAAGACAGGAAAGATTGTCTGAGAGTAAACAAGGAGGAGTTGAAAAGCAATTATTAGAATCAAATCTTATAATTGCTTTATCTTCAAATTTCAACCTCCAACTGAATTTGTTTTGATGTTTATTACATCCACCGTCTATTGTAATTTGTCAGATTTCAATAAAGTTTTTATTTTTTCCATCAATTAAATATGGATTTTCAAACTCCAATGTATCTTTTTCTTTTTAAAGATTTTAGAATGAAAGCAGTTTTAATAAATGATTATTAGATAGTTTTCATTAGAGGTGACATGTTAACTGTAAAACATTAAAGTAAAAATTATACCTAGTGTATCACCAAGAGTAGTAATGCTTCTAGAATCAACTTCTGGATGAGCTGAGGGATTGGATAAAATCATTGCCAAATGTGGTCGCCAATCTCCCCATTTTTTATCTGCAGCATTCTAAATAAGAACAATAATTGTATGTTTGCTTACCTTTAAAGCTTAAATGAGAATTTAAAAGATTGAAAACCAAAAAAATTTATGTTTTTAAAAAAAACTACATACCATAATGAGAGCCTAAGGGATAATTCAATATATAATTATTATTTAAAAGTTTGTATTATGGTATAGTAATTACTGTTTGTCTAAGATAGGTACTCTGCCAGACATTTGTCTGGAGCTGTGGCGGTGACTATGGTAACGGTTATTTCAAGTAGGGGTGTGGGGTCCCTCTTTAGGACTGGTTTCGGCAAGAGAAAAGGAGACCTCTTCATCGAAGCTACCCTCCCTAAAATGCCCTCTTCTTGTTTCCATAGCACCAGACTGCTGCAGACTTAATGGCAGTCAGAGTACCTATCTTAGACAAACAGTATTTACAGTTTTAATTGTGCAAGAGTCAAATACTACATTGTGATTAACTTGAAATAAAAACTCACATTGACAAAAAAACTACATCGGGGAATAAAAAGATAAATGAAAAAATCAGCAAATAAAATTGAAGAAAAAATAATCACTGGGATTGTGGAAGTTGGAATTATCTGAAGATAAATATTTTACAAAGGCTGTCAAAGGTTCTTGAGTAGAGTTAAAACTCACTTAATTTAAAATAGAATTAAGACGATTCACATTTTAGGCTTTAATAGCATGCCTAATTGCTTAATAGCAATGCTTTAATAGCAATAAATTAAATAGCAATTATTTTATCAACTTACAATTAATAAAAATTATATCATTTATATATTATATCAGCAAAACATATACAATGCTGTGTGCAAAAAGTACACACAAACGTTTGCATCTACATAAAATTTTAATATATTATATTGCATACTGTTATTAAATTGCATTAATATACACTGAATGTTAAATTATAAGTAGTCATACAATGGAGCAACAAATAATTGATTTGATTTATTTACAACAGGGCATGAAATTAAGAGCGTAAAATTTTTTATTTGTCACTATTTTACTTTCACGAGAAATATGAATAATTTTTAAAATGTTAAAAGATAAAGTTTGAAATGTTTTTTGGTAATCAGAACTATAAGTGAATATTGTAGCAAAAAAATTTTAACTTATTTAATACGATAATATTAAAAATAAGGTTTTGGTGTTTCAAAAAACAAAGGTTTAATAAGTGAAAAGCAGGTGATTCAGCATTTTTCGTTCAAAATAGAAAAAAATGCTATTGCTTGATTTCAAAACACTGTAACTCACCACTGGATAAAGATACAATAATCTAGGATTGTTACTTTAACCCATTGACGGTTTGCACGTAAAAAGTCGTATTTTAACCTGCAGTCTTCTCTGCACAGCAAAACCAGTTATCCCACGTTATTAGATATAAAAGTGGTGTATTGGGGAGAAACATTTTCCCAATTTCGCCCATTTGCTAAACCACCAGTGGGTTAATGAAATTTACTCACTAGCCTTAATTATTTGATTGCCAATGGCGAGCTGGCAAGTGGATATTTCGCACCCTGATTTACAAAATAAATACTAAAAAAATAAATAACTACTGCTGGTAATTTTTATACCTAAAAAAATGTACAGAATAATTAATTGAAAGAAAATAACAAAAGAAACTTACAGTGACAGCTAAAGGTTGTCTACCAGACATCAATTGATATAAGGATTGAAGAGGGTCATTTAAGGCTAGAGAATTAGCAAATCGTGTCATGACATTCGCATATGTTCTAACATCCATTTTAGAGGCAAGAAATAAGGCATGACCCCACAAACCATGTTTCATGGCCCATTCTAAAGCATCCTAAAATAATATATCATATAAATCAGAATTCGAAAGAAAAAGAAGAAAAAACAATTAGTTTAAAATGAATGTCACACGACATTTGTCACGAATGTAAACTATATTTTTAGTGCTTTACATACATTTTCTTAAAAAGACAGAGCAGAGTTAATTTAAACTTTTCTGAATCATTATTAAAAATAGTCAAAAAGATTTGCGACACATAAAAGGGAAAAAAATTAACATTATTAAAAAAATTGTCTAGAAGTTAAAATCAATTTACATAAACACAGTAGCAGATAAGAGAAGGGAGCACAGATAGAAATTTTTATAAATACTGCAGGAACTCTATTAGCAGAAATAATTGGAACCAGAGTTACTCTAGATGATTGAAATATTCAGATTATATAAGTAATACCCTTTTTCAACAGTAAACTCTGATTATCAAAGTTTTAAATAAAAGAGTTATATAGTATTTAAATTTTATGTCACCATGTAATTATTATATTATCAAACAGAGATAAAATGAATTATTTTTAAATTAAAATGTACCATTGCCTAGATAGCATTGCTAATTTGCTTTAATTATTTAATTTTTTTGTTAAAAAAGTTAACCATTTGTACAAAACGGCATCTTATACTGAATTGTTAGCTGATTTCTTTAAAACTTATTTGCTGTAAGGCCTTCTCCAGATTTCATTTACACCAATATATTTTTCTTGCATTCATAACATAACACTTCCCTTCAGAAAAAGTGGAAACCATGATGGTCAAATTAAACGACACTAGTAATAATAAAAATACGGATGAAACAACAAAAAAAATTACAACTTAATTTTTTTAGGCAAGTCAAAGTGACCAAACACACAAGCTAAATTTTAACAAATTAATTAAACAATTAATTAATTGTTCAGTGCAGCAATTAATTGTGCTGTTTTTTGTTGCAGTACAATTCATTAATTGCACTATACTGTAACAAACTAGCTAAAATTAAATAATTTAATATAGTAATTAATATTAAAGTGAACATTTAAGAAATATTTTTGATAATAAATGTATAAAAATATCTAAAATTCACTACCACTATAATGCTCTAGATAGCAGTACTCATAAATTTTTTTTTTTTAATATACCATTTATACAATGTATTTTCTAATTCTGAATCATTAGCATATTTCATTGATTTATATTCTTCTAAAAGGTTTGTCAGGATTTTTTACACTTTTGTTAAAAATATTTTATTTGAAATTCAGTGTCAGGTAAAAAAATTTTTTTTATAGATTTTACATTCTTATTTAATTTATTTATGAAAGTTTGAATGATTTCTACCACAAATTACACACTTCCTTTTACTACTACAATTTTTAACTAATTACACTAGCTCATGCAATACAAAGATTATTTTTTATTTTGAAAACCTTTGGTATAATAGAATGATTGATATTTTTAAAATTAAGAAAAAGAAAAAAACTCGGATGATTTGTATTTATAAATTTTCTCTCTCTAAGAAATAGAAACGGGTTTGGAGATTCAGGTTTTACTGAAGGCATCTTGTTAGAGAAAAAAATGTAAAAAAGAAGCATGGTATATATATTTGCAAAAGAAAGAAGGAATCACTTCATTGGAAGTTAATATTTTCCTTATAATCATCGTTCTTTTTAAACATAATTATTAGTTACACCTATAAAGAATTTTTATTTTCTAAATGCAATTTTAAATAAAATTTAAGACTATTAAAAAACAATTATCAGTAAAAATACTACAATCACGCAATATCTAAATACGTCAAATCATTTTCAAAAAGGAGTAGTTTTTTTATTATTTTAATTTTTATTAGACAGAACAGTCTAAAGAAATTTGGCTACAGGCTTAAAAGAAAAGGTCTTAACAATTTTAGGTATAAAAAATTATACAATAATGGATAACTAAATTATTATTTTAGCTGTATTTATAAATGCATTGTAACAAATCACTCATTAAGTTAATTTTTTATGAAAAATTACGAGCTGTCTGGCATAACTGATAAGATATGAATATTTCCTTGAAGAATTACTCTACTGATTTCCAAATTGGAAAGTTATTTACCTTTTTATGTCCAAACAGCAGGAATTCTCGGAATTTTCGTGTAATTTTATCGACATCTACAGTTCGAGAGTTATTTAAAATAGTTCTGTCGTGCAATACAACTATCCCTTCATCTGGAGAAGATGTATCACCAGCATGAGACTGGCTAGAAGAATCATTAACATCTGCAGGCGAATGTTGTTCACCTAATGCTGCATCTAATGGATGTTTCAATGGAACAGGGGTAGGACGCAAAATTTCATGATCTTTCAGCAAAAGTTCAGCAATATCACTGCCAGCAACAGACTACAATGAAAGAAAATCTTTTAAAAAAGGCCATTTATTGCAAAGAAAGCAATAGAATTTTTCAGAAGTAAGGTAATCCTACATAAAGAATATTAACTTTAGATTATCATATGCTATTACTACAGTAAATTATGGTACAATTTCCGTAAATTTTTTTAAATTCAAAATATTGAATAATACTCAACATTGAATTCATTTTAGATTAATTATAAATATTTTAGAATACTCATACTTTTAAATTAATAATTTTGAAAAAAAAAGAGACTGATTTTATACAAGAGCATACAGGGCACAAGGCCCTTACATTTTAGTTCAATATATATATTTCTAAATTTTTTATTTAAAATTTGTTTTTTAAATTGTGACATAGTGAAATTTCTTGACAGCAACCACCCTCAATTACGTGAAAATCAGTGAGTAAGAGAGGGGTTGTTCTCTGAAGATAACAATTGATAAAACAATCCAAACAAAAATCTATATAAATTTAAAGTCTAAAATTGTGTTTGGAAAAAAAAAAAAAAGTTTTGAGTTGTTATGTTTTTAATAGTGTAATACAGGAAAAGTTCTACATACACATACACTTTGGTTTTAAAATATCACAAAATTTTGGATCACTTACATTTTGTTGCACATTCTAACAGTACTTCTTTATTGTTTTGAAAAAAGCATTTCCACTTATATCTATTATGTTTTCTGAATTTGCCACAATAAAATTTATTATGTTTAAATTCTGTTTGTTGTATTATCATTATACAGGATGGGGACAAAATAATGGAAACACTTATATACTAATACATTTTTTCATATTTCTCGAGAAATACTTAAATAATAATTTTACAACACCAGAAGTATTAGATTATGCGATTTCTAATACTTATTAATGAAATTTAAAGGTTTGAGGGACTGGCAATAAATTACAAACAGAAAATAGTGTTTTTGAACACCTTATGCCAAAAAATGCAGCAATAAATTTGCAACTTGTAGAAATTATTTTAGTTATTAAATGCAATAATTGCACAAAATTTTGTAAGCCTAGCTTAAATATTCAAGCTTAGAGAGAGATTTATAGCTTAAAGATAAAGAGCATGGAGTAATACATTTATAAAACCAGAAAAACTTTACTCACTCCATTTTGCCTTAATAAAAGAACCATTAACTCCCATAGCAAAACATAGGAATCTCTGTCTACTATATCTTCTTTTTCTTTTACAACTTTAATTCTTTGAGTGCAGAACTCTATTACATCATTTTTATGAGTAGAACCCCTAGAAAATGTAAATTACAAAGAATTAAATCAAAGGCACATCCTGGTTTTATAAAATGTTAAAGGAAATATAAACAATATATTTAGTTGCAACATAGAGATTGAAGCAATTTAACTTAAGTCTTTTCAGTACAACTTTTGAAATAACACCAAAAAATTAAAAATTGTTTCAGACCTTATGAGTTTTTTTTTTTTTATTAGTTTAGTTTTACAATTGATGCATCACAAGATACTTATTTCCTTATAAGAAAAGTTAAACGATGGAGAGAGAAAATGTCAATTTAAAAAGACATTTCCAAGCTAAAACAATTCTATACTCAATGCTAATGACTTAATCTTGAAAATCTTGATAACGTAACAAATGACTTTTTCGTAATTGAAGATTGTAGTTTACTAACTTTAGATAAATATTTATACAGTGGAAAGTCACGTATCCGGAATAGGTGGGACCTCCGGAAGTCCGGATAATAGATTTCTCTGTATAATAGACCCCAAGGTAAACAGAGCTTAAAACGATCTAATAAATGATCTGAATTAAAGAAGCAATAAATAAATAAACATTATTTTTGGGCAATAATGCTTTAGTGTTAGAATATCTAATCAATCAAAAACAGAATATTTCAAAAAAAAAAAAAAAAATTTGACAGTTATGAAAATATTAATTGCTCTCTCCGCCATTTTGAACTAGAACGATTCAAGCAAGAAGGGGAAATTCCCGTCATTCATTAAGGTTGGTAGGTGGAGGAGAAAAATTCATTTCCTCCTTATTATTCATTCAAGTTGAGGGTGGGGAAGTGACAAATTCTTATTTTCTCTCCCATCATTGGCTATCAATCAAGCATAAAGGGGCAGCATGCTGATTGGGTTCTCTTTATTTTTTCTTGTGTGACTGAAAGTGACTCCCCCTCTATGTTAGCGTTTGCTGCGTTTACAGTTTTTTCCTAGTATTTCTTCTTTCCCTAACACGCTTATAAAAAGGTTCCAGGAAATGCATCTTTTACTAGCCAGCTGCATAGGAACGAAGGGAAGGGACTCAGTTGTGCTCTTTTGATAACAAATCTCGCTCCTTTCCTGAATTCCAGAGGAGGAGTGTCACTAACCGTCACTTGAGACACCATAACTTGACGGTCTTGGTAGATCTTCTCTTCCCCTGTCTGTTGATTTATGGTTTCAACGCATAAATCACTAGAAGCTAGAAAAGGAAAAAATGTGTCAAAAGACATCTTTTTTTCATTAATTTCTTTTTAAAGAGAGGGGAAGATGAAGAGATGTTTGTTTATTTTGATTGTTAAAAAGTGTCCGGGAAATCTACCCTTCCAGAAAAGGGACCTCCGGATATGGAATGTTGCACTGTAATAGATTCTTACAATAGATATTTATAATAAGACAAATATGTTTAGCAAAATGAAAAACTAAAACATATATTAACGGAAATATATATATAAAATAATAAATTCTACTCAAATTAAATTAAAAAGAGCAAATGAAAGTTAGCTCAGTACATTTCAAGCAGTTAAAAATCATTTAATCTTCAACTTTGGATTTTATGTTTAAAAAAAAATGTAAGAACACATACTTTTCAACAGGACTTAATTTGGTTAATAAAATATGAGACATATTTACCGTACTAAAGGACCCTGGTGGTTTTTAAGTTCTTCAAAAGATTCTTCTCCTTCCATGATATCCTTATATTTAAAAAAAATTTGATTTTAATGCATCAAAAAGTAATAAAAAAGGGAAATCTATAGAAAAATTTTCAGCAAAAATTTACTTCATAAAATAATGAAAATAACAGGGCAAATTATATCATATAATTGAGTTTTCTTTAACAAACAAAGCTTACAAAAGATGTAACAAAAAAAAGTTAATTTATAAAAGGACTTTTTAGTTAGGAAGAAAAAAATTAGGTTAACAATTAAAAGAATTATGTTAACATTATAAGAAACAAAAAAGCCTTATATTCAAAGTAATATTTCTAGATAAATATTATAAGGTTATAAAAATATATAATTAATTTATTTAGTTAACCATTCCCCACCATAAGAACCATAGAGATAAAAAAATATTAAAAAAAAAAATAATAAGACCACAATTTCATGACTACTGGCATGGCTGTGACAATTAATGCCGCATTGTGCACAGGCCACTTTTACTTCCCATACAAGACAGTACCTATCATCTGAATATTGAATTTTGGTCCTTCTTAAAGACAGCTCACTGAGACATAGTGATTCATATCATAGAAATACATAATATATACATATACTTTAAACAACCACTAAATAAACCTTGCAAGTACAATTAATGGATGAATCCATTAGAAAAAAAAAGAGCCTTTATTTTAGTGTAATATAATAATATTACACTAATATTAAAACAAATATTACACAATATTAAATGTTAGCAAACTTTGATGACTAGTCAGTCGCAGTTCTACATGCTTTTTTTCTCCATCACAGATTATACATATTAGAAGACTTTACACGAAATAATTCTCTCGTCTTTCATGTGAATACACATTTGTGTTACACATGATTTTATTATATTAACTTTGAAAACAAAAAGATTTAACAAAAATAGTTTCAAGCAAATTTTTAGTTACAAGCATAATCAGTTACAAATGTTATCAGCATTAAGAATTAAGAGACATCAATCTTTTGTAACCAAAAATTATATTTCGATGCCTTTAGTTTTATCACTTACATTGAAGGAAAATCTCATATTTTAAAAGTTTTTATAAAGAACATTGAATAATACCTGTAAATTGTGAATTCGAACTGGCATAATTGTTGCAGCACTAATGTGACTAGGAATTGTTGTTATAAGCAAGCCTCCAGGAGAAAATCGAGCAATTGGATGAGGGTATGAAAATTTCACAGGTGTTAGTCGTGATGATGGAGTAGATGTTAGATCTATAAAAATTATGCAAAAATTATAAAGTTGCAATTAAAATTTGAAATTTTAAACAATGGAACAAAATTATGAGATATAACAGAGCAACTAAGATTGAAATTAGTATAAAGCATTATGTAGCATTAAACAGGGTGGCCACTCAAATCAGATTTCAAATTTCCCTGATTTTTCCAGGTTTTCCAGGTAAAAATCTTAAAATTTCCAGGTTCATGTTTTTTTTTCTTATGTAGTGTAGGATGTGTACAAGAAAAGTTTCTATATTAGAAAATATTTTATTCAAAATGTCATTTTTTGTATATATCGCTCTTGAAAAAAAAATTTTTTTTTTTTTGGACAAGATTTTTTTTTTTTTTTTTTTAGCAAAACCAGAATGACCAATAAAACCTTGGATAAGTATTGTTTATTATTTTCATTAAGCAAAGGAAAACAGTTTCAGGTGATTATAATATAATATATTATATTATATCAATAAATTTTTATAATTACAGTGGCACCCAAAAGTGTTTGTTCACTTATAACTTTTATTGAAATAGGCAATAAAAATTCATTAATTAAAATGAATATTTCACAATGGGTATTTGATAATAAGATTTATAATCTATTTTTAGCAAAACTGCATGGAATATTTTAAAAACAAAGCAAAAGTTAATTTTTAAGATATTAATAATCAAATAGTAACAAAAAATTTACCCCACGACAATCATCGTACAATTAAATGTTTTCGGATTTTAGAATTAAAATTATTGTCAATTGCTTTAATTTTCTTATTTAATTATTTTTTATTTATTTATTTGCAATTTAGTATTAGCAAAATTATATTTAAATTTTTGCTTGCTAACTCCGTTATATTTTATTTTATCATTTAAAAACGGCTCGTGGTCGTAATAAAGCAATAGATCAAATTTGATTATTGGTCATCATAAGAGGTAAATGAGTAATGAATATGTTAAATTAGTTTATTGTGTCTTATTGCACTGTGTAATATGTGATAAAATGCTTAAAAGAAGGACTTCATATCAGATATCAAAAATATAAAATTTGTGGAAAAATTGAGCATTCGCAATTGAGTGTTAAAAAAGTTCCTATAAAAAAATTTTTTTTAAATATTCTGCACAAATTTCACCTGACAAAAAAAAAAAAAAAAAAAAAAAAACTAGTTACATGTATTTACAAGCTTATAAAAGCTATTGTAAATGCGAAAGGAAACTAATAAATGTTAATTTAACGAAAAAATAGAATATTTACAAATACAGTTTTTTTTTTTTTTTTGAAAGTGTCTGATGACTTTTGTGGGATAAAGTTTTTGTCACTTTTTGATCATTGATTTCTTAAAAATAAACTTTTCCTTTGCTTTTAAAATATTCTATACAGTTTTGTTAAGATTAGAATGCATTTTTTTATAAATTAAATATCCATTCTGAAATATTCATTTTAATTAATGGATAGTCTTATGTCATTGAAAGTCATAAGTGTACCAACACTTTTGTGAGTCACTGTAATTACATTTCAATATAAAGCTATACTGTATACTGCATTATACTGTATTTTATCTTACCAGTGCTTTTTATAAAATTCATTGATCATATTTTCTTTAAGCCAATATCTCAAGTCAAATTTTTAAATAATGTTGTCTTGAATTAGCATTATTATTTCAAGATATTCAGTATGCAAAAATAAATGTCACAAATGTAAAATTGTCTAATTTTTTGTTCTATACTCAATTGAAAAAAAAAAGATAAAATTAATTAAATTTTATACTTCTTTGATTTTTTTTCTTATTTGAAATTAAAACATTTAAATAATTCCAATCAAAACACAATTTTTTAGTTTAGCATAGTTAATTGTGTTTGTTTTAACAACTAGAATCTTGAACAGCTCACAACTAAAAACACTAAGTTTCGTTTTCCTTCTTCCAACTAAACACATATGAGTAAAAAAAAAATTATTTTATGTTTATATATCATTTCATATGTTTCCTATATATTCCTTAGTCTTTGTCAGCTTTTTTGGGGTAAAAGGAGGGATAGTTTTGGAAATTTCTCTGGAATGCAAGCAACATTTACTAACTTTCGATATTGAGATAACTACACTATTCGAATATTGAATCAAAACTCAAATATTTACCAACAAAACAGTAAAATTAAATATTATAGTTAGTTCTAAAAAAAACTTTTTTTTTAAAATTAAAATATGTTACAAAAGGTTAAAATGAAATAGAAAAAATTAGCATTAATGCAACAATTGTAACAATTTGTTGACAAACATTGCTGTTAGCGATTGTAAAAAAATTTGTAATTGGTTGGTTTGCTGAGAAAAAATAATTTACGGATTTCTTTGAATGGGAGTACAAAACCATTCAGAAAAAGAGTGCAATATAAAATCTATTATTATTAAACTATAACAAACTAATTTTTAGAGAGTTTTATTAAATTAAAAATACAAAAACATTTTGACTCATTTTGTCAAAATAGAAAAAAATTACCACCAAAGCATCAGAACAAACTTGAGCCATAAATGGATTCAGCCCAAGGACAGAATTTAAAAACAGAAGAAAATATCCTAACCCCTTCTTTCAAGTCCAGCACAATATTTGCCTTTCCTAAATTGCACAGTCCCATAGTTTCCATAGAGATCAATGGTTTCTACTCTTGTTTAGAAACCATGGGAGAATTTTATGTGGCATTCTAGTTTAACAGGTTTATAATGGCGCCAATTTTGATGCAAGCAAAGTATAGCTAAGTTGATGACATTTTAACTGTTTCGAGATACATCTCCGTCTAAAAAAATGTGGGTATAATGGGGAAAATAAATTAAATTAAGAAAATTAGTAAACAATTTAAATTAGTCAAATTAAAAAAACTTTCAGATTTTCTTTAAAATTCCCTGATTTTTCCAGGTTTTTTCCAGTATAAAAAAAATTCCCTGATAATTCCAGGTGGGTGGCCTCCCTGATTAAAGTAACTGAATAAAAAAATATAAGTAATATTAACATTACTTCTCACCATTTGCTTGATAAAATATTAGATCATAAAAATTAATCAACTATAAAACATCTTTTTTTAAAAAAAACATCTTTTTAAAAAACTGATTTCTTTTGAATGCTTTCATAGGCATAATAAAACTTTTAGAACATAAAAATCTATAAATTTTGAATCCAACTTTGTTAAGACATGTAAATCGTTTAATATTTAAATCAGTTTATTAAAAAATAATTTGCAAATCAAAAAGGAACAACTGTAGAATTTTAGGAACTGATAGTGATATGCAGAGCTTGTTTCACAAAAAAGCAAAAATTGAAATAATAAAATAAAATAAAAAATTGGAATTATTTAAAGAAAAATAAGTGAATTTAAAAAAAGTCACATTAAGATAAACAATTATAATGGGGAAAAAATTTTACCAGCTTCAGCAGTCGATATATCATTCTGACCATCATTATAAGAGTAGTTTGGTTGAAGGTTAAAGGTTGAAAATTCAGATTCATTTGAATCAATATCTTGCTCTTGATATTGCCTGCCAATTTACAAAACAATAAAAATATGTAACATGAAAAAAGTTCAATTTACAAAAAGTTCAATTAGAAATAATAAATTCAGGAGAAATAGCCAAATTTCTACATTAAAATATGCACTTTTTAAGCATTAAAAAATATTTTAAAAGATTTTTTCTTTTAAAAATTAGGAAATCATAATTAGGATATGTGTAGCAATAATTTTTTTTCTCCCTATTATTTAAAGTTCTTCATTTATATACATAAAATCAACAAAATGGGAAACATTTTCAAAGACTTTACTCAATCATGATAATTAGTTTCTGATGAACATTGAATCACAAAGGAATAACGACATATACTATTTTTAATTCCAGAAATACTTTGTTAAGAAGAGAATTTTTTAACAGTTTGCAGTATATTTTTAACTGCACAACTAAAAATAATTTAAACTTCAAATCAATGCATAGAAATTTTTTTATTCTGTAGTATTAAAAAGAAATCAGTATCAATTAGTTAATATTCCCTTATGCCGATCTATAATTAAAATTAGTAATTGAGTTCAAGATTTCTTTAATCCCACAATTTTAGATGTTTATTGGAATTAAACATTTTGAAAATCAGACGAAAGAGACGAAACAGTAATTGTGAAACTACTAAGCCCACCCTTTACCTAATTTTTTACTGCATTTGCTTAATATAATACAAGAGCATATGACCTCTGAATTCATTACCATAAAATTTTGATAGTAGAGAAATCCCTAAAAGGTTTAAATAATGAATACTGAGGGTAAGGTTAGATGCCTAAACTATGTATATAATTATTAGATGTTTCTGATAATTTGGAGCTATCAAATTTCGAGATTTCTAATGTCTAAATATAATCAAAAATCTAAAAAAAAAAATTTATCTTTCCAAATCTAATTTTTGAAAATCTGCATTAGTATATACATTGGATGTAAAACGATTAAAAAACGCACACAAAAAAGCAAAAATATCGAGGCAGAATACAAAATAATTGCAGAAAAGATTATCAAAACACTACATATATTTACTATGGAATTGGCGTGAGCTATGACCAGTAAAGTGAAGACTTAAATGTGTGATTTAGAGTTTCGTGTAATATATTAAAAATATTGGATGAATTTTATTTCCACCAAATTTTTTTTTTAAAAAAAGACATTATTTTTTTTATCATTTTTCATACATTTTTAAACCACAATTTGATACTTTATGTTGACCCGCATTCATCATTTTTCCGCACCTATTGCTCATAATGAATGGTTCCTTTAGAAATGATCGATTAAGGTTCAACTGTATTATAGAATTCATTGCTAAAAAAACTGCTTGAAACATTATGTAATTTTACTATATAAATTTTTTTTCTAATTTGTAATTTAGTTCGGTTTTCTGTCTTTTCAAGAATTTCTCAACATAAACTCAGCCTGCCCAACAACTGGAATTCAATAGTGGAATTCGTCACCCTTGCGTCCTTGAAAATGTCATAATCTCGCTCAAAATCATGCTTTTTTCTAAATATCTCTTTCATGGCCACTAGAATTGAGATTTTTTATTTTTTATTTTGAAATGTTGTCTCAGTGGAATGTTATTAAAAAATTAAACCAAACTAATTGGCGCCAAGGAAGGCCAAGGCCTATTATGACTTTACCTTGCTTGCAGGAACAGATGTTTCTGGTTAGCCAAACGGAGAACTCCAAGTGTTAAGTCACCAAGCAATTTTGGTACTCATCTAATCGAATCACTGAAGGAACATAAGCATTTAAGAAAAATTCAATACAAACTGCGTGCCACCTAGTAGCACGTACCATTGATTTGCCATCCCTGGTTTAAATTTTTTAGGAAATATAGTAAAAATTTGTATTTCAAAAATATTCTTTAAAAAATACTAACCCGGTAGTCATATCTTTAGCTAACTCATTTGCTGAACTACGACCAGAATGAATACTTGATCGTTCATACTCATCGTAACCTTGCTTAGCATAATACTGTCTGTACTGTTCTTGAGCTTCACGATATTGTCGATATCTGAAAAAAAATTACATCTTTTTGATTAATAATAACTTAGTTTAAGCATAATACTTTTCTTTATATATTTTAACACTAAAATGTTCATAAAAACTCAAAGAATTTTTTAAATGAATAAAAAAGATAAAAATTACCTTGTATCATTTCTGTAATTGAAACAAAGCACGTATTAGTGAAAATTTAGTAACTACAGTAAATAATTTAAAAATATAATGAAGATGCAACATATATTTCAATAAAGCAACTAAAAATGGTGAATTTTAATTAAAAAATAAAATATATATTCATATTAATTTCATTATCAGTATCATTTCATCATCAGTATTCAGTATTATTTAGTATGAACTTTAGAGCTTACGTATATATTTTTTTCAAAAGATAATTCTTCTATTATAATGTGACTAAAATAATATAAATAGAGTAAAGCATTTACTCGCATTAAGAGTATTTTTAAAAATCAACATATACGCTAAATAATAAATTTATTGTAAGAAAATCTCCCGTAAAGTTAATCAGATTAAATTACGAAATCTTTTCGTGAAGTCAATCAGATCATTTTTTAAACTGATTAAGCAAAGTTCAATTCTATCCAAGAAATTAATATTTTTATCTTGAGATTAAGTGCAATTTTAAGGTAGAAAAGAAATAACGTACTAGTTCACAAACCTAAGTAATTACATAAAAAACTTATAAATTTGATTCTTTTTAAATTGCAATTTGTTAAATGTTTGATAACCTTACAGGAACCACATTTAATAAAAAAAATATTACTTGGTATTCAATAATCTAAGCACTTATAGGTAATATCTATAAAAAAAAATTAAAAAACTCATAAAAATATTTTTGGTTAGCAAAAATATGTAAAATGAAGGGTTCACCAGAAATGTGCAAGGTCAAAATAAGTTTTAATTCTTATTCAAATAAAAAATGAATAAGGGGTAACAGATTTTCTATAATGCTAAAATATTTTTGATTTTGAAATTTTAATAAATAAAGGTGATCTTTATTCCTATTATACAAATAAAAATTAAAGACAATATAGTTCTAAAGCACGATATTTTCATATAACATTATATGTCAAGTCATGATTCTCAAACCTGTTAAGTACTAGCAAAAAATACACAAAACTGTTTAGTTTGCTAATTAAACTGAAAAAATTGTCAATGGGAACTATTAAAAAATTTAATACTTAAGTCATTTTAATAAGCATTAAAATGGTCCAACTTTGAACATTAAAATGGTCCAAACCTTGAAAACTTACCTTGGATCATTTCGGTAAAGCTCATCATAAAAGCCATAGTTGAAATTATTATATGCGTAACGTTGATAAGCATCATAATATGAAGCATAATACATATCTCGTTGATAAGAATCATATTCATAGCCTAAGAAAAAGTGTAAAAAATATAGATATATTAAAAGAAAGAACTCAAATGTATCATCGTTTTATTTCACAAATCTAAAAAATCCTGCACCAAATATATATATATATATATATATATATATATATATATATATATATATATATATATATATATTTGTGCATCATCAAATTGAATGTAAATTTGTTGGCATTTGTGGAAGAGATTCATAAATTATTACTTTGAGCACATTTTGAAATTTTTAGAAATTTTTTCTACAAACGAGACCTTTTGAAAACTGAAACATTTTTACATTTACAAAACAAGGTGCATACTATTGTATAAAAATCTGCTTAAAAATGCTTGATTGATTTGAATTTTTTTTTATTTATTTTTTAAAAAAAAAACTTTCATTCTTCCAAAGTAAATAAATGTACACTTTTTAACCTAACTTTAGAATACAGAGTTTAAAATTCAAACTTCCATTTTTTTAAAAAAAGAAAGAAAACTTATTAAATATGTCAAGTAAAAAATATAACTCACCTTTTTGTTGAGGTCGCTGATAAGGACCTGAAACCCTCTGGTCCCTCGGATATGCTTCCGGTTGATACTGTTGGTACCCTTGGCGATAATAATCTTCGTACTGTCCAGTTTTACGGTTCAAATCAGACTCGCTCATTCTAGAAGATGGGCGAGGTGGATATTCACTATGCCTAGGATCACCTCTGTTCGGTTGATAAGGATATTCACCAGTTCTCGGTTGATATGGATATTCATCTCTTGCTGAATTTCTACTAGAGGGTCGGGAGCTCTCTCTGTCCGAATAGTATTGTCGTTCATCATAACTATAATACTTCTGATCAGCAAACCGTTGTCTGCTATCTTTTGAATCTTTCTGATTGTTATATCTTGATTCTTTGCTATTGTCATACCTGGGATCTCTATCGTACCTAGGATCTCTAGTATTATCGTACCTAGGATCTTTACTATTATCACACCTAGGATCTTTATTATTATTATATCTAGGATCCTTGGTGTTATCATATCTGGGATCTCTGGTATCATATCTAGGATCTCTATTGTTAGGATCGCTACTTTTACTATGCTTGGGATCTCTGCTATTATCGAACATGGGATTCTTAGCACCACCAATACCACTAGATTCATCATATCCAGCATCTTTGAAATTATCGTGCTTAGGATCTCGCTGATCATTAAATCTCAGTTCTCTTTGGCTACTATACCTAGTATCAAGTTTACTTACATGAGGCATTTCATCTTTTCTGGGAGATGGTCTTTGATAATCAGCAGATGACGATCTTTGATCATATTCTTGTGGCTTTTCATTGATATGAGTTTTACTACTAATTTTTGAATCTTTTAACAGCATAGGAGGCTGAGAAACAGAATTTCCAAGGTTATGCAAATCATTATCTTTTGTCTTGGGCAGAGAGTTGTTGTAGGAATATAAAGGATTTTCGGAGTTTGAGGGTATGCCCTGCTGCATTATTAAGGGTTGTTTGTTCTGTTGCAATAATTCAGGTCGTTCTACTTTACTAATTTTGTCAGAAGATGAAGCTTTGGGTAAAGACTGGAAGAAAAGAAAAAAAATAATAGTGAGTAAAGTGATAAATTATTTAACATACTAAGAATCACTTAAACAGAAGAAATGCAATAAAATATAGATAGTCAACAGGAAAAAAAAAACATACAAATGTTGCACTGAGCGCAGATTTTGAGAGATAAATAATTAAAAAAAAAAGCTTTCGTTTATAATTACAAATTTTGACATAGAAGAAAAAATCTAGCAAAACATAAAATTCGTTTCTTAAATAAATAAACCTGTTAACAGGGTTTGACAAAATATGGCAAAATTTTTTTGGCATGGAAGTTGAGGTGCAATGATATTGTTTATCGCTATATAAATTCCTATTGTGAAACGAGTCACACAAAAGTTTATTCTTCATCTAACAGGTAAATACCAAGTTTCTATGTGCGCAAATATTGTATTTATATTTTTTAAATGCACAATTTTGAAAACATTTCAACAACATTACAATCACATTCTTAGTTTAAAAAATTTATAATAATGTCGAACTATCAGTAAGAATCAAGCTAACACAATACTGCATAATCGTTAAACTATTTGATGTCAACATACTTCGGATAATTTATATAAAAATTACTCAGTCAAACAGTGCTTTTCTCTAGAGTAAATAAAACAGAAAGAAAAAAACTGACATAAATATTTATCTGCCAAACAATGCTTTTATTTGCCAAACAAAAACACAGGAAAAAGATAGTAACAGGCAAATTACCAATGACTGATACTAGCAGATTAAGTATAAGTCCTTATTTAATTTTAATGCATTTTTGATTGCAAACAATGAAACTGCTTTTTAAGAATGTAATATTTTAAAATTTAACTAATTACTACAGAAAATACATTAAACTTCAGAAACAGTTTTAAATTATAGTATTTTGCATTTTAAAATCTTTCCAGGGAGCTGTTGATTTAATGGTTTTATGCATTCAGATTTATTTTTAAAAAATAAATAATAAAAGAAAATCTTAAACAATTTTTTTTTTATTACCTTAATTTCTTAAGTTCTGCTTTAAAATTTAATTTTAAGATATTATAGAAAGTTGAAGATTATAAGCATAGAACAGTAACATTTTCTTTTAATTAACACATTATGCTCACTAATGGTATTTATAGTTATTTATAATTCTTCCAATTAGTTATAATTCCCCACAATGTGTAAGAAACAATATCAATGTTTAATAATAATACAGGGTGCATAGCCAGATTTTTTAACAAAAAATAAGCACCTTTTAAGTACTTTTTAAGCAGTTCAAAAAATATTTTTAATCACTTTCCAAAAAAAAAAAAATCATAATTAGGATCTATGCAGTAATAAAAGTTATTTTTGTCAATCGTTTAAAGTTCTTAATTTATAAACATAAAATCAAAAAAATTTAAAAACATTTTCAAAAACCTTACATAATCATGATAAAATAATTAGTTTCTGATAAATATTGCAGAGAAAATTGTGAAAAATCGTGCTTTTTTTTGTAATTTAGAACGACAATCAACAGAGCAAAGAAAAAATCTCATTTTAGAAGATAGAAAATTAAGCACTTTTACAAACCCTGAATAAAAAAATCACCTTTAAGGGTTTTTAAAAAACTAATATGAAAAATAGGCGCCTTTAAGCACGTTTTAAAAATGCTACACACACTGTAATAATAAACTAAAATTGTTTTTAATGCAAAAAAATGCTATATATACTTATGGAGTTATGTAAAGGCTAGCTTAAACAAAAATAAAGGCTAGAAAATTATTAATACTAAATATTGTCTTTATAAATAATTTTAGATATACACAGGAATTACATACAGAAATAGTTTTACACAGAAAAAAAATATAACATACCTCTTGCAAATTATAAAGAGACAAATTGGAGCTACGTAGAGACACTCCATCAGATCTTGAATCTGTAGACGATTCAGATTTATCTGATTTTGCAGAAGATATGGGAGGGGCAGCTGGTGCTAGAGTTACACATGGAATGTCAGGATTATCACATAACAATGAACTAGGTGAACTATTTAATTCTTGCCTTAGATGTCTTTTATGGGCATACAAGGGAGACTGTTTCCTAAGTTCTTCATAATCAGATGGTCTTTCCAAATTGTCGGGGAACGTTTCAAGATTCACTTCTTGAACAACTGTTTTGTCTTCTGGAATTTTTGTTTCAACAGGACTCACAGATGTTTCTTTTTGGACTACAATACCTGAAAGTGTGATTCTTAAATAAGTTAAATTCCAATAAAGTTTCAGGATAAAAATGTTTTTATCCATCAATAGAGAGTAGCACGTTGCATGTCAAATATAATATGGTATGTCAAAAATGGTATATGACAAAAAACATCGCGATTCTCCATCATGAAAAATTGGCCTACAGATTTATATAAATAAAACTAAGAAGGAAAAAATCTATATTAATAGCAGAAAATAAAATAATTTTGAGTTTAATTGATAAAGAAGCTTTTATTCTTTTTTGAATTATTATTGAATCAATAACTATTCCCATTGCTTTCTTAATAATAAAATATTTATTTTGTACATGTACATTTAAAGTAGAAATTTGCATTATTTTCAACAATGGCCCACTTTAAAATAAAAAAAATTGGAGTCCTGGGTCTTAAGGACTAATAGTTTACTAAGTCAAGCGGAGTCCCTGAGAGAACTTTATTTTAAACTTGCATAAATTATAATGTTATATTTTGTGTAAATTTTAAAATAAAATAGATTTCATATTTAAAAAAATAAAAACAAACTTTTTCTATTACAATAATTTAAAATTGTATTTTTGCAATTATAACCATTTCATTCTGAAAAAAAATTATTTCCTTTTAATTCAAACAATATTCTGTTAGGATTAAAAGGAAAAAAGATTTTTTTTTGCATTAAAAAAATTGCAAACACAGCTTTATTTTTCAATCAAAAAAAAAAAAAAAAAAAAAAAAAAAAAAAAAAAAAAAAACTTTTAATGACAGATTAAAAAAAAATTATAATTACTTTTTGAACTATTTGTCTTTGGGGGCTTAAATGGACTCTCTTCTCTTGGACGTATTACTATTTTTTCTCTTTCAACAGAAGTAGAGCGGGACGATTGGCCAGACTGTGAAGGAACTTGTTGATTTTGTGGCTCTTCCCCAGATTCATCAGAGTCCTACACAAAACACGTTACTCTCTATTACAATAACAGTAAAAATAAGAATTAAACAGCAAATGGTTATTTTTTCAGTGTAATGGTTTAAACATTTTCATTTCTTGCACACATCTAATATAAACCTTGAGAGAAAAAACTTCAAATCTAAAAGAAATAAAAATGCAAAAAACCCTTTTTGTGTATGTGCCAATCATGCTGGCATTACTTTGTGTCAACAATTCAGTGTATGTCTTTCGGAGAAAAAATTATATCGTAATTCAAGAAGGATTTTGCCAAAAATTAAAAAGTTAAAAGATTTAGGTAAGATATCATGAATTTAGCTAGTTAAATAAATAATAAAAACAGCACAAAATACATATATGTTGATAAAAAATATAATTTAATAAATGAAAATTACAATTAACAATCCAAAATTAATAATGATAAAAATATAAGAATTAAAAATAAATGACAGCAAAAATGTACAATTTCTAAAAAAAGAAGCTATTTCTTTTGTTTTAAAAAAACATTGATATGATCCCTGTGAATATTTTCATCAAGAAAAATTTCCATTTTAGCTTAATAAAAATAAAACTAGATATCAAAATAAAAAAAAGAAGCAAATGAAGAGTAAGACAGATAGTAATATGTTAGAAAAAGCATAAACATAAAATAAAATAATATAAGTTACGACTTGCAAAGCATTTAAATAAATATCTTTTAACTTTACTGCAGCAGAGTTATTGTTTAAGATTTAAAACTTTATGTTTCGTAAAACATACGTTATCACGTAGTAAAAGCTTAAAAATATGTGAGTATAAAAAAAATTATTTAAGACAGAAAATTTTTACCTTCTCGCCTTTAATAGACAAGTTTGATAAGTTACTTCCAGGTGGCTCTGGGACTTCTTGATTAACTGGCTCTGAAAGAAAATACTTATTTTATAGTTTACTCAGAAAAAAACTTGGAGATGGAGAGGCTTTCAACTTTATAAATATATTATCTAAATACAGTAGGGAACCGATTATCTAGAACGATCGGGACCATCGCTATTCCGGATAACTGATTTTTCCGGTTTTCTGAATCGCTACAAAAAGTCGCTTTCTTTATTGTCAAACCCAACTAAAAAAAAAAATTTTTTTAGAAATAATCTTAAAAAGAAGAAAAACGATAAAGTAATACACTAATGAATATTTCTAAAATGATGGTATGGTAAACCTCTTTTAAACAAGAAAGAAAAATCCTAAAATCTTATGAGGAAAAAAAAAAACATTTTTTTTAAAAAATGGTGGGAAATTTAAAAAAATTTTTTTTTTTTTTAAATGGTGGGAAATTTTTTTGAATTTTGTTCCGGTTTTCCGATTTCCGGATAAGAGGTTCTGTACAGTACTAAATAATTGCAACTAAAAGATTTGATCTAATGAGTTGTTTGTCCAACGTAAACTTTATATAAGGGTGTGTGTAAATATTTGAACAAAGTTTAAGGAGGGAATAATAGACTATAATCAAACAAACACTTTTTACAATACTTAGGGTAGGGGTGCACATTCTTTTTGAGGGAAGGGCCTCTTGCACAGCAAGTTGACTAAGGAAGGGCTGTACGCATATTAGTCATTTTGGTGGCAAAATTTGATAATTTTTATCTAAAAATTGGTGTTCTAAACAATAAATATTTTCTTCTTAACTTAGTAACATATTTTCCTAAAATTAAATACTTAATTATTAAAATTCATTCAATAAAAAAAAAAACTATACATATATATATTTTTGTTTTATTAATATATATATATATATATATATATATATACATATATATTTGAGGAAAAGAGATACTATAAACACTAACAAAAAAAAAAAAAAAAGTTATAATGCTCATAGAATAAATGCGTAGAAAAAACTACATACATACTTAATGAGTAATATAAATTTGACCTAAATATTTTAAAGAAAATTTATAAGGTTTAAGCAAAAATTAAAACTTAACTATTATAGTAGATATTATGATTCAATGTTTTGTGAAGAGAAAAGATTCTAAATTTTTACTTAAAAAAAAAAAAAAAAAAAAAAAAATTCCGTTCAGCTCTCCTGGGCCGCACATCAACAGTCGACTGACCGCAAGTGGCCCTCCAGAGGCAGGTTGTGCACCACTAACTTAGGGTCACAAATACAAAGATAAACTCTTATAGGAAGCTCTATACAAACAAAACAAATAGAAGGAAAAATTATCAAATGGTAATTTTTTAAGAGTAAGGCTAGATAATTGATCAAATTTTTTGCAGCAGCTAAGTATAACAGATGAAAGGAATCTGTTTGAGTAACTTTTACTTACAGCAGGAAATATTTTTTTACGTTAAAATATATGTCTATAATGAAATACTGTTTACTTAATAATAAAGGGGGGGGGGGAATATTTCTTAAAGATTTTGACAGTACAATATTATCTAAAAAAGGTTAAATAAGTTTTTTGCTAAAAAAATATTTTATAAATTTGTTAAACAATTTTATATAATACATTGATAATACAGTACATAACCTCTTATCCGGAAATCAGAAAACCGGAACAAAATTCCATAAATTTTCGAACCATTTAAAAAAAAAATTTTTTTCCTCATAAGATTTTAGGATTTTTCTTTCTTTTTTAAAAGAGGTTTACCTTACCGTCGTTTTAGAAATAATCATTGGTGTATTACTTTATCGTTTTTTCTTCTTTTTAAGATTATTCTTAAGTAATTTTTCTTTTTAATTGGGTTTGACAATAGAATAAAAAAAGTGACCTTTTGTAGCGATTCAGAAAACCAGAAAAATCAGTTATCCGGAATATTGATGGTCCCGATCGTTCCGGATAATCTGTTCCCTACTGTAGAAAAAAAATTTACTTCACATCTATTCATTGATATAAATTAAACTAATATTGAAACTCAGGAAATATTTTTCAAAATTGGTTTAAAAAAAAAGTTTTAGAAAAAAATATTGGAAATTTAGGTTTACCAAACTCAAATTTCTTTACCGTGATTTTTTACGTTTTTTATATTAATTTCACTGATTTTTACAAGTTATAGTATGTCTATAGTTAAAATAATAAAAGCATAAAATAACTTCATAGAACAATCTATAAAACAACAAACACTCACAAATTTTAAATAAAAAAACTCACCTTCAGTTAAGCATGGTGATGGAGAATTAGAAAAAGGTCCTTTAACGGGATCATTGAGGCTTTCTTCCTGCACAAAACCGCTACTACAAGTACCTTCCAAGCTACCTTCTTCTGAGGCAGCTCTTGACGTTTTAACAGAGCCGTTTTCACCAACAAGAGCCATAGAATGAGTTTCTTGACTAGATGATTCAATATTCTGAAGATCATCAGAAACTACCTCTCTGCTATCCTCGGGCATTTCATTGTCTGGTTTAACTAAATCACTTGGGTGAAAAAAAGCAGATAATGTACTAGCACTATAGTCTGTATCACATAATTCTTGCTGCATTGACACTCCACTATTTACATCACTGGAAACCAAGTGTGTTTGTTCTGTTTGCTGTGATATAGTTTGAGGTACAACTGTCTCCGATTCTAAGGGTATCTGATTAGATATATTATTCGAGTCTAAGGGTAAGTAGTTGTGTGATGTATTCTGAATATTGTGTTCTGAACCAACATTTTGGCTAGAACTTACAGAAGGGTGCCAAGGTACGTTGGTTGAAGAATTAGGAATTTGAGCATAATCATTTAAAGGTGGATTACTATACTGTGGCGTGCTATAGGTCCACGGCAGTTCTTCGGGTTGAGTGGCATGTGGGAGCGTTCCATTTTCCCAGTTTTGTAAAGGCATAGTCGGTTGCATAGAATTATTATTCGCCGAGGGGAATTCTGAAGAATTGTTAAATTGATAACTACTTGTAGGTGGTAAGTTATTCACAATATTATTAGAAGATTGGTATTCAGAGTTATTAGCAGGCTGACTACTAGAAACATTACTTGAATGCTGGTATTCATTAGTTGGAGGATACTGATATCCCTGTTGAAACTGTGAGTTATAAGAGTCCACTTGAGGTTGTGAGTAACTTTGATTATCAGTAGCCATATAAGGGGCTTGCTGCCATTGCTGAGCAGCCTGAACTGTAGGTGGCTGTTGATAAATGTACTCTGAATTATTTGCTGAACTATCTGGCTTAGAATTCCAGGATTCATTCCAAGGAGCCTGATAAAAAATATAAAAACCATTCATTTACAGTATCGTAAAAAAAAAAAAAAAAAACATGAATATATTTATGAAAAATATAACGAATTTCTTAATCATTTCTTATAAATAATTCAGCAGTAATAAATAAGTGAAGATAATAATAAATAGTAATGAACTCATACTATAAAAATGCATAAGTTCTCAGTTATGTACAATGAACACTTAATGCCCAGGCTTTGTATATCCGTCTTTAAAGTTATGGTAAATGAAGTAATAACAAATAAAGGTAAAATAATTCATACTATTTATAATGTACTCAGTTTCAAAATTCAATGATAGCAAACAAAAATTTAAAAAATAATAATTTTTTTAAACTCACTTTAATAGGTTTTTTAACTCAATCTTTCTATTTTATCTTTAAAATAAAAACAAATAAAATAAAAATTTTCTTTCATTTTTTACTCAACAATATATAATAAAATGTCAATGAATCTCCTGCAACTATTCTGAGTGACACAAGTTGGGCATTGTTTAAAAATTAATACACTAATTGAATACTGAACTATTTGTACAGTTTAAACTAGTTTGAAGTTCAGATACTTATTATACAAAAGTGCTTTTAAAATATAATTACTGTTTTCAACTAATAATTCTTGAATTAAAAAATATTGCTATCATGAAGTAGCAGGAAACACATATTTCAATCATTTATATTTCACAAGCACTAAGCATGCCTTTAAATATGCAAATAAATGTTCATTAATTTAAATATAATTTTAACCACTAACTATTTATTAAAAATTTAACTCAGTGGTGCGACAGCCCATAGAGGGCCAAGGCCTACTGTGCCCATCTCAGTTTTCTTGACCTTGGGTTCTGGGGTGCAGAAGCAAATGCTCCGGTTAAGTGGTCAGCCGAACGCAAAACCCCCAGTATTTATTCCCAAGAATGCTTCGTACTCATTTATCGACCCACTGAAAGGATGAAAGGCTGAGTCAACCTTGCCGGGCCCAAGGATTGAACACAGGACCTGTGGCGCCGGAGCCCGAAGCGCTACCACTCAGCCACCGGGCGTCACAAACTATTTATAATAATCTTTTTTTTTTTAACAACAAAGTATTATGAAACCCTATTTATATAATTAAACTTGTTTTTAATAATACTGTAAATGGAAATAAATATTGGAATTTTAAAATTGCATCAACATAGGAAAACAAATCATATCTTTCACAATATATTTTTAAGATGCATTAAACTATTGTATAAATAGTATAGTTTATGAATTTAGATTTTTTAACTTAATTTTTAAGTTTAAAATGACAAAATAATTTTAGTGGAATAAATTACCTGCATAGTATTAGGAAACATTTGAGCCCCGGACCAATAATTTGCTGGTTCAGAAACAGGTGGGGCATTCGATGTAGTTGTTTGTTGATAATTAGTGGTGGTAGCATACGATTGTTGGTTCCATGCGTTTTGATCAGGCTACAAATATATAAATATTAGAAACATATAAATTTAAATATAAAAATGTGAATGTAATGCTAAAAAGAAACAACTAAATCAAAAGAAAAAATTCTTTTAACTTCACAATGTTTGTCCTCACTTTTTTCAAACCTATTTTTTATACAATTTTTTTCATAAGACATGTACTATACAATTTTTAAATTATCTTTTTTGACATAAACAACAGCACCATTATATATAAATATATATAATAACTATGGTACAAATCATGTATTATTTACATACATTTACATTCAGTACTTATATTAATGATTGCTTACATATGTGCATTAAGTACATATTTAATAGTTTTTATATATAAGACAATAACACTTTTAACATTTTCGTAACATATAAATTATCACGAATGGAAAAGCATTAAAAATCCCCGAATATATTTAGAAACCTCTACATAAATAAAATTATTAACTTAAATAAAGATACAAAAATATTGTGCAATGTGAAAGAAACAAACAAGTAAAAATAACAGTGTGAGTTTAAAGTCACAGGGTTTGTCTACAGGTTAAAAAGACATGAAAACTACCCAATACAATGCACAAAATTAATAAATGTTTTCTAAAATTTTAGATGTTAGAAATAATGTATTTTGTGAATTGTATAGGACAAGTTCACTGACAAGGTTCAATAAAATAAAACTTAAAGTCATTATAATCACTATAATTAAAAAATGAAAACATTTTCTGATTCCTTTTTTGTAAATTAAATTTTTAATTTTGAAGGATTTCAGTCAATTTTAACTTTAATGAGCAAACTGTCTAGGCTCTACACATTCATGTTAAAAAGGAGTTCAACAGTAATAGTACGAGTAGCAGAGCTCATTCTAGGCAGGGTAAACAGGGCGCAGCACCCTGCTGCCCTATTAGTCAAAAGAATCCACCCTGTTGCCCTTTTAGTCAAAAGAATTCACCCTGTTGCCCCTGAAGTAAATTAGCGCCCTGATATAATACTCTGTACCCTTTTTGCCCTTTCTTTCCTCAACCCTTCTTTGTTTTTTCCCCAAAACTCTACTATAGATTTCTTAAACTTTTGTTATTTTCAACTCTTTTTATTTAGTTTGTCATTGCTGTCAATGCATAGATTTAAATGGGAAAGGAAAAATAGCCATCACACCCCCTTGTTGCACTTGTCTTTGAAAGTTTGCAGTTACTTCCACTATCATTAAATCATAATTATTAATAATTTTAATTATTAAATCATAACTACAGACACTTAGAAACATACATTTATTATTTTATTAATATATGCATGCATTTTAAATAAATCACTAAGCTAATTAGCACATTTACTCAATATATATGTTAATTTATTAATAAAAATTAGTAATTAACATGATTACTTTGCTATTTTTAGTTATTCTTTTACTAATTGACAATGTTCTTTAATAGAACGTATAAAGCCCATAGAAATTATTGCCTTTTTAGAATAATAATGCCCTTTTTTTAAACTTTTGCACCCTGCCCTTTTTTCTGCCTAGAATGAGCTCTGCGAGTAGGAGAAAGATTTAATCTTAAACAACAAGGGATACTTAACAGGAAGACAAGAAAATGTTGAGCAAAAATAAAATTAATTTTTATTTTATGAAACTCATTTAAAACCAATAAAAAACATACATACCGGCCACACCTAAAGAGACACTAAAAGTTAACAATTGCAAAACTCTTATATAAAATTATAGACAAAGCATATGAAAGAATTAAGCTAAAATAGGTTTTAGAAAATATAAAAATAAATGCAGCAAATTAGATTACTTAGATGAAACATTTCTTAAAAAATTAGCTTAAAAAATTATTAAATAAATAAGTAAATAAAATAATTCATTAAGTAAGTACTAAATTTGAAATCGTGAATTTCTTTCAAATTAAATTTAATTACCAAACTAACATTGGATCTTTGAAATTAATTTACTCAATTACAATAATTTTCTTGTTTAATGATAGAATGCTTAAAGCTGAAAATAAAAATTCTAACACAATAAAAATCAAAGATAATTTTCTTTTCACACCATGCACTTAAAAGTTCATAATATCAAACATTAAAATTCAATGGAAAAAAAATAAGAATAATGAACTTATTTCATGAATTTTTAAGAAAATAAAGTCCCTTTAATCTTTTGCTTACTGCTGGTAAAACATGTGGACCACATGTAATGGGTACAAATAGTATCCCATAATCAAAAGGTTATGTAGTATTTGACAAATATTAATATGAACCTAAGAATAAAAATTAAAAAAACTTAATATTTCAGAAAATACTATTTATAAGAATACTGTACCTGAGGTGGCTGAGAAGGATCAAAATAACTCACACCAGGTTGAGATGGTTGTGAAACTGGAGCAGGAGGAGGAAATTGTGAACTAATAAAGAACAGTTTTTCAATTTAGTTATAAAATTTAATTCAGCAAATATACCAGATTATTAATATCACGATGAGAAAAAAATGAAACTGGTATCAAGATACTTAAAAACTGTAGTTTAATTTCTAATAATTGAATTCTTTTTCATAACATAATGCTTTTATTTCCATTAAAAAAAAATTTTTTTTTTTACTAGAAATTTTGATACTCCATAATTAACTATAATTAGCATTTAAATAAAAGAATTATCTCTGAAAGTTATAACAATATTAAATGACCTAAGGAGTCAATAAAAACAGAATGAAATATATAGAACAAAATTTAGATTAATAAGCTATAAAAACACAATTCAGAAAAAAATCTAGTCAGTTTTGTATCAAATTAAATAAGCTTGATAATAATCTAGGATCAATCGAGAAAGTAAGTTCTGTTAAAAGATCCTTTTACAAAATTCTCAACTCTGTCCATTTTTTTTTTTTTTTTTGTACTTAAAAATTTTTGTTAAACTTTTCATAAAAATGCAGTTTTAATGTTTTCTAG
Source organism: Parasteatoda lunata (assembly GCA_949128135.1). Taxonomy (NCBI): domain Eukaryota; kingdom Metazoa; phylum Arthropoda; class Arachnida; order Araneae; family Theridiidae; genus Parasteatoda; species Parasteatoda lunata. Next base: position 78,351,600 of record OX421977.1, read on the forward strand.
AAATAGGACCTCAGTTTTTGATGTAAATCATTTTTACAAAATTCTATAAACAGTAGCCTGGCAAAAAACTCTTGATTGAACTCTGATAATCTAGCTATCCTTATTTAAAAAAAAAATATTAAGTTTCTAAAGATAAATTATTTCGCACAATTAACTAACAAATTATGCAATGCATATTGACATTTTAAAATTGAATATTCTAAGATAATATTAAAAATATTTAATAAGAAAGGAAAGTTATCCAATATATATTTCTAAAATGAGGGAAACTATTATAAAAAAAAAAAATCATTAAGCTTGAGAATATAGAGATTTATTATACAATAAAAAAATTTCATAAGAAGAACTAGTTACATTTTGATAAACATTATGAAAAACTCCAATGTAAACTCGGTTGCTAAATTTGTAAACAATACATTAAAAAGCTTACTTTGAGTTATTTATGTGACTAACACCAGGGCCTAAAACAAAACATATATACTAAATAAATAATCAGTTTTAAGAAAAGATAGATTAGATAAACTAGATTTGGGATTAGAGCTATAGTTACCTTTAGGATAACGGCCTCGCTGAAGTAAACGTTTACTCATATCTCCGTACTGTTACAGAAATCAATAGCTACAAAATATTAATAGAATGTTAGAATCTATGACATCGTCATAAGAAATGAGCTGTGGAAAATAAATCATTAATTCAAAATTTCTACAATACATGCGTAAAAACGGATCATAACTTACTACAATATGGTTAATTATATGATTGCACTTATTTTTTTTGCCATTAAATTTGGAAAATAGTTATAATTTTGAAACACTAGAGACTCGTATCAATAAATAGATGATAAACAATCAATTACTAAGGTCTAAAAACAAAATAACATTCTGTCAAGGAAGAATCAAGAGTAGTTCTGATTTAATTTAAAGATTACGTGTTACAAAGAGTTCCTTTTAAATAAAAATAATAAAATCTATCAATACAATAGATATGGCAATAATTAGAGATAAATCAGGAAAATGTTTATAAATATGAGTACGTACGAAAAGTAATTTACCAGCTACATGAATGAGTTTCGAATTTACTTAATTTATCAATTATAAAATAATAACACATATAGGTTAAAGAGACAGGACCAGAAACTTTTCACAACGTTAACCAGCAATGTGTTGCCATTTACTTGCAATTCAACACTAATCATTACTATTTTTCAATAGGGTACATGCCACAAACAAATGAAACAATGGTCTTTATAAATTGGGTGGATCTTGAGGTTCCGGTCCAAAATTTCTAAATATTCTCATTACTATGCCGTAACTTTAATTTGAAATGTGCAAAATAATCATCATACAAATTCATGTCAAACACGTACAGATCCAGAATATTGGCGCAGAGGTTGCGTTATTAATTCGAAGAGCGGACTGTATGTCCTTGACGGGTGGGCATTGATTTTAAAATATGTTGACGAAAATGAATAATTCCACACTTCAAAACATGTTCGTATCGTTAAAAAAGAAGCGTAGGTTTTCAATTTCTAAAAAATATATAAATTGTTGCCAATCCGCAGGCATCCATCTGAACATCCATAAGGATGTTAATTTTTAATGGACAACTTGTCAATTTTTCATCGTTGTTGTTGTTGTTGCTTATCCCTTTCTGGCCTGACGAAGTCAGATCAGATCCATGATCCATGAACCCGTTGACCTGAAGAAAATCAAAGACCAAAAGAGGAATAGAGTAAATGTCTTCCCAGAGAAGACCAAGACAGTTCAGGATGTGTAGGCGGAAGCCTGGTGTAGATGGCATTTAGGGCAAATGGGGTGGATTTTAGTTCCTTCGGAAAATAGAAAACCTTTTAGATGGCCGGTAGCTAGGCGGGAGATGGTGGTGCAGATTCTTCTTTCAAAGGGAAGAGTCAAGGAAGCTCCATGCTTTTTTCCCTTGTACCAATGGTGGGTGGGGGGGAATCAGCCAGTCTCTGAGAAGCTGTGATTTCATCATCCCAGATTGATCCAATTCAATTTTTCATCGTGACGTAACTAAGTTTACAGTTAACCATCAATGTTGAGGTCAAAACGTAAATCTTTGCCTCATCTTTGCACTGAATATAAACAAAAACCAACTCCTAAGTGTGTGAAAAGGCTCTTTGCTGGCTTCGAATATCACCTAGATGAGGCAAATATTTACATTGAAACAGTAACAGTTAGGAGTCTCAGTGCTATTCCAGTTATCTATTGCACAAAAACTATCATTAAATACTAGGATGCTAGATAATAAGCACATTTAATTGATAAAATAATTCAATCAATTAACATAATTCAATCAATTAATGAAATTTAAATTTATTGTTAGATTCACAGTGATATTATTCCTGTATCCCACCGGAAAAATTATTCACGTTGCATATAGTTACTTTATCGAGGATATGGGCTGCTATTGTGGTTTAGGGCTCATGAATTTGCTTAGATTTTAGTTTAGAATGTTCAAATTGCGACCTGCCTGTGTCTCTAAAAAATTAATTTAAAATGTGAAAGGGGGATAAAAATAATTTCATGCCTTTAGAAACTTGGCAGGATTATATTATCGAGTCACGTAGTCAAGACAATACAAAATAATGTGCCAAATAATATTTTAAAGAAGAAAAAAATTTAAATTATGAGGAAAAAAAATTAATTTTATTTAAAGATTGTAAAAAAAAAAATAAATAAAAAAAAAAATTTTTTTTAAAAATTTGAACATCGATAGCTAAAACGTCTGTACCGATAAGAATATTTTTGCACATTTTTGGACAAAATTGAAAAATGGAGCGAAAACTAGTTTTGCTATAAAAAAAACTTTTTGTAGTTATGATGCTGAACAGAAAATACTCAACCTATCAATATGACATTTGAACAATATTTTTTTAAAACGAAAATAAAACTCTTAAAAGGAAAGAAAGGAGTGAATCAAAATGCGCAAATGCTGAAGTTAAAAAATTTACGTAAATGTTTGGTCTAAAAATCATATAAAAGTATAATTTCTGGAACTTCTTACATTTTTGCTATTTTTCATTCATTTATTTATTTATTTTAACTGCACAAAATGAATGAAACGTTACTTTTCCGAATTTCCAGCAGATATTGGGACAATTGAAGAAAAATTTTGAAAGTAAAGAAAAAAAGATATATGATTTTTTAGATTGATTATAATCAATCATTTAAGTGAATCAATCAAATAATTATAATTATTTATCAGTTAAAAATATTTGAATTTTGAATATTTGCAAAAATTAGCTTAAACCCCAATTTATTACTTAAAAATTGGCAGTTTTATTTATTACCATTTTAATACAACAAAACGAAGGTGACCTCGCATTTACCCTGAAATTTCTATATTTAGAGTTATATGTCTTTCCTGATTTTTTATTTATTTTTTTTTTTTTTGGAAAGACTAAGTAAATTTCAAAGTAAAAATTTTTTTCCACTGATTATAAAAATGTAAACAGTTATGATTTTTTGATTTAGAAGAAACATATTTGCCAGTTATCCTAATATGATCCTCCCGAAATAGTAATTTCTAAATATTACGCCCCACATTACGAGATGACTTACGATTACGATTGTTTTTTATAAATATAAGTATTTTTGAGAGTGCCTTGTAGTGTTAAAGGTAATGTATAACATCTACTTAACTTTTCTTTTAAAGCAAAAAAAAAAATAAAATTACTGTTATTACCATTGATTTACAAATTGTTTCCTCTACTCACTCTTGTTAGTCAATTCACTTATTTTTTCCTATGATCCATTGATTAACTTTCACAATTTCGACATCAACGACATGATTGTGACAGTGTGTACTTCCCAAACATGCTTGTACCTAACGATCTGAAGCTGGAGAGACTTCAAGCCACCACCGGGAATCGAATCCTAGTTCATCAGTATGACCGTTCCATGCCTTAACCCTTGTGCCGTGGTTGAGTGATAAAGTCAATTATGCATTACTTGCTTTAAAAAAAAAAAAAAAAAAAAAAGAAACTTCGTTTTAAAAGTTATATTTGAAACAGACTTTAGAGATGTATATCATGAAATTTCTACCCATTTGAAATGTTAAAGTTACCCCCTATCACCCCAGAGGGGACTTAGTTTCCACCTAAGTGATAAATTCTTTTCAAAATATTCAATACACAGTTTCAGTTTATTCAAACCAACGTATATAATCCGAATTAATCAGGTAATTCGTACGTTTCAAATTTCACCACGTCCTTCTTAAGCAAGTGACTCATTTTTTCCCTAAAGAAAATATCAAAATATGTATAATTAGCAACTTGTTATTTCAATAAGATTATGCCTTTCTCTGTATATTTCATAGTTCATAATAAACTAAAACAAAAATGTCGATTGAAATATTGTCTTTGAATCGCTCCCTATCGCCATTTTAACATCAAAAGTGCTTCAAAAGAAACGCCTTACATAATTGAAAAACAAGGAGTAATAAGGTTTATGTCCATTTTTCAGGAAATAACGTCATCTGTTGCATATTAGGAATACTAAGTTTTATATATATTATAATATATCTGTCTTTTACATATCAGAGAATCTGTATATAGTATACAGTTTCTCAGAATCTTTTTTTTTTTAAGAAATTTGCATTTGTCAGGCCAGAAAGCTAAAAATAAGGGCAAAATATATGATTTGAATTTTTTGAATTTCAAGAAAATCAGGACAATACATTCTGTATTAAATATGTTCTTAAACTGCAGAATATTCCCAGCTAAATGCTGAATCTTATTTACCAATATATCAATTTTGTTTGAATTTATATAATTTTTAATCTTATAAATTATAGTACAAGTTTCTGATTTGCATTCATATTTTTCAAAAATAAATAAATAAATAAATAAATAAAAATGTTTTTTTTTTCTTTCATTCTATAAGTTATATAATGTAAATATTTATTTTTTACTTTATGTACTATGTTTCTTTAATGAATTCTAATATTTAGAAGAAATGATTTGCGGCCTTTTAGAGTTCAACCTAAGATAAAAGTCTTTCACTCTCAAAGGTTGTGCATCCCTACAATCATACTAAAGCAATGTTGCCATATTAACAATAATAGCTTTTTTTTACAACTTCTTAACAATGTGAAACAGTATCATTAAGAGCAGAAAGGACATTTTTAATTGTTAAGATAGTTTAGCTGAGTAAAATCATTGTTCTAAACGCAACAATGACAGCATTAAAAGATATTTTTGTCATTCCAAAACTTGTATTTGGGGCGATAACTTGATTTTTTTCAAGAGATTTCAAAAAGCGATTTTGATTCCATTATGGAATATTTTCAACGGATAAAGCGATTTTTCGCTAATTTATGCTGCTGTGGCGGCGATTGTGAAGTTGATGATGGTGATAATGATGATTTGGATTTTCAGGTAAATAGTAACATTCCTCATACAAATACCAACGATAGTGTTTTGGCTATTGTAGCCTCATTGCCAGTTATTACATTCAGCAAAAATAAAATATCAAAAATTGCCGAATATCACTCATCAGCTGTAATCAAAATTTTGTTTAGGGCTTAGAAAATGGTTAGACATGGATATCCATTAAGCTAAGTCGAATGTCGCCAGCTTTTTTTTATTTTATTTTTATTTATTTTTATTATGAAACTGAGTGAAATGGCTCTAGTTCTTTTTCCTTTCTTTTCTTTTTTTGTATAATTTTTTTTAAAAATATTTTGTCCTTCTTCATATAGTAACTCAGATTATAAATTTTTGTATATTTAATTTAAATTGTATCTCAATTCTCTTAATATGCATGAATATATTTTTATAGAATTATTTGCCAGATGTAAATTTAGGGATGAAATATTTCAAATGAAAGTTTTGTTTAATGTAGGGAAACTTTACAAGGACATTTTTTTCTATAGCGAAATTAATAATTTTAGAAATGTTTTGAAACATCAAAATCGGGCACAAGAATTAAGTATACCTTGTTACGTCAAGTACAACTGATTGTTAGAGAGTAGAATTGGGTGTCCCTTCTATTAGTCACTGTATCTCGGAGCTTTTATTTTATATAAAATCCCCAAGTTTCCTACTATTATTTCCATTTCATATTAGAAAATCTACCTTTTAAATAATTTTTTTCTTGCTTTCTGAAAAAAAAAAACATTTAAAATATCACAAAAATGGGAAAGACACTGAATTGCAAATTTTTACACTACTGATTTCAAATACAAACAACTTTTTAAACTATTATTATTTATCAAGAGCGACTTTAAATATTTTCATGTTGATGTAATCCTGATAAAAAAAAAGATCTACTTAATTTTATAATATTTTTTTTCAGCCAGAGAAATCTGCTGAAACTTTGAGATGTGTGGAATCAATTGATTCTATTGATGATCTTTCATGCAAAGATGGTAATTCTTTATTTCTCTATAAATATGCCAGTTAATCTATGAAATCAGTTGATGTTCATATATATATATATATATATATATATATATATATATATATATATATATATATATATATATATATATATATATATATATATTATATATATATATATATATATATATATATATATATATATATATATATATATATATATATATATATATATATATATATATATATATATATATATATATATATATATATATATATATATATATATACTTTGACATACTGCTTCCATGCTTCCATTTGTTTGACAACACAGTGTTCCTTTGAAGAAACTCACATAACTGGTATAGAAAGAAATAATTAGTTTCTGTGTTTTGAGTGCATCCTTTATCGGCCAGAAAATTATTAAGATGATAAGCAATAAAAGTCTGTTGCATGCAAATTAAAGTTTGTAGTTTACAAATCTAAAAAGAGCATCTTCCACAGCATCAATACTGTCATTCGTCTGGCAAATCAATGATCTGCCCAAAAAAGTTCTTGTGACAGGAATAGAAAAAATTCTCAATGAACTTCATTTAACTTAACTAAACTTCACTAACTATTTTGGGTGAATTCTTTGCCAGACATAAAGTGATTAATGTGGCAATACAAATGAAATTCTATAGATTACAGGGAATGAGGAGGACGGGGCAACACTTCATAGCAAGAAACAATGACTGCATTATCTGTTACGTGAAATGAGAGAGGGCATCGTCTTGCAGTTCAAGAGCTTTGTAGCTGTTAGCCAAAGACAGTACAGTGAGATGGACACCTAGCACTGCCAACATCTCATAGCATGCTTACCAAAATTAGCTTCATATACAGAAAATTCACTTAACAATGATCCAACATTCATTTTGCAGATCCATATATCACGCACAAAACATCATAAATCATTTCCTCATGGTTAATTCACTGACAGTATTATTCTTGAGGACAGGAATTATATTTTTAACAGCAACTGCAGTAGTATGTGTCAGCTAAATTTATTTTGGAAGATGATTCCTACTCTGATTTTGTTAAAGGAAGGAGTTGAAAAATCACGACGCAATGTCACCAATTTTTTTTCCAAATGTAGGGGGTGGGGTGATGTTTCAATACACAAAATAACTTTCCGTTGATATTGTACGTTTCATTTGAGCCAAGTCAATTAAAAAAAATAAGAAGGGAGAAACTATTTTGACATACATTATTTAAAGTTATCGGTGGTAAGAAAAGTTCAATTTTAAATTTAAATAAAAATAAGATTAAAAAAAGCATTAAGGTTCTTGGTGAACATTAATTATTAGTTTCTTTTCGATGCTTTCTCTGCCACTAACACTTATTAAAACTTTTTCGATCTTTTCTTTTTATTTTCCAAAAAGGCATCAGTGATGAGTTAGGTTCAAATGAAAGAACTAAAGCTGATGCAATTGATATCAATGATGACTTGGAAGTGCTGGCGGAGGAAGAACTTTTTGATATACTTGGTGTCGATGTACAACCAATGTTGATCGATAAAATTGAACGATCAAGTGTGGATAACTTTGTCAGCTTGGAAATATTGACTGATGAGGAACTGCTTGCTTTGCTTGATGTCAACGTAAAATTAATGTTGACTGATAAAAATGTGCAAGCAAATGCGGAAAATTCAGTCCATTTCAGAGAAGTATTGACTGATGAAGAATTACTTGATATGCTTGATGCACTTAATGGGCCAGAGGTTACTTCAACTCAGTCTCAAAATGAGCAATCTTCACCTGGCAAGGAAGTTTGCATAGCAAACATTGAAAATGATCCTTTGGCTCAAATTACTAAAAACATAGGCTTCATCATGGAACATCTAACTGATGTATTTATTGCTGCTAAAATGAGAGGAAGTCTGATAGTGGAAATCGATGATCCTAATTTTGATCATGTGGTAGAAAAGTTAGGGCTTACAAACCCTTGTCAAATCGCATTTTTGGATTTGATTTTTGATGTTTCTAAAGAAATTGTGATGGATTTATTTCGGTAAGTAAAGAACTTTCTTTAAAAATTCTAATGTAGAATTGAAGGGTCTGAAGCTGTATAAATATAAGCCACATTTTCAAATTGTGCAGGAGAGTAAATTTTGAGTGTAAATTTTTGTAGTTTTCATGTAGGCAATAGGACGTTTCCTTTCATTGAGTCCTTATTTAGTAGAAATATTAGAAACTTATATAATACTTATATGAAAGAAATACTAAGAAATAATCTGATGTGAAAATGCCTCATTTGGGAAAAGTATGGTTTACCATAAAATTTCCTCAATCCTTCAACGAACTTTAAAGACATAATCTTTTAAAGTTAAAATTTTACATCATAACACCACATTTAGAATTTCTTAACAATAAAATTCTTATAAAACTATTGTTTATAGTTTTTTTTTGTTCCCCAGTATTTTCTATTATCAATATTTAAAAATATACAGTTTTGTGATCCAAAAGTTCTGGTTCAAAGAAACAAAATCTTTATGTCCTTATTGATCTTGATCTTTCCTGGACACAGCACTATATATTTTTAAAAACACTCCACGTAACATTTATTTTAAATCATATCAGTGACAAAAATTTAAAAGAAAATTGAATTCTCATTTAAAAAGAATTCTAACTAATAACTCCGTAAATTGATATTTTTTATAATAAAAATGGAATAAAAGGTATTTTGTATGTGTATGAACACAAAAAAGTAGGTTTCTAGAATCGAAAAAAAAAATTACAAATTCTTTTGAAGTTTTCTGTTTATTTAAGTTTTAAATATTTAAATTTGTATAGTCATATATTAAGTTTATACACATTTGTCATACTGGTCCGAATTACTTTTTGTAAGATGAACATAACAAGCAGGGCAGCGATGAAAATAAAATTATCTTTTAAGAAGAAAAATAATATTATACAGATTTTTAAATCTCATCCTCTAAGGTTAGAATGACACAGAGCAGACATACGACAGTAACGGTAAAAAAACCTTCGTAGCTAAAGTAGATAAACAATAGCAACAGATTCAATACAAAGCGAGTTTATTTTTTAATGAATTAATTTTTTAATCACAATTTTTTAATTTCTAGCAAAAATTAACCATACTATAACTTGATTTTTGTGCTACAGTGTAAAAAAAAAGTTTTTACACTTAAATCTCATTCTAACTTTCCAAGATTTTTTTTTCCTAACATGGTTAAACATTTTTTAATAATCTATAAGTTCTTTTTCTTCATATTTTGCCTAAATTGGAAGAAAAAAAAGCTTTTTATAATTTAAATATATTTTTAAAAATATTTCATGGTAGAGAAAATATTATAGTAATCTCTCCCTGGGGAATATTGGTTTTTACAAATATTTTCTTTGGTGAATCTCCGAAAATGTTAAATGAAAAGAAAAACTAAATTTAATTAACTTTTCGTCATCAATACATACAGAATTTAAACATAAGGTGAAAGTGCGAAGAAATGATGTTTTATCAAATATTCCAAACGTTCTTCAATGTCATCAACAACGTCATGGTAACACATTATACAAATTCTAGTTTATTTCCGGACTTAAACTGTGTCACATCTAGTTAAAATAATTTCCTAACATTTATTTAATATCTCTTTAGAGAAACACAAGAAATACCTCAACCATGGCTAAAGCCAAAGAGGTTAACTACTAAGCGAACTTTCCCGTGCGACAAAGATAAAATATTGCCCGTGCTTCAGAAAGAAGTGGAAAAAGCTTTTGGGCTCTTACCAAATCATCAAACAAATGCATGGGAAAATAAGAGACCTCCATGGTCCATTATGAAACTAGGTTGCAAGGATAGAGACCTTGTGGATTACATCTTAATAAATGAGATCAAAGAGGAAGAGCCAGATTGGATCAATTATGATCAAGAGGAAGTAATGGTTAAATTGCAAATAGCCGATTCCATATTGGATTTATTGATAGATGATACCATTACGACTCTGAAAAAACTAGAGGAAAACCTAGATAGTCAAACATCTGGCTTTCCCTGATTGGAAGAGTGTGTTGTATTAAAATTACTTACCTGGATTTGATAAATGGACTGGAACTGGACTTGATAAATGGACTGGAACTGGATTATAAAAATTATGATTAAGATTAAGTAGCGGCCAAGTTCTAAATAGCCGATTTCTTTCTTGATCTTTTGATAATTGAAACTTAGAACTAACTAGTAGACAGTATGAATAGTAAGGCATTGTTAGTCTTGATTCGAAATATGAGTTGCATTTATTATAAAAACCTTGATTGAAAAAATGAATTGCAACCAAATTGCATAAATTCTGATCAAGATGGAGTAATGATCAAATTTGAAATAACCACTTGAAAAAACAGGACGAAAATCTAAACAGGTAAATATTTTGCTTTCATTGTTATATTTAATTACGATTTTTTTGTTATTCAAAATTCCTATGGCTACATGGTGTTAAAAATCTATATGGCCGCATGGTGATGTCATTGTTGTGTAAACTTATTTAAAAATGGAAGTCGACCCTTTGTCCAAATATGGTTAGAAAGCCGCTGCTAGCTAATTATTGCTTATCCACTGAGGCGATATTTTTGGGCAAATGATTTTTTGTTATAAAAAAAAGTATGGTTTCAACTCTAATTAACTGATAGTAAAGTTTGTTATCTTCATTTTTTAATTTATTTAAATATATGATTAATTTTGCTACATGATTATTTTAGCAGAATAAATTACTAAATTATGCATACACAAAAGTTGCGGACCATCATGTATTTTTCTCATAGCAAATGGCGTCTTTTAACTTGTTACAACTCAAAACAACAGCGATTAAAATTAGCCTTCCCTTTAACTAGTGTGACTAGTCAACATTCATTAACAACAACCAGAATATATATTTAAAATGGATCTAAAATATGATACATGGATTGAAAATATGAATAATTTAACAATTAATGACATTATTTCATGTTCGACTTTGTTAAGAAAATTCAAATAACATTAAAAGTAATTAAATCTGCAAAAATTATTATTAACACTTAAAATTTATAGTAATGCATATATTTATAGTAACTATAGTATCATGGCATTTATAGTATCATGGAGGTTTAAGCATCAAATTTCGTAACCAATGGCATGATTGTTGCAATGTGGTCAGCATTGAACACAGGCCATACTTAAAAATAAATTCTAGTTATTTGAAGTTATCAGTTCTATTTTTGATTCTTAATTGTACTATTCTTAAATCAATTAATATCTAATCCTTAGTAATAAATAGCAGATTTCAAGCCACTTGGCCAACCATTATAAAATGCACAACAAACTATAAGGCTGGTATTTGGTAGAGCGCAACAGTTTTTAATTACAGAGTTGAATGAAAAATAAATAAAACAAGAAATATTTTTGAAAATGCTCACCTCTTAAGCAATTTTTTTTTTTTTTTTTTTTTTTTTTTTTTTTTTTTTGTGAAATGTTCTGAAAGACATGTAATATAGATTAGGAAGTTTATGTTGTTGCTTAATATCGTTTAAATAAATAGATGAATCTCTGTTGTTTTTATTAAATAATGTATTAAAAAAACTGGTTCTATTTCTTTATTTTCTTCTTTTAGAATATGAAGATTTCTATAGCTACAGAAAAAGAATCTTTCAATTTCTAAAAAAAAAAAAAAAAAAAAAAAAAAAAAAAAAAAAAAAAAAAACAGAATTTTTCAGAAAAGAAAAAAAAAATTTACATTTATATCATTCGAAGAAAAAAATTTCAAAGCTGCAGAAGATCAGTTTAATTTCTAGAAAAGAAAATTCATAATGACAATCTGTATTGTAAAAAATTGTAAAAATTTTAATATTGTAAAAAAATATATATATATTTAAAAATTCAATATATTAATGAAATAATAATAAATAAAAAAAAAATAATAAAAAAAAAAATTCTGACTCTCTGTATTTATTCCCTTGCTTTAAGTTTTCAAATAAGTGGTTAATTTAGTATTTTTCTATTTTACCTGCCCAAGTGATAAAGTTCTATTGTTTTTTTTTTTTCGTATTTTTACTTCAGGTGACAGCTAATTTGGGAATCCGTATTTCCGTATCATGGTATACGGCAGAATAATTGTCGAATTTCGGAAACATCCAGCCAGCAACCTGCAAAAAAAAAACAAAAAAAAAAAAAAAAAAAGAAACAAAAAAAAGGGGGGAAGGGGTCTAATTTGAAGGGTTTAACTCCTAGCCAACAGCAGGTAAACCTCCAAATGCATTTTTTTTTTAAAATTTCAAATTTGAAAACCATTTGGAGGTTCAATTTAAATTTGGAGCTCCAAATTTAAAATCCAATAAAATCCAGGTCAAGATACAGAAATATCACCGCCATTTTAAACAACAAATATAAAATAAATACAATAGATGAATTAACTAGGACAGGTAAAATTGAAAAGAATCGTTATTTTACGATTCATAAGAAATTGTGAGTTTTGTTAAATGATTAGTTAAAAACTATAAGAAACTGCCTTATTTCGAAGAAGTCAGTTAGGGTGTTTTTGCACCAGCCCGTTGTAGGTCAAGGCGGTCATGGAGGTTTAAGCATCAAATTTCGTAACCAATAGCATGATTTTGGCAAAGTGGTCAGCATTGAACACATGCCATCTTTATTTCACACACAAGCTGGTACCCTCCTATCTGAAGATGAACTGCCACAGAGGATCGAACCCTATTTTTTCACCTAGCTCAGTGCTTTAACCACTGAGCTATTGCGACCCTAGCATAGTATTATTATTATTTTTTTTTAATTAAATAAGTAGGAAAGAAAGAAAGTTCTTTATTTCTTTATTTTTTTTTTAAAAAAGAGAAAGAAAACTTTGCTTTACCAATAAAATTCATGAGTTCATTCTCAAAATATATCAAAAAGATAACTGGTGAAAAAGAACACGAAGTGCTACATAACAGAAATAGCTTGTAAATTCTTAAGTAGTTATGATAGAAATAATATTGAAAATGCAGTTAAATGAAAGTAAAAATATATAGTATCCCTACATTAAAAATTGAAAATGGGTGTGTATCATTGCAATATTAAGTGGGCACAACCAGCGAAACGGTGACCATAATGGTGCCCTCTAACTTTGTAACCTTTTTGCATGTTCTACCTGGGGGCATCAAATGAGCTTTTATTAGGTTCACTCCCGTTTCCGCAGCACGATGAACGTCAGACACATGACGTCAAATGAAACAAAAGTTATAAAAATCATACATCAAAATATATGTAATGATTTCTTTCATTAATATCCATTTATTTTTTGTAATAAGCTTTTAAATTTGTTAAAGTTTTAACGCAGACTCTCAAAAATGAACAACTTTCGGAATACCACCAACATTTACTTAGAAGAAGCAGCGCATTGAAAATAATTTTATTCTGAGAACTAAAAAAAAACACGACTTCGGAACCAAAACTACCCTCGTGCAATATCGAACACTTTACGTAGAGCAGTTTAACGAGCACCGACATCCCACACGCTCGGTTCATTTGCAGGCTGATCAATTTGTTCACAGACCTAACAAAACTTGGAGGATAGAGTATTATTTACACGGGGTGCGTTCTGAAAGTAATGCGCATTTTCAGGGAAAAATAGATTTATTGATCCTATTTGTACAAATGGTTAAAATTCTTCAAAATAGTTCCCTTGTGCATCAATACAATTGCGGAGACGATTCTGCCACGCCTGGAAGGCACCCTGGAACTCCTCGACAAGAATGACTCTCAGGAACCTTGTAACATGAGCTTGGATGTTCTCCACCGATTCCCGCTGCTTTCCCTTCAGCTCTCTTTTCAATCGGGGAAACAAAACAAAAAAGTCACACGGCTCCAAGTCAGGGCTATAGGGAGGTTGGGGCACCAAGGGGGTCTGCACGCTCACGCTGGACGTCTTCATCGGTTCGGGTTGTTGTTGGGCTTCCAGAACGAGGCCCATCGGTGACCTTCTCCCTACCCTCCTTGAAGGCCTTGTGCCACCTTCCACACTGAGATCTCGAAATGCATTCCTCCTTAAAGGCGTCTTGAAGCATGTGATGAGTTTCCATCGCATTCTTCCCAAGCCACACACAAAACTTTATCGCGTACTGCTGTTCCAGCGATCACTCCATCATGCCGTGACTCGATCAAAAAAAAAAAAAAAAAGAAAAAAAAAAAAGAAAAAAAAAAAAAGACTTAACGCGAAGACAAGTCCTACTGCTCGGAGCGACCTGAGACCAGGCGCGTTTGGAAGTACAAACCCCCCACCACATTTTTCGACCAATCTGAGTGCGCTGCGATTGATAGTCGCGTCACAATAAAATCATGCGCATTACTTTCAGAACGCACCCTGTATAATAACCTCGTTTTGAGACCAGACAGGTCACCTTTCAAGATAATAAGTTTAATATGCAAAGCTCAACTATATTTACATATTCTATTTCTTCAACCCCTCCTCTCTTAATACCTCAGTTTAAAAAAAAAAAACTAGTGAGTAAAAATTGCTGTAGCTTAATTATTATTTTGAGGTTAGTTGTTAAATATATTGTTCATTAGTTTTAAAAATACATTAATAATTTTTTTTTTTTTTTGGCCGTCTAGTTGTTGCCCGCGGCTTTGTCCACACGCAAGTTCTTTTATTTCAATTTTGACTATTTTCACGACGTGTCCACGATATTCTTTATTTAATAACAATTTAAAATATTTTTAATGAAAGGAATTTTAGTAATAATTTAAAATCTGTGCGACAGCCATTAAATCACACTAACCCTCATAAGTACAACTTTAGAAGGGAGCAGAAGTATTGAAATTATTATTATTTTTTTCTTTTTCGTGTGATAGGATAGAAAATTAATCCAAATGGTCCATTAAGTGCTGCACTACTTCTCCATGCACATCTGAAGACGCATTTTAATAATACGATACGATTTCTATTCAACCATATTTCTATTCAAGAACTTTTCAACCGATTTAGCTCAAATTTCATATGTTGCCATGCAAAAAATTGCATTCTTTAAAACGATGTTAAAAATTGTGTACCTATTCAAACTCTTTTCGACTATTATTAAATAAAATAATAAAACATAATAATTAAATAAAATAATAAAAAATAATATACATAATAATAAAACATAATGAAAGTTATTTTCTGCATTAAATTATCTCTGGAGAAGCGAATTTTACAATTTTGTGTAAATATGTTTCAGTTACATCCCGAGATACGGTGAAATACGCATAAAATAAATTTAGTTTTAAAGGGTCCACGGAATTTTGATATTTTCGGTATTTTGGAGTTCAGAAATTCGAATTCGTGAAAAAAAAGGGTATGCTTATACGTTTTTGTGTCTGATTTCGTAGCTTAAAATATCGTCTGCCCTAATTAATTAGCATATTTGAGGTCACCCCCTCATACTATTGATATTAAATAAAGGTTCGATCATAAGATAAAAAAATTATTCTGGATGGTCCATTTTTTATTTTGAGCACTGTACATTTTACACTAAAATGTGCAGTAATATGAATGTTTATTTTTATGAGTTTCTCATAATACGATTTGTACGATGTTTTTAACTACTTTTTTTTTTTGCACTCTAAAATTTATTTCCATCATTTTTTTATGGGACAGTTGGTGCTTTTGGAACAGCAAATGGCTTTCATGTCCTTCCAACTGTTATGGCAATTGGTTTTATTCTGTAATTGGTTACATTAGTTTTGAGGTTTTTAGTTATCTTAAAGTCTTAAAAAATTAAACAGAACATTAATAAATTAGATCAGTACTTGAAAAATTATTCCTAGCCAATATTTTATTGAAAAAAGTTCTGAAGAAATACCTTTTTTCCTGGTTAATACGTCATAAATTGTGTATTATTTGACTCGTGATGCAGGTGTCGGAAAAGGCTAATAAAATTTCCATCGTATGCGGATGTTTATTTTCACAACCAATTGTAAGGTAATAAAAGCCATTTTATGAGCTAATAAGACACTTACATGCATACACAGAATGTACACTATAAAAAAATTCGGATTAAATTACGGTAAAAAGTATTATCTCCCTATTGCAGCATCCATAAATTCCATTTTATAGTAAAATCCATTTTTACGGTAAAATTTTCTAACGAAATTTTTACAGTAGTATTTATTTAACTGCAGTGATCTAACGATTTTACAATAAATATTACTTTAAAAATTTTCTGTTTATCAGATTTTTCGTTCCTTAAAATTTTGAAGTAAAAATAAATTTTACGGCACTGGTACACTGAGTGCCGGTATTTTCTACCATAAATTGATCCGGTTTTTTTTTTGCAGTGAACCTTTAGGGGACGTTATACCAAAGAATATATAATGTGAGAAGAAGTCTATCTTCTCCGATACGTAGCAGGGGGCCAGCAAGGTCCCTCTGTATGACAAGAAAAGCGCCAAAGGTTTTTGAGCCGACGCATGCGCACATCATTCATCTATCATAGCGTCTCTAAACTTGTTTAACAACAAATTTTTTGCCATCTTTAAAGTGACCGATATCTATTTAAATTATACACCTATGTTAAAATAATAAATTATATTTATTTTTTAATGAATTCGTCACAAGTAAATATTTTCCTTGTTTAATAAGTAAACCTTTTTCAAAACCATACAAGTCTGTAAAGAACAAAAGCAGACTGAGTCACTTTTCATTAGCTATTTACATGAGTGAGGGGGGGGGGGGAGGAGAAGGAGAAAGGTGTTTGTTAGAAACGGAGAGGAGGAATGGGGTTGCTTACGGGGTAAGGGCGGAGGGACTCTGTTAGGAGGCAAGTTGTTTTCCTAGCAATACTTCCACACCTCGATGGAGGAAACCGTTGTCTCCGGAACAGGTTTACATGGAGGCCTACACGGTATAAGCTTTTCATTGCAAATTTTCTTTCCCCTCCATAAGTAGCTTATAATTCAAAGTATAGAAAATGTGAGTTCAGGCAACCCTGGAGTAAGCCAAGAAGTTTCAATTGATGAAAAGAATTAAGCTTCTCGTTTAATAACGGGAAAAAATCATTTCCCCCCTTTTTTTCGTCAGCAATTTTTTCTTTCTCCTTTTGTCCAAATCCGCTTTTTTTCATTCTCATCTGGTGGGTCTTGAGAATGGGTGTCTTTATTTTAAGTGCTCAAAACATGTCAATCTTTTCCCCTTCAATAATTTTTGAAGCAAATTAAGATTTTTTTTTTTCCATTATCAAACATAACATTTTTATTGTTATACTAGCGAAACTATTTATAAATATCTATACCTATCTAGATCAGGTCATGAAATTCCAGTTACGAAAGTAAAAAATATTTTTAAAAAAATTTGAAACGTTATTACATGTAGTATAACATTTATGCGATTTTAGTTGATCCTAAAAAATAGTAGAAACTGAAAAATTGAATCATTTATTGCAAAATAATATTTACTTCAAATAAGGTTGCCATAAAATTTCAATGGTTCAGTTAATCATCCACATAATGTTAAATTATATTCTTAGGATTAAAATCAGAAATGTTTCAAGACGTTTAAAAATTCATGTTTGCATACTTCTCATATTTTTTTTTTTTTTTTTTTTTTTTTTTTTTTTGTGCACTAAAATACTGTTTGGTCATACTCTCTTTGAGGGGGATCCTTTTATGGAAAAATCTAAGTCAAGTGTCTCAGTCTTCGAAGAGTATATGTATGCTATCTTCGACCGAAGGTACTTCCATCGAAACAAAGGAAGTAAAATATAACGAGTATACACTAGTGGCGAGTGGAAATTTCTTGTCAGGCTCTAAAAAAATATTGGAGTCTCTTCTTTCGATTTCTATATCTGTCTATATATTTCTCTAAATATACCATTTCGCGATATCCGTCTTAACGTAAATAAAAAAAATTAATAATAGTAGTAATAAAAAAATATTTAATGTCAAGAAAGTGCAAAATAGTCTATTTATTCCTGTCAGTTCGCATTCAAACAGTTTTGGCATTCCATTATATTTTCGAGTTTAAAGACAAGCATGATTGCGGCGATGGCATAATGATAAAACTAAGCCTCTTTAAAGGAGAATTACACTAAAACTCCTTATTTTGCGAGGAAAATATTCCAAGACTAGAAAAGAGAATTAAGTTCTAAATCGATAATTGCAGAAGTTGTCCATAATAAAAGGGTGAACTAGCGAAGATTGAATCATACGCGGCTCAATGACCGATGCTAATTAGCCATCCACGCTCGGCTAGCTTTGATTCCCCTACCCTACCACCGACAGAAACTCGAAGCTTCTTTTCTTCTGGAAGCTTTCACACGTAGCAAACTGCTGAACTCAGGGAGTTAGTGAATACAGCAGCAGTACTTTTTGTAATTTTATCTCTCGTCACACTTTTAGGTTTCTGTTTCGTTCAACGAAGTCATCAAGTGTTGCTCAATTGCACTGCTTCGGACCTTTAATTTTGCCACGGCAGAGAGAGAGAGAGAGAGAGATGCTGCCAATCGGTCGAGAATAAAAGTTCCGTTTTAATTCACTTTCCTGGAAAATTCCTCGCGACTCACTTTTTACCTCAATCAGCGCAATAATGTTCCACACGAAGTTTAACTTCACATTCGGGGAAAAAATGAGTAATTTATTGATTTCAGTTTTTTTTTTTTGTTTATTATGAATAACCTTCTTTTTAACGAATTTTCGAATTTTATTTGCTGGAGTTTCTCCCCAATTTCGAGATCAGTTGATTCGAAACAGATCTAAACAGGGTGTTTTTTTAAAAACATTTATGTTTGCATGTATGATTCCGATGCTCATTTAAGTAATATGTAAGTTTTAAGCAGGTAAGTTCAAAATCTTATACATTAACTTTATTTTTATACATAAATCGTTTATAATTCTTAGGGAACAACAGTTTTCTTTTTGATTGTTTTAAAAATACATGTCAATCAACATGTCAAAATACATGTCAAATATGAATATGAAACTCCAGAATTTCATATTCATATTTTTATTTTATTTTATAACCATCGTTGAACCACATATCCAATTTTGAGTTTACGACTACCAAAGTTCAACTCCGTTCCGTAGCCTTATAGTTTTGAACCCAACCTGAAAGACAAGGGAACTCCTGGATTGGGAGAAATTTGTTTTCGTCAGAAATTTTTGGTGGAACATACATCATTTGTGTTACTCGAAGACAAAAATCAGAAAACCCCCTCAACGATTATTCTGACGGCAAGGGGACTCCAATCTCTAACACATGGTCTGTCTACTATTGAGGATATTTTACATTAGCATTGTGGTCGATGCGAGCCTGGTGCGGAATTCATATCGACCAGACACCGTTGGGAATTAAACCCAGGTCAAGTCATTGGGAGGAGAGAGCTGTATCCCCTAAGCCACCATGGCTCTAAGTAATTAATCTCTCGATTATTCTGACGGCAAGGGGACTCTAATCTCTAACCCATGGTCTGTCTACTATTGAGGATATTTTACATTAGCATTGTGGTCGATGCGAGCCTGGTGCGGAATTCATATCGACCAGACATCGTTGGGAATTAAACCCAGGTCAAGTCATTGGGAGGAGAGAGCTCTATCCCCTAAGCTACCATGGCTCTAAGTAATTAACCTCTCACGATTATTCTGACGGCAAGGGGACTCTAATCTCTAACCCATGGTCTATCTACTATTGAGGATATTTTACATTAGCATTGTGGTCGATGCGAGCCTGGTGCGGAATTCATATCGACCAGACACCGTTGGGAATTAAACCCAGGTCAAGTCATTGGGAGGAGAGAGCTGTATCCCCTAAGCTACCATGGCTCTAAGTAATTAACCTCTCACGATTATTCTGACGGCAAGGGGACTCTAATCTCTAACCCATGGTCTATCTACTATTGAGGATATTTTACATTAGCATTGTGGTCGATGCGAGCCTGGCGCGGAATTCATATCGACTAGACATCGTTGAGATTTGAACCAGGGTCAGGTCATTGGGAGGCGAGAGCTCTGTCCCCTAAGCTACCACGGCTCTAAGTAGTTAATATTAAGAGAAAGTTACAATTAAGATTTTTTTCTTAATTAGCATTACGATTTTTAAAGTTATTAAGTTAAGTCTGGTATTCTAAAAAGGATGAATCTATCGCCTATCTAAAATCTTAAAATGCGATAAACAGAAATAATGTTCAACTTCGAACATATATTAATAAATCCTCTTCCTCTGACCTATTAAATCCTCTTACTTTTAAAGTAATGTAAGAGAAACAATTGGTCTCTTTAAACCTTGCAAGAGCACTTAGCGAGTAGGAGACGAGAATTTAATCGGTTGACATGGAGCATCAAAACAAATTAGCCTTTTAATCTGTGGTAGCGAGCACCGTTACGGATTTTCGTGAGAGATGGGGATGGCGGTCGCGGCTTACGTGAGATGGGTAGTAATCTCTTTGCAAAACCGTAACATGCCCGAGTCGTTTGCTCTTTCGCCATTGGTTAGGAATTGAAATCCTACCTGAATACCTTTAATGGAAACCAGGATAGTCCGGGACCTCTAGGGACAGGATAAAAGCTTGCGGAATATGTTCAGTTTTCCGATCCATTTCGATAGGATGAGCTTGCTGAAATGCAGAAGCTTTTAGATTAGAGCAGCATGAAGAAAACATTTGATCTTTTGGAAGATCGATCAATAACAAAGAAGAAAAAAAACGTATTGTCGTTGTATAACCAAAATGAGGCAAATTTGACTATGTACGAGGCAGTTTTTATTTTATTACCATCGACGAATTGCCTATCCTTGAAAGTGGGTTACAGTCTCAACCTGTTACTTTTAGAAATTATACAGCGATTATATATTTTATTTCTTCATATATCATAAAAAAATTGTAGTCTTAGCATTTAGCGCATTCATTGGACAAAAAAATCTCATAATGGGATCAATAATAAAATCAAAGAAGATCCAGATATTATTTATCCAGCTGTAACTAGCATAAAATTAAAAACTATATCTATTTAACAGAGAGTTATTTATTCCTTATTTCACGTTATTTACCAACAATATTTTTTATCATCCTTTTTTAATATTCTTCTCTCACGTTATTGCTTATTTTATTTTGATTGCTACTTAAAACTAAAAAGTGTTGTTCTTTTATTGTATAATAAAGTAATCTCTTATCATTACCATTTTATGCTATATACTTATATTTACTATGAAAATGAAATTTATATGAAACCGTGTTCAGTTAACGTAAACAATTAAAATATTAAATACAAAATAGCTATTTAAAATTCATAAGCAATGTTAAAAATCAATTTTTCACACTCTAGCTGAATAACATCTTTGGCAAAAATATTTGACGGGATTTAAAAGTAACAAAAAATAAAATATGAATTTAAAAAACAAGTTTGAGGAAAAAGTTGCAATAGTAATCAAATAAAATGATTAGGCTTCGATTTTAACACAATAGAATTTTAAACAAAATCTCTAAATCCAAATCTGCTTAATACAATTGAATATGTTGGTAACTTTTATTAAATAAATTTTAATCGAGCAGAGGGAGTATAATATAATATAATATAATATAATATAATATAATATAATATAATATAATATAATATAATATAATATAATATAATATAATATAATATAATATAATATAATATAATATAATATAATATAATATAATATAATATAATATAATATAATATAATATAATATAATATAATATAATATAATATAATATAATATAATATAATATAATATAATATAATATAATATAATATAATATAATATAATATAACTCTCTTACGTGGCTCCCAAATTTTGGCTGTATTTCTTTTCCGCCGGTGCAACGTTAGAAAATCGACCAATGATTGCATCTAGAAATGTCACATGTCAAATCTAGCTGAGGTGGCTCAACATATAGCGCTTTTAAAAACGGAAACAATAACCAGAGTGAGCATTATCAGGTTGTTCAATTCAGCTGCGGCAAAAATAAAAATAAACAACTTAAAAAATAAAAATGCTGTTGCCAGCCATAGAATTTTTTGAAAGTTAACTTAGCAACATAATTCAAAATTATGATACCTGAGCACTTGACGTAACAAATCCTTCAATTCCATAAGTGTTGTATCGCCAAATGCCCAAATTAACAATTGCAATTTCAAATTAATATTGAAATGTACAGGTTTAGAATTTTCTACAGTTAAAAGTTTTCGGAACTTCAGTATTCAAAAAAGTATACAAAAGCTAGACGTTAAGAACGTATCCAATGAGCGAGCAAAGCGAGCATTGGATTGCGAAGCAATCCGAAATGAACTGCGAAAGCAGTTCCGGGGGTTGGTGAGCGCCAGCGAGCAGGGGGCAAAGCCTTCTAGTATAATATAATATAATATAATATAATATAATATAATATAATATAATATAATATAATATAATATAATATAATATAATATAATATAATATAATATAATATAATATAATATAATATAATATAATATAATATAATATAAGGTTACTATTGCTGGTTAAAAATAAATTACTTTTTTATTTTGATATATTGATACTCTTTAATTAAAAAGGTAGTAAACTAATAATGTGCTAATAAATTAATAATGTAAACTAATAATAAATTTTATATATTTAAAAAATTCCGGTAAATTTTTCAAAAATTGGTGAATTCGGCTCAGCATCAATCATCTCTTTAAATTTTGTAACTCTACTTACCCACAAATCAGTAAATGCAGAGTTTCTTTGTTTTATTATGTGTATAATTCACAAAAAATAAATATATATGATTGTTTTCAGAAAATAAATGTTCTCGTTTTATCGTTAGAGCATTATAAAGTTTTTTTTTGTAGTTTATTTTCTTCTATTTAATAATTTATCGCTCTGATTTCTGTAAATGAAAATTTGTTACACATATTTGTTTATTGAATAAAAACTATAACATTAAAAAATTTACTACTAGGCGAAAAATCAAAACATTAGCGTAAAAAAACGCGAGCTTGTTAAACGTGTATCTTTTATAATTTACTAAACTTATAATATTCTTTGATTTAAATATTAAGATTTGACACGTTCTTTTAAAAAAGGGATCTTGTTAAAAAGTTTGAAATTTAAGTAAGAATGTCATAATCATGATATTTTTTTAAAAAAAAATTAAAGTTAATGTAATGACGTAAAATCAAAATGTCAATTAACGAATTCGAAAACTCAATCAGTACTATAATGGGGCTAGTCTTGGATCTTACTTTCTATGAGCTGCCATAAGAACAAAAAATTGATTTAAAGAGAATAATTGGCTTCACAGGAAGTCAAACCTAATAAGGCACTTCCACCGAAACAAAGGAAGTAAAATGAGTTAGATTTTCCTGAGCCAATTGATAAACCGAGAGGCTGTGTCACTAAAAAGCCAGTCATCTAATGAGACTAATACCTTCATATGTGTGACCGGAATTAGCTGAATTAAGAACGGAATTAATATCGATTTTACGCTTTGTCACTTGTAAAAATACAAAGTTTCTAAGAGTGTCCGTAACTGCGTATTCTTACTAGCGTGACATTTTTTTGCGTTATTTCTACAAAGATTAGAAACAGCCCGAAGTAAAATTATGTTTCGGCTATTTTTTATTGCAGTTTTCAGTTAGAAATCGTCCTCAACACATATGAATCAGTATGTTCCCGAACTACCTAAGTTCAATAACGAATCTGTGAATGAAAAAATAAATAAATTAATTAATTAATGAATCCCTGAAAAGTATATAAATTAATTAACGAGTAACTACTCAGAAAATTAAAGAATGATCATATCAACGAATGAGATCATAGATTCGTTGATTTGTCGTTTCGCTGCTCCATTGACTCGCGTTCTTTTGATTTATTTATTTAAGAAATAGAACAAAGAGATTTAACAAGCAGGTTCATCGTTCATCGAATCACATATTTATCAATTAACTTTTTCGTTTATTCATTAGTTTCTTGATTTTTTTTTTATTCGCTGATTCATTGATTTCCTGATTCATTGATTTTTTTTGTTTTATTGATTCGCTGATTCATCGTTTCACTTTTCACAGAAATATCAATTTAATTATAAATTGATTCACTAATTTGTTGATTTTATGTTTCACTCTAGCACAAATTTGAAATTTATTCTCAATAATTCAATGATCCTTTGAATCATTTACTGATTCGCTGATTTTTTTTTAATTCATCGATTCACTGATTTTTCTACTTACTAGTTCATTGATTCACTTTCGTTTTATCATATACAGTCAAACCTCGATATCTCGAACTTGAAGGGAGAGGAGAAAAAATTCGAGATACCGAAAATTCGAATTATCGAAAATCGCATGTTATCGATGGTAGAATAAAGAAAAATGCTCTTTACATACTTTATTTATTATTCCATATTTATTCTAAAAACGCTTTTTACACTTTCATTTAAAAAAAGATTCAATTGTTGTTTGCTTTAGAGATGTGTAAGAAAGTTTGTCTATAACACTTTCTAAGTGGACTATAGCTTTAAATGTCTCCTCTGACATATTCGGCTGCCTCTCAATAAATCTCCTTACAGTGTGCACTGCAGAAAGTGCTTGTTTGTTAGTAACATTGGGCGGCAAAATTGTCATCCCACAGACCACACACTGTTACTGCATCATCTACGTTTACAAAGTCATGAAATTCCATGTCAACAAGATTCATGAGTTTGGTCAATCTGCCTTAATCATTTTCGGTGTAGTTTTCAGCAGAATTAACGATATTGATTGTTTGACTACTTCCGTGATCTTTAATGAATCCAGCCTTCTTGAAGCCATTCATTGTCGTAGAGGAAGACACATCATTCCATGCCTTGTCAGCCATTCGCATAGCTTGTAGAACACTAACACCGGATGGTGAAACCCCATCTTCTATTTCGGACAACATTTTTTTAACCATTTGATGACGAAACTTTACTTTAAAACTTTGGATGATGCCCTGATCAAGTGGTTGAAGTTTTGAGGTAGTGCTTGGGGGAGAAATTCAATTTTTACGTTTTCCATTTTAGGTATGGTATTGTGCCCCGTACAGTTATCGATGAAAAGCACAATTTTCCGTTTTCATTTTCTTATTTAAATTTTTAAGCCAGCTTTCAAAAAGGTTTGATGTCACCCAAGCTTTTCGATTAGCTTCATATTCTAAAGGAAATGATTTTATACCGCCGGAACATCTTGGTTTTTTCGATTTTCCTATCATCAACGGTTTTCACTTTTCTGTTCCATTCATATTTGCACAAAACAATAAAGTTAAACGCTCTTTACTTCTTTTGCCTCCATGACATGTTTCACCCTTTACATGCATAGTTTTGTCTAGAGTGCATTTAAAAAGAAGTCCAGTTTCATCCGCATTGAACACGTCTTTTTCGTCGTAATCCTTCACGATCAAGCATATTTTCTTCCTAAATTCTTTACAAACTTCTTCTACGCAAGCACTTTCACCACACATTTTCAAAAATGTAATGTTCTTACGTTTTTTAAAATTTTTAAACCAGCCATTACTTCCTTTGAAATTTAAGTGGCCTAATTCTCTTGCAAAAGATTAAGCTTTTTCTTTGATTACAAGTCCATCTAGAGGGATATTTTGACTTCTGCATTGTGTAATCCACATCATAAGGCCCTTCTCCATATCGGGAAATTCACAGTTTTTTAACTTCTTTCGCTTGCCTAGGCCATCCTCGAACTTTTCTAAGATAACTGCTTTATTTTTTTAAATTGTCGAAAGCGTACTCCTTGGAATCCCAAATTCCTGTGCAATTTCCTTTTTCTTTTTAAAATTTTTTTCAACTTCGTCAATGATTTTTTTCTTTATTTCTATGGAAAGCGTGCTTAATTTTCGTTTGCTAGCCATTTTAAACAAATGACTCGCCAAAGATCCAAACTCTAAGTGCTCTAATTTTCTAATAACCAAGAAAGGAAACTTTTTAGGAGATCGCTTGGTCGAACAAAACAGGCATGCATTCACACGTATCTTTCACCCCTTGTTACAATGATAAGAAATTTTACAGTGTTCTTGGAAGCCACCCACCCTTTTGATTCTTGTTCATGCCGTCATTTCCGATTTTCTTAAGACCACCCCCCAGGAAATAACCTTGCAGAATAAAAGGACAAAGAGAGCATAGATGATCATTGCATTGCAATGACAACTGACTGAAAAGAGATAAGGAGACAATAAAACAAGAATTTCTACTTGGGGGGTTAAGAGAAGTGCTTTCAATGTGTTACTGCCGTTTTTATGTCCATTTTTTAAAAGAAGTTTATCATTATGAGAATTGGTCTTCTATTCTTAAAATATTTGATTTTTTTTAGAATATTTTTTTATTTTCAGAAAAAAAATCTACACTATTTATGGAAAAAAAATTCAAGTTATCGAGGGAATAGAAAAAAAAATTCGTGAAATTAAGTTTTTTTTAACATTGAGTGTATAGGAAATTTGAAGGGAATTTTTTTTTCTTCGAGATATCGAAAAATTCGTGAAATCGAGGTTCGAGTTAGCGAGGTTCGACTGTATATATAGAAATTAATTTAATGTCATTTACTGTTCTACGTAAACACATTCTGTCGAAAATACAGTGCAACGAATAGAAATAAAATAACTCGGTTTTTTCTAATGCTTCGTAGTAACAATAATGACTAGTGAAAACGCGAAATATGGAATAATTTTTAAAATTTTTTTAATATTTTTTTTATTTCCTATGAGCTGCACAATCAGTCTTCCCGATGAGCAGACCTAGTGCGTTCTCCAGAAGTGGTATCCACTCTTTCAAGACCACCACAATGGGTGAGATACCGTTGGCCATGTTAATTTGAACGTCTAGTTTCTGCAACACTAGATGGCAGCACCGAGACTCTATTTGGATGCTTAAGTGCACTAGGAATTTAATTTTGCCGGAAATGCCAAGAGCCAACAAGGCACTCCAGGAATCTTTTACATGCTGCATAATCATACGACATGGCCGCAGAGGATTTTCTGCATCCCGAAAATCCGGTATCTGGGCCGGGGATCCAGCCACAATATGGAATAATTTGGTATGAATGATTGTATCTTTCTTTAAAATTCAGAACCAAAAATATCTAAACCTTAAATTAATATAGTCTCTAAGGATGTTATATTCGGAATAATTCATAGAATTTCCTATTATATTGTATAAGTGTCTTAAGACACAACAGTGCTGTTAAAACTAAGGTAAAAAAATGAAGGAAACTTCTTAGAAAATGAAAAAAAAAAGCCCTTAGTAACGTAGCACTGAAAAGTTAGGATAGTATTCCAGAATTGAAACATAATATTATTTAGATAAAGTTGATTTAATGAAAGAGTTAGGGAATTTAAGTACTTGGGTTCAGTTGTCACTGAAAACAATGATATATTGCCAGAGATTAAGCAAAGACTAAATGCTGGAAATCGCAGTTATTTTGCACTTAAGAGATTGCTAACATCAAAAGTAATAACGAGGAAAACAAAGCTTCAGGTTTATGAAATTATAATCAGACCAACCGTTATCTATGGATCAGAGACGTAGACTCCAACCCAGAAACAAGAAAAAATGCTGATTACCTGGGAGAGAAAAATTCTTAGAACTATTTTTGGACCTGTCAAAGAAGGAGATCCGTGAAGAAGGCGATACAATTTTGAAATTGCAAGACTATTTAAAGAAAAAGATGTAATAAATTATGTAAGAAGCAAAGAGAATTCAATGGCAAGGACACCTTGAGAGAATGGATGAAAACAGAGGCACAGGCGACTTTGGAGGAAAATTATTAGTGAGCCCATGGTCCAACATGGACTGTAATGCCAGGGAGTTAGTTAGTTAGTTGATTTAATGAAAGCAGTATGCGATTTTTATTGATTCTGTGCTTCATTTTCATTTAAAAATCTCTTTCTTCGCTTATGTTAATTATTAATCATCATTACAAACAACTATAGTACTAAAGGATGACAAAACTTGCGTTAATTATTAAGCGTAATTAATATAAAAATAAAGTTTAGTTTGTTTGTTTATATGAATAGTTAGCATTTGACTTCTCATTTCTGACCAACTTATGGTTCAAGTTTTTTTTTTTTTTTTTTTTTTTTTTTTTTTTTTTTTTTTAATTGTAAGCCTACTGATGCCAACAAGAGAAAAAAATTCCATCGGTTTTGTGACTATATACTTATTAGTGTTTTATTAAATAAAGATAATTTAAAAGTTTTATGTATTATAGAATTTTAGGAAAAAAGTTATTAAAAGAAAGAAATATTTATAAGAAATTTCTGTATGCATCGCCGTTCTGGTCATACCATGGTATCTAAACAAAGGATAATATGTCAATTTTTCATTTTGTGACGCAGCTAAGTTGACTGTTAACCGAGCTTTCAGCCAAAATGTAAATTTTTCCTTATAAAGGCCTCATCTTTGCTCTAAATATTTACAAAAGTCGGTTCTGAAGATGGGGAAGATGGCAGAAAGATACACAAGACAGAACTTTACGTGATAGAACAGGTTGAACCACTTTCCTGGCTTCAGAGATGTCCTCAATATGAGGCAATTATAAGCATCGAAAACGAAACAGTTCAGATGCTCCTCCTTTTTCTAGTTGTGTATTATTTTCTGTTTCTTACTGAAAGAAAGTATTTTTATTTCACTAAAACAATTTGGATTTTTTTTCTATTTCAATTAGAGCATAGGTATCGATAATTTAAAAAATCGTTTACCTAAATGACGACATTGGTCTAGCCATATATTTCAATTTCTCTATTTTCAAAGGTAATAACTTAAAAGTTGTTTGATCCACTTTCTCAAACCCACCCACTTTTCCATGTTTGACCCACTTGTTTATGTCACATGTCTATACATTAACTGATAAAACTATTATCTTATATTTTACAGCAAAAATGTTTTTTTTTTTTTTGTTCATTTTCTCCAAATAAAATGCGATATTAGCTGTAATTTACATAAAAATTAATATTATTAAATAACATTACAACAATTAACAGTTATACAATTTGTTCACATAACAAATCAATACCTCTGGGGGTACTGATCCAGGAGTTTCCTTGTCTTCTGGATTGGTTCAAAATTACAAGGCTACGGAGTTGAACATTAGTAGTCGTAAACCTATGAAATTGGGTCGGCTGTTCAACGACGGTTATAAAATAAAATAAAATAAAAACATTACAGAGAGAGCCGCGATGGCTCAGGGGATAGAGCGTTCGCCTTCCAATGAGGCGAACCGGGTTCGAATCCCAGTCGATACGAATTCCGCATCCGGCTTGCACTGACCACAGTGCTGACGTGAAATATCCTCAGTGGTAGACGGATCATGGGTTAGAGTCCCCTTGCCGTCAGGCTAACCGTGGGAGGTTCTCGTGGTCTTCCTCTCCATGTAACGCAAATGCGGGTCAGCTCCATCAAAAAGTCCTCCACGAAGGCAAATTTCTCCCAATACTCGATCCAGGAGTTCCCTTGTCTTCTGGATTGGGTTCAAAATTACAAGGCTACGGAGTTGAACATTAGTAGCCGTAAACCCATTAAGTTGGGTCGGCTGTTCAACGACGGTTATAAAAAAAAAAAAAAAAAACATTACAGAGAGAGAGCCGGGATAGCCTGGTCGGTAGGGCGCTGGGCCCATGTCCAAGAGGTCGTGGGTTTGATCCTCGCCGGTCGAAGACTCCCCGTGTAGTAAATGGTGACTGATGCACGTCAAATCTGTCAAGTCTCAAAGTCCTCCATGTTCCCATAACAAATCAATACCTCTGGGGGTACTGATCCAGGAGTTTCCTTGTCTTCTGGATTGGTTCAAAATTACAAGGCTACGGAGTTGAACATTAGTAGTCGTAAACCCATGAAATTGGGTCGGCTGTTCAACGACGGTTATAAAATAAAATAAAACATTACAGAGAGGGCCGGGATAGCCTGGTTGGTAGGGCACTGGGCCCATGTCCAAGAGTTCGTGGGATCGATCCCCACCGGCCGAAGACTCCCCGTTTAGTAAATGGTGATTGATGCACGTTAAATCTGCCGAGTCACGAAGTCCTCCATGTTCCCATAGCAAATCAATACATCTGGGGGTACTGATCCAGGAGCTTCCTTGACTTCTGGATTGGTTCAAAGTTGACGGAAAGGCTACGGAGTTGAACATTAGTAGTCGTAAACCCGAAATTGGGTCGTCTGATGACGGATATAAAAAATATTGCAGGGAAAACAAAAATTTTTTTAAAAAATTATATCTAATCATATAATCTTGTCAAAAAGTATATAATTTATACCTTATCTTATAATCGCCTTTTTGAAAAAGATCACTTTTTAAAAATTTCTGACCATTTTCCCAAATATTCTTTTCTCTTCTTTTAAGTTTGAACTTAGCTCATTAAATAACAATATTTAGTTATGCTATTTAGTGTAGTATTGTATTAGCTTATTGAGATTTTGTTCATTCGAATACTAAATGTTTTAATAGCATATCAACATATTTAGTATACTATTTACTATATCATGTTTCAGTACGTACAATATCGATAAATCAAATAAAAAAAAGTTTCAAACTTAGGTCTTATTCTGGTATCTTAAACATGGAAACATTTTTCAGCTAATTGAAATGTACAATGAGTATTGAAATGCCTAGAAAAATGTTAGAGTAACAAAAATATAATTCTAGATAAAGTATATCTTTTTAAGTTCCTTATACGAAAGCTCAAAATATTTTGTAGATTCAGCTATCGTTTGTTACGTGAAGTTATTCTGATTAAAAGATAGCTGTTCAAATAAAACGCCACCTTGTGTTTTTTAACCCACTTTGTTTGTTTAATATCTTGAACACTTTTCCCTGAATGCCAAGTCAATAAAATAAATAAAGCAATCGCTTTACATAAAAAAAAAAAAAAAAATCGTGAAATATTTCGATTTTGAATAGTGTTTTTAACATATAATTTGTTTAAATATCTTGTAATTTAAACAAACAATACTAAATAGTATATCGCTTAAGCAAAGCATTTTTTTTTACATTACAATGTTTTTAAATTTGCAAATCAAATGTTTTAAAATGTTATAAGAGTTTTTCTAAAAAATAATGTTTCATTCTTTATTTATGTACATGTATCGAGTTTCGTTTTAAATGTTACAATAAAATTTTTAACTAATTTTGAATCATTTAAAAATATGTTATAATAGCTAAAAATATTAAATAGAATTTAATAACTAAAGATATATTATAATAATTAAAAATATTAAATAGATGTTTTTTTTTTTTGTTATATAAAAGGCCTTAGTTTTAAAAAAATCAAATTGATTCAAATTAAAAATTTTATGAACTTTTAAAACTTATTGAAACAAATTGAAACTTTTTCATTAAGTAAATTAGATTTTCGTCTCTTATATCTTTTATTATTATTATTATTATTTTAATGAAGAAAATTTTGAAAGTGTCATAATTGAAGAGCTTTGTAGAATAATATGCTACAATAAGTACAGGGGGATTATAAATTATTTTTGCGGATATAAGAATCCCTGACCAGCATGCCTTTAAAGAGAATTAATTAAAGTTTTGTATAAGGATATTTGTTAGATATGCACTCAAAATAAGAGCAAAAAATGCCTTCCCAATTAAGGTTACAGTTACAGAAATCCAAAGTTTGAATGGTATATTTTAGCATGAACAACATCAGCATTAGCAGAATCAAATAAAATAGTGTTTTATTGGTTTTTGACATGTTAGTGATTTTTCTTTATTAAACTGCTTCCGATTAATACGATAAATAATGAAAAAGCCGCGGTGGCTGTAAGGGATAAAGCTTTCGCCTGCTAAGGAGGTGCCGTAGGATGGAGTTCCACCGGAGGATTCGGGTCGGCTGTACAACGCCGGTTATAAAATATAAAATAATATAACAAGGCTCAGTAGTTTTCATGCTACATCTAATTTTCTTCATCTCTGTCTAGTTCATGCTATTCGTGTTAAAAACAATGTTTTGACTCCAATTAAGTTCTTTTACTTGTAAGGATCACATTTTTATTTTTTAAATTTTATTTTTGAGTTTATACCTTAGAATTTTATTTTTTTTTTATACAATATTCCTTTCCAATCTTGTTTAACGTTATGTTCACCAGGGGTGATATGTCGAAAACGTTAGTCTATTATCACTCGGAAATTTATAAATATTTAAATAAGAATATAGCTTTAATTTGTTTCAGTCCAGTCTTTAAATAAGGCGCAATTTTAATAATAATAAAAATTTTAAAAAATTACGTACAAACATTCGGGAGATTTTCCAACATTCTAAAACTGATTTTCATTGCGCTATTTAAAACGTTCTTCCACTGACCTGATAACACTGAAGTCAAGCATCACTAGCTGCGGTCAGTAAGCGGGTGGGTGACCACTTTGATCAGCCTACGTAGGGACCGAGGGAGCGAGGTATCGGTCCTCGTAAAACTGTTCTACTGTAAAGTGCTTAACTTCGCGCAGGTGGTCGGTCTATCAAAGCAGGGGAGCCATCCCTCATGCAGAGAATCGAAATTGCGATGGCATGTCACCGGATCATCCTCACGGATATTTCCCAGACAGTCGCCAATAGCCCATTGCGCAGTTCTAGCGCGAAACAAGGTAATTACCCATCTAGCACTTACCTCATCTTTACAAACATTTAACTTTCTCTTAATGGAACAAAATGGTCTTCAAGGTGATGACAACATTAATTCAGCGAAAACTCAAACGATTATTTTGACAGTTTACCCATCATAATGCGGTACGATAGAATTAAAACTAAAGCATTTTTAAAATCGTTTTTATCATTATTAGGTTTAAATTTTTGTTGTTAAAACTGAATGAAAGTTTTTTGGTAATAAATAAATTTTCTGAAATCGGCATGAAGTATAAAATTTAGAATTTAGTTTTAAAATATATCTTGTCAAAAAAGTAATTAAGTATTTTTCCTGTTTTAATAGTGTAAAGTACAATATAATGGTACAATTTAAAAACATTTTCTCTACTAAATATGTAGCTTTGTTTTATATCGTAATTTACAGCTTATGATCTGTTTTTCTCCATTAAATATAACAGATTTTTCTCCTGTGTTAATCTTGTGGAATGCAGCCTAAGTAATAGTAATAAGAAAAAACTTGGTATTCATACTTTCAAGAAAATTTTTTTTCCTGTGTTTTAACAAAAGGGAATGCATCAAAAGGGAATTTTAATAAAGAAAATGTAATCGATTTTAACAATGTAAAAACGCAGCCTAATGTTGGATGTAAAAAATCCTGTATTTATAAGAAAAATAATATTTCTTTAAAAAAAAATGTGAAATGCATACCGCTTCTTAAAGTAAATAGAACACTGCCTTCCTATTTTCACTGCAAAAAAAAAGTCTTCTCTGTTTTAATAGGGTGGAATACCGCCAAATGTTAGAGTAATAGAAACTCTACATTCATATTTTTTTTTCTGTAAGAAATTTGGTCCTCTGTTTTAACATTGCGGAATGCATCTTGTGGTCGTTTTATGACATTGTGAGAAAGCTTTCTTTATTTTAACATTTGAATTAAGCCTAAGGTTAGAGATAAGAAAACTCTGCATAAATATATTTTCTATAAGAAATGTGTTTTATTGGGTTTTTTATTTTTTATTTATTTTTTTATT
Organism: Parasteatoda lunata; assembly: GCA_949128135.1. Classification (NCBI taxonomy): domain Eukaryota; kingdom Metazoa; phylum Arthropoda; class Arachnida; order Araneae; family Theridiidae; genus Parasteatoda; species Parasteatoda lunata. Next base: position 78,385,573 of record OX421977.1, read on the forward strand.
TTTTATTAAAAGATTGTTGAATGCAGCTGAATGTTAAAATAAAGAGAACTGTGCATTCAGATTTTCTATGTGAAATAGGTTAATTCGTTGCCATAGAATATTTTGTTACCTGAAAGTTTATTATTTTATGCTTTATTTTAATCAACATCAAGGGTTTTAAAATTTAAAACTGAAAAACAATTAATGAAATTTATGCTTAGATACGTTTAAAAGAAATACCGTTGTTCTTCGAATTTCAAATCAAAATAAAGCATACCAAAAGGTTTATTATTATTATTATTATTTAATTCCACAAAAGCATCTTGTGAGTTAAAATGTGTAAGCTAATTTTTACACACTTCTTCCTCTTCAATATTTTCTTACCTTAAATATTTGTGGACATACCCATAAGAAATTTGAATCTCCCAAGAACAAAAATATATGAATAATTTTGCCCATTAATTCCACGAAATGCATAGAAAGCAATTAAAAATCTCTAACACCAAGAGTTATCATTTTCGACACTTTAAAAATGTGATTATCTCCGGTATCGCCATTGTCAGCAAAGCCGGGGCGCAGGAGCCGCTATTGACAAATGAAGCAATCTCCGCCAAGTCACAGACGGCGGACCGTCACATTTCGCGGTTGGATGACCCAATCCTGCCGCCGCTTCACGCATCCATCTCCCCCCACTCACGGCGACCTTTTCCGATCGCGGACGCGCGTATAAAATAAAAATGCCGCGTAATGAAATCGAATAAAGGTGGTCTCTTTCCCGCCATAATAAAGCTATTGTTCTTGCTCCAGGAACATCCTGGAAACTTTTTTTTTCTTCTTCCTTATGTATCGGTGAGTTGGGGGAACAAAACGAGGTACCGAAGTGGTTTTTTTGGCGATATAGTTGTTATTATTAATGTGGCGTTTCGAGATGCTCCTGATTTTAACATCAATCTGGGCGATAAATCGGTGGGGAATATTGCGTCATATTTTTCGGTTCGTTTTGTACGCGTTCGGTAAAGAGGAATAAGATGTCTGAGAAAATGAGCTAAATGGAGGCTTTACAAACTTAATAAACAATAATTGCAGAAAATTTTATTATTAAAATTTTATGTTTATAATTTAATGAGATATTAAAATTTACAATTGCGTTTGACTTAATATATTTTTATTATTATAAAGTATATTTTTGAATATTTTATTAAAAAAAATATTATATATTTCATTGTCTTGTCCGGCGCTTTTTTTTCAAGTAATTAAAATAGAGCTAATTCAACATAAAATATATGCATTTGAAATTTCGGTTACACTCTCTTTAGCAAAAGGAATTGAGATTTATTATTATTATTTTTTTTTTACTCGTAAAAATGCCCTATTATCAAACATATTTCTATTTCACTACATTTTCATTATAGCTCTTTTTCGCTTCTGTGAGTTTCAAATCTTGCAAGAGAAAATTCAACCACTTTTTAGACAAATTTTCGATTAGTTAGAACATTCATATCTATACCTAAGCTCCTCGCTTAATGAAAACGTAAACCTCAATAGTTTCTTAACCGCTATGAGCAGTATTTATTTTAATTTTATCTCCGAAAAAAATTTATCGTTATTTAGCATTCAGAACACTTTTTGACTAATTAGAATGATCAAATCTCATTTAAAGTTCTCAGTCTGATGAGAAAGCAAGTTTCAATTATTTCCTTACGGCCTCAATCAGAATTTATTGTCATATTTACGCTAAAAGGAATTTATTGCCATTTCAAACTCTGACCACTTTCTCTCTATCGAGAATGCTTTTTTACATTTTAGTTTATTTATGACAGAAAATGACGGAAACCTTCATTGGTGATTATTTTTTATAATATTAACTATAATTGTAATAATTAATTGTAACTTGTAATAAGAAATAATTGTAACTTGTATCAGCAGGGCACAAGACTCCAGTTAAAATTAAAAAATAAAAATAAGGAAATAAAATTAAAATTTTAAAAACTGTGTTTTTTAAACAGAATAGAAAGAAAATAATTTTATTTTTCTCAGTCCTTAAGCGAAAAACTCAAAGCCATATAAATTTCGTAAATAATAGCGTGAAAAATTTGTGTGAAAAATAACGCTATAACAAGGAAATAAGAATTTCGTACAATACGTGAAAATTTCACTCACATCCTGATGGACACTACGTTTTCCTTTGACAAAAATAAAATTATTTTCTCCTTTTCAGTCTACTTGAAAGATGCAGTTTTTTTAAATTTTATTTTGAAATAATTATAATAACTATCGTGCATGAAAATTTGAGATCCACATTCAAAGATTTTTATTTTATTTTATATGAGGAGTTGAACATCTGATCCGATTCTGAGTTTAAAACTATCAATTTTCAACTCCGTAGCCCTGTAATTTTGCACCCAATCCAAAAGACAAGGGAACGCATTGGGACAAACTAGCCTTCATAAAGGACCTTTTTGCAGAAAATAACCCGCATTTGCGTTACAATTAAGAGAATAACCATGAAGATATCTCACTGTTAGCCTCTCACTGTTAGATCTCTCACTAATTGCCTAACCGCAACCCCTTGCGGTTAGGCTGACAGTGGGAGATCGAAGCAGTGGGGTTCTAACTAATAATCCTTCTACAACTGAAAATATTTTTCATTACCATTTAGATATTAGAAGATACCGGAATTCGAAAAATTATTCTATGATTTTTCTATGTTTATATGTTATTCTATGATTTTTCTATGTTTCTATGTTACTCTATGATTTTTCTATGTTTTCTATGTTCATTGCATACTGATTGCGGTCTGTGCCAACATAACAAATATAAAATATTCTCCGCAGTTAGCGCATCATGAGTTTGAGTCATGATTATCATCATTAACGAATTATGAATAATTATTAGATTCCCCAGGCAACAAATGTTTTGTTGCATTTATACAAATATCTGATTTTGTCTATTTCGGCCGGTTCTGGAACCGGTCTCGAATCGAATCCCCAGAACCGGTTCTGGGGATTTCAAATCTGAAATAAGTTTTGCCTCTAAAGCTATAGATATCATTTTAAATAACAATTTTAAACTGTTTTTTGACGAAATGTTTAAGTTTAAAATCGTTTTGTATTACAAGGTGTCATTTAAATGTTGCGACAAACTTCTAGGGAAGTTAGGGCATATCATCAGGGTTAAAACTGTATAGGAACCCATAGCTGGAAATGCCGTCGTACGCGGCTAGGGAGCTTTCCCTATTATGACCTGTTCAGAAGCACGTGAAGAAACAGTTCCTAATAGGGAAGCATCCCTATTACCCCTGAAAAATAAAAAAAAGTTCGGCTTTAAAGAAATTAAATTTGTGTTCAAGGCCTTATTCACTATCTCTTTTATTTTCAAGTACAAACCGAAAGCAATTTTGTACGATATTAAGATGAAAAGTAAATTAATTCATAAATTAAATTATATTAAGCAAATACTTCATTTACTATGCCTAAATGTAATAATTTTCTCTGAATCTTATAAGTTATCACTAGAGCCCGGATTTTGATGACCTAAAATATCTCAACTAATGCCCTTATAAAATGCAAAAAATGCCCTTAAAAATGCGAAAATTGCGCTAAAAATGCCTTATGACATGAATTAAATAAAGTAAAAATATTGAACTAAAACAATGTTTTACTCTTTAAAATTATTATGAGTCATTTCAAAAAATAAAAAACCAATGCCATACTTATTCTACGTTCATCAAAGTTTGAAAAATATGTTTTATATCCTAAAATAACAAAAAAAAGTAAAATGTATTGACTCCAATACGAAATATAAAAATCAAAAAATATTTTCATTTTGTATAGAAACTTTAATGAATATAACAACTTCCATCTCATAATATTACTAAATATCAGAATTACATTGGATTATTAGTTTTTTTTTTAATATTTTGAAATGTAAACGAGCGTCTCTTGTCTGAAAGTAAATTTTTATACTTGGAGAAGCTTCTTTCAACGTCTACTAATGTTATAAGTGCGTACTTGAAAAAGACTTACTGACACTGGTCTCACTTACTGACAATTAATTCTTCATCAGTTTTATATCAATCAATAACATAATGGAAAAACGTAATGGCATGCAGGTGGTATTGAGAGTTACAATATGAAATGTAAAATTATAAGACAAATCTTGCATTTCATGAAATAAAAATGCCCCAAAAAATAATAAAAATTGGAAAAAATTAACAAAAAACTTAAAAAATGCTTTAAAATGCAAAATACGCCCCAAAATATTTTTTTAAAAAAGCCCTATAAATCTAAAAAAAATGCTCTAAAGGACAAAAAATGTCCAAAAAATGCAAAAAAATGCAAATGTCCTCAAAATTAAGAAATACTCATAGTAATTTATCGTAATTTTCTGGTGAATAAATAAAAAAAGTAAATTATCATACTAAGCTATAACGGTATCAAAATATAATTCCCATTAAGAAATTAAGATTCAAAATAATGTTAATGAATTACTTTATCAAATTTAGTTTTAAATATATTGTCTTCTGCCAGGCAGAAAATTAATGCTCCAGACGTGGAGAAAATACCAGAAGAACTTTTATTCTTTCGGAAAATCTTTTAAAGTAATCTTTTAAAATATATAAAAATAATGATGACAAAAATTTTAAAATTGACATTTATATTTCTCAGAAATACTCTACAAATGTATTTCAGTCATATTCATTTCATGAAAAACTGCATCCAGTTCACAATGAAAAAAAACTAGCAAAAACGCAATACTTTAAGCATTAACATGCAATTTTAACAATTCGGGAGGTAAACTTTAAAAATGCTGATTAATTAGAGTGCAGACAAAATTTTACGTTACAAAATCAGACAAAGGAACATAATATTTCTGAGTGTACTCTACGAACCGATTTTTTCTCGACTATTTAGCTTTTTTCAATCCGTTTTCTTTAATTTCTTTATGAGATACCAACAATCGGGGAAAGCAAATAAAAAAAATTTACCCTCACAAATTTAATACTTGTTTTTAAAAAAGTATTCCGTGAACATATTAAATTTAACCATATTTCTATTTAGCCTTGTAATATCGCGTAATGAAACTTAAAAAACACATATTAATACGAGGCAATCGAGTACCGTACTAAATTTGCAATAAATTTGAATAATATTATTATTTAAAGAGCTCCAAGCTCCTAACAATGTAAACATAATATAGGTTTTGTCTATAAGAAATAATATAGATTCTGTATTCATAATATCTATAAGAAACATGTCAAAATAAGTTTTCAAAGTTTGTACAGTTTACAATTGAGTTTTTTATAACTATTTTTTGCATAAAAAATATTATTTTATTCAAAAAATAAAAAAAGACTAATCTAAAGACCACAAAATAAAATATTTAAAATAAGCACTATTTATAGAATCCTTTTCTCAAGTTGTGTTCTTTAGACATTTTTTAAACAAGGCCTTTTTTAGGTTACGCAAATTGTTCGACAACTTTGTAAGCCGTACAACGATTTGAAAACCACTTTTAACTTATTTCTTATAGAAAATATGGAGACAGATTTTTCTATTCTTTAACAGCAGAATATATTCTTATTTTCTCTTATTTATATCATATTAGTGCTCAATTTCGTCTGACACTAGCAGATAAAACGACATTTTTGTAAAACTTGCTACTTTCTTTTCGTTATTTAAACATTCTGACATATTATTGACACTTTCTCCTTTATTTAAAACACAAAATTTGTAAGGTTAACATATATATCATATAGAAGATACGAATACAGAATTTTTCTTTTCTTTAACATTAGAAGACATTCTTATTTTAACTTATTTAGACTAAATTAATGTTCAATTTCGTTTGACACTTCAATTCAAATTAAGCTATATTTTTGTAAAAGTTGTTTCATTTTCTGTATTTTTAAACATTCTGACATATTGATGACGCTTGTTCATTTAATTGAAACACAAAATTTGTAAGCTAACTCCGACATATTTCTTATAGAAGATACCAATGCAGAATTGTTCTATTCGTTAACATTAGAAGGCAATTTTCATTTAATTTATTTAGATTAATGTTCAATTTTATGTAACACTTCAGTTAAAAAAAAAAACTTTTTTTCTCTCTCTTTTTTCTTTTTTTAAGTATTTTGACACATTCTGACAAAATGTTGACACTTGCACATTTATTTGAAACACGAAATTCAGACGCTAATTTTTGACATATTTCTCAGAGATGATAAGAAGGTAGAATTTTTCTATTCTTTAACATTCTTCATTTTTCTTATTTAAATTAAATTAATGTTCTATTTCGTTTGACGCTTTAACTCAGATAAAACGACATTTATGTAAAAATTGCTACATTTCGCATTTTTAAACATTTTGACATAATGTTGACATTTCTTTGGACACATTTCTTAGAGATGATAAAAATGGAGAATTTTTCTATTCTTTAACTTCAGGAGATATTCTTAATTTATCGCTATAAATTTGGACGCTAACTCTGCACGTGTTTCTTACAGAAATACAAATGCATAATTTTTCTATTCTTTAGCATTAGAAGACATTCTTAATAATTCTTCTTGTTAAGATTAAATTAATGTTCAAGTTCGTTCGATATTCTAAATCAGATAAAACGGTAATAATATAAAGATGACCAAATGTTTTTTTTTTTTTTTTTTAAAAATCATTTTAATATAGCGTCGACATTTGCGCAATTGCTTAAAACAATTGAACTCAAATCCAACAAGTGAAGATTCCAGGATAAAAACTCCTCCTACTAAATACTGCGTTGGATCATAGAAATCCCTACTGTGATTGC